>BPTQ01000003.1:8412980-8623728 GCA_019973895.1 Chrysanthemum seticuspe | reverse complement strand
CTATACCGAATCCCAATTCCAATACCTATTCCGTACCTCTACAAATACTTTAATCACAATTTTATTTTTACTTTAGTTCAGATTATGGGCACAACGATCGATGGTATGTAAGGTGCTTGGTTTATTGACTAATATCGAAATTAAAGAAGAAGAGGTGAAAGGTGTCGAAAAACGAAACGGTACTGTTAACAAGATTCTAGTATCGTGTAACCGATAATAAAAGTATGAAAGTTGTGTATTAAAAAAATTGAGTCTTGTATTGTATTGCGTACCGAGTTCCGGTGATTTTATTTATTCTAGAACTTGTGCTTGTAAATCATTACCAGACCGCAGTGAGATTGCATTCGTGCGATATAAGTGAATTCGTGTGATAAAGAGGCACCTTAGGATTTAACCCAAATGGCCTTCCATTTTACATCTAATGATATATTAGCTAACCACATTGGTTAGTTAACCACCCACATGGACCCATTTGTAGTGCTCATTTTTAGCACTAGATACCCCTAGTTACACCCTCTGAGCCATCCTTTTCATTTTTGCTTCACCCAGAAAATACAAAAAGATTTTACACTTTAAACCTTAGCCTATCCCATATCAATGTCTAAACGGTTGGTTGCTAGTCACCTGGAAAGTGAAGATTGATCAAATGATTATGAGTACCACATTCTGTAAGATTGATTGAGCCATGCGTTATGTTATGTTCTGAGTTAAAAAAATTATGTGTTGAAAGTATGAAAATAATAGCCAATGTGCTATGATCTTAGAACAATTGTCATGGCAAAGCAAAAAGCTGTGGAAAGTGGAGAAGAAGAAATTAAAGCTATAATCAGTTATTTGGTTCGTGGAATGTATGGTAGCTAGCAACACGGGTATTAGACTTGATTTCATTTTTATTTTAACACTAATTTCATAAACATCTCCATGCCTTATCCATAACCTTAACCCTAAGCCATATCATTATAACCCGAATAAAAGCCCTCTTTAGACGTTTTTACTTGGTGTTCACGCCACGTCGGTGGAGTTTTGTTTCTTGTACAAGCTTATGGTAATAATCTAATCATGACTGAGCAATGAGTGTGATTTATCTAGTTACTCCGCTAAAAATGAGTGATTGAGTGAATTAAATTTCGTTCCTTTTTCGTGAGGTGTTTTGAAATGTTAATCATGCAAGAAAATCATTGGATATTGTCAAACATCTTGATGTTTCACCTTTATAAAGCATAATTGATGAATCCTCTCTCGTATTTATACTTGGTTGATTTGCATCACATTTTTCATAATCACGATCTTGTACCAGTGGATGTTTTTTCCTAGATTTGCTTGAGGGCAAGCAAAGTTTAAGTGTGGGGGAATTTGATAACGCTCAGATTGTGCATGTTTTTAGTAGCGTTATGTGTGCTTTTAAATTTGTTATTTGGTTATATTTGCGTGATTATAGTACTTAAACGCATCAAAAGATGTTTGTCTAGTGTTTATAACCAAGTGCAGGGAACCGGAAGGAAAATAAAGAAATGTTCAGCAAATAGAAGATTCTCGTTTCAGTAAGCCTAAATCAGTATCTCAAGGACCTTTGAAGACCATAGTGATTGAAGAACCAAGTTCTACAAGATAAAGAGAAGAAAAGATCAAGTTTCCTTAACTCAGGAAATCCAACCGGATCGGTTACAACTGTAATCGGATCGGTTGGAATATGACCAGAAAAGCCATTATGACCATCACCAACCGTTCGGTCGCCTCCCGCAACCGGAACGGTTGGCCCCTTTTGTAGAAGACCAACCGGATCGGTTGGTCATATGACCGATCCGGTTGGAGAAGCTGCATCTGCCAAATCTTCATCACTAAGTTTCTCCTTTGCATCCAACGATTCTAGGTCCTTCTCTTGGTGTATTCTAGTCCCTTCCTTACTCCTTGGAGGCCAAGTTTAGCAATTAATACCCTAGGCTTTGGAATTAGTATAAATAGAGGCCCTTTGTGAGCATATGAGACACCTCAAATACAAATCTCTCTACTCATCAAACAAAGCTTTAAGCTCTCAAAATTCGTCCTTAGAAGTCCAGGGAAGTTGGAGTTCCAGAAGTTCCACATTTGGAGGCCAAATCACCAAGAAGTCTACCCCAATACTTTGGGAATCATTACTTCACCATTTGTAATCTTATTCCAAGCATTGTAAGACTTTTAATCATGTTTTCTAATGTTCAAAGTTCTGAGTTTATGTTCATGTTTGCTATGAGTGGCTAGTTTCTTTATACACTTGCTTAAATGATGTTGATTATCATATGATTAGTTAGTGATTGTGTTAACATGTTTTAATTCAATTGCAAGTTGATTCTAAGATCCAATTGTGCTAAAGTGTCGTAGTGACATTTGTTAATCAAGTTTGGCTAATTGATAGTAATCGTTGAGGTCAAAAGAACTTATTGTTATTCAACTAGTCATAATCATTTTGTCTATGGATGATTGTTTTTACCCATTATTCTTGATTATACAAAGGAACTAAGGTGTGGTTGTAATAGAAACGCTGTTTGATTATCAAATTGGATTGGTTGGAAACATCTAAAAGGTCGTAAGATTAGTTGTTGAGAATCAATTGTAGCCTTTTGTCTATGATCGGTTACCTTTTGTATTGACCATTTCTTAAGCAATTTGATGAACAAATGGATGTTTTTGTGTTTAAGTTTATGTATGTAGACTTATGAAACTTGAATTGATCTTGAATTGATTGGTTAAATGTAATGCTTGTTTTTATGAACTAAAATCTTGACGAAGGTTTAACTTGTAAGTACAATAGATTAGTCTTCCAACTAATTATCATAACCAACATGTTAAGAGGTTAACACAATCACATTAATCTATGATATGAAACTAGTTTAAGCAAGTGTAGTTTTTAATCATCTGAATTTCATTATATCTATTTGCTTTGTTATATGTTTTGGATAGACTCTGTTAATTCAAACTTGTGTTTAGATTCACTCAAATCCCTGCGAACGATCCCGGCTTACCTTCATAATCTTGCTATAACGGACGAGTATACTTGCTCGTATGTGTTATTGGTAATATTGGTAATTCACCTTTTATAAATTTAAAACTTGTACACACGTAGCACATCACTGATGCACGATTCACTTTCATCAACATGACACGTATATCATCACTGCAAAGAGGTAAATAAATGAGTTACTTGATAAGTTTCAAACTTCCACTACATTATTAACATTACAAATAGTTTGAAATTGAACAAAATACAATTATGTATAATCTTCTTTATAAGTGTATAATTTAAAAGGAACTTTTTTAAAACGTTTAAAGTTCATAAGCTAACAAAATATGCGCACATATCCTTATAAATTAATCATATGCAAAAACTATGAATAAACAAGAAAAAAATACTTGAATCTTAATTCAAGTCAATCTTATTATCAACCAAAGAAATCCACATGATCAAACATATATTGATCTCAATCAGAACTCAATAGAATCACAAGAATCACTCAAAGCTTGCCACTGCTACTCAAGTGCAAGCCTATTGACTATATTACCAATAGTTTAGATATAATAACTCAACTCACAATGATCAACAATGAACAATATCAAAGATTACTGATGAGTGTCTAAATACTCATCATTTTTGTACCATTTAAACTGCAAAAACATCTGAAAACACTCAGAAATGCATCAAAATGATAAAAATATCACAAATAAGTGTTTTATGTGTTTTAAATGCAAAAACATCAAAATCTGGTGAAAAACGTATCAAATTTGCATAATTGGCAGTTTTAGTCCCCCAAGTTTCAAAAGTTGTCAAAAACAGTCCCTGGTAAATCTAAATAAAGAAAAATATTATTCAAGGTCCCTGAAATATTTTAATTTGTCAAAAATGGTCCTTGAATAAATCTTTTGTAAAATGGCAGAAAAGATCCCTGAACTTTCAAAATTGTCAAGTTTGGTCCCTGGAAAATTTGAAATTGTCAAAACTGGTCCTTGTACTATTGAAGTTTGTCAGTTTTAGTCCTTGTATCAAGTTTGGAAAATTACAGGAATGGCCCCTCAAGTTTGAAGAATTACAAAACTAGCCCTTGTCATTACTAAAGCTTAACCTTGTCAAAATCCAAATTGACCTTGCCATTTCATCCTTTTTGGACCCCTGTCACACCCATTTTGAACCCCTGGTCAACAGAAGTCAAACAAACCACCTGTTTCCCTCCAACCTCATCTCCTTCTTCCACCTGTGTCTGCAACACCTGCCACACTCACCTATCACCTCTCACCTGCACCCTTATCCCTTCCAACCCCTCTCCCATCAACCCTACACCTCCACCCCCCCTAGTGCTAGCTCAGAAGGCCCAGAAGTCAAAAACCACTTTTCCCGCCAAATTGGAAAAGTGGCCAAATTGGCCAAAACTCTCCCATTGGCTCTAAAAGGAGGTGGGATCTGCTCTAAAGGACACGTGGAGAGCTTTTAGGTATAAAAGAAAGAAGAAGACCAAGGAAACAAGCAGTAGTTAGATTTTAATTTTCCATGTATGTCGTTTTTAAGATAAATGATTTAGTTTAAGTTTTTAAATGTAATCTTTTGCTTCTTTGTTCTAAAATCAAGTTGTTTTATCCTTGTAATCAGCTTTTAAGTCTCAATTTAAGGTTTCATGTATGTTTCACATTTTAAGGTTCACTGTTGAAAATTTGAATTTCAAATTCTTGTCTTAAAGCTTCTATTAGCTTATTTTTAAGCTCAACAGGTTTACTTAAGCTTATTAGAACTTTTAGTAAGCATGGATAACATTTTCAAGCAATTTGGTCAATGGTCAACGAAAGTCAAAGCTGCAGCTGCTACAGTATTTGGTTCTGAATAACTGGTTTGATCATGGATATGGGTTGGTTCTGAGTTGTATTTGGGTTGAGATCAGTTTAGAGTACCATTCTATTGATTTCATAAGCAAACCATTGTGGTTGAACTTTTGTGAGTTTTACCTTTTTCTCAAATCTGCATAAGTAGACTAATTAGTATTTGATAGTTACAGTGTTTAATCTTGCATTATTTAAGTATTATAGTATTATTTAGATCTGCTTTGATAGTTAATATGGATCAGATTTGAGGATTGCTAGTAATAGATTGCTTATATGTTCTATATTTAGTGTTTGGATCAGTTCAAGTTTTTGTGATTAAGCTTTGGTTTGTGTTTGAGAATTGCATATTCAATCTCTATTTCAGTCACTTAAGTCATGTCAATCTTCACTTTGCATCCAAACACTCTCAAAGTCAAATCACAAAAGTTAACTGTCCTTGTTTCATTGTCTGTTGGATTCAGTCATTGATTTTTTGCATATAGGCTTAGAATTAGATAAGCTAGCTTATTCTAGTATCACTATAGCTTAATACACCAAAGTCAGATAATCATTTGAGATCAAAACTCACCAAGGTCAAAATTTCAGTTCTTCTTCAAAAAGTCAAAATGGTAAAAATCCATTTTGAGCTCAACTAGGAAGAATTTCCTTGGGTTCATTCCTGAACCAAATCAAATGAAACTTTGGGTTCTATAAGTTCAGTAGGTCTAGTTTCTTTTTACTATTTTTGTTGATTTTTAGAATTTCTTCAAAAGCTCCAAATGAGCTTGTTAAAAGTGGCAAAAGTGCCCTGTGCACAAGCACTAAGCCTGCACAGGGCTTTTGCAGAACTTGCAGACCTTGCCACAAGCTCATTTGAGCTTGGAAAGGTCTGATTTTTGGTTTTCATATACCCACCCAGGTCTAGTTCAGGGTTCCACTTCTGTTTTAAAGTTTCAGCTTATTATGAGTCCTGTGCATTAGCTTAAAGTAGACCCCCAGTCACTGTTTTTTAGCTCAAATTTCATTTTATCAAATCTGTTGAATATAGCTTATCAGTGGTTAAGGCTTGTTGAAACTTGTTCCATTTCTGTTACTTTAGCTTATTAGAGCTTCTCTTTCAGTTTGGTAGCCTTTGGATTCAATTTGCTTATTGAAGTGCTTATTTCAATAAGCACTTCCTCATCAGATCCTTAATCCTCCAAACAAGCCCCTGTTTTTCTAATTTTCATAGCTTCCTAATATTATTTTAGAGTTTCCCTGAAATTTTCAGATTTTTCTAAGGTGTTTTGCTATTTTTCTTAATTTAAATCACTTTTTAGCATTTTTTAAATAGTATTTAATACAAAAAATTAAGAAAAGGTTCAAAAAAATAATTTTTTATTTTTATTAAGTTAAGATAAATATAAAAAGCCAAAAAAGTATTTTTCCATATTTTTCTTAGTTAAATTTGTATTTTTAGATAATTTAAATAGTTTTAAATAGTATTTAATTCCTAGAAAATAGAAAAATAATCAGAAAAATACAAAAACAGTTTTGAAAATTCTAGTTTGATATTTTAGACTTTTCTAAGTGTTAATTTTATTTTTCTAACTTTATTTCCTAATTTATTGCATTTTAGGTAATTATTAAATAGTTAAAAATAGATTTTAATTAATAATAATTAATTAAATAGTTATAAAAATAATTTTCTTTTTCTATAAATTTTCTCATATCATTAGGTTTGTAAAAATGTATTTTTCATATTTTTAGGATTCATATTGTATAAGTTTCACGTTTTATTTGTACGTTTACGTAATTTTGTTTTAAAACGTAAGTTTTAGGTTTTAAACGTTCATCATTTTAAATTTAGTGATAGCATTTATTTAATAGATTTTATCTTTCTAATTTTCCTTAATTTGCATTTAAGCCCCTGTAGTTTATGGGCTTTTCCTTAGTTATAATCATATCACAATCCCTTTTTCCCGTTCAAATCTCCCGATCACTTTACGTTTGACTATTCTCGCACAACTCGTTGGGACTTAACGACCTGGGGAAACACTATACTCTCCTGGACTTCATTGCGTTGGTGTGTGAGCTGTTTTAAGTTCCTTACGGCTGGTCATTCACAAGTGATCAGCTCGCGTGAGAAAACTTGACGGTTTCGCACCGATCAAATTTTGGCGCCGCTGCCGGGGAGCAGTGCTAATAGTCTTACGTTTAGCAGATTAGTGATTTGACATCACTCCTTGTTTATACCATCTATAAAATCAAAAACCCAAAAAGATTTTCATTCTTTGTTTCTACAAAATGTTTTTCAAAAATACCAAAAATATTCCTCTTTACCCTCTTACCCTTTTGATTCTTCATTTCTTACCCTCTGTAAACCTTTGATTCTTTCTATGTCTTATCCTCACCCTCTTGGATGTCAATGGTGTGGTGGTCCTTATAATGGTGGCAATTGCCCCAGTTGTAGCATGGTGGAATCAGGAAACGGGTCTGTCTATAACCAGAATCCCTATTCCTACCATAACACAACTGATTCATTCCATCAGCTACCACACTGTGAGATTCAGCAGTTTTACTGTTGTGAGTACTGTGGTGGTTCACACTACAGTTCTGATTGTCAATCGGGAAACACGCTTGTCTATGAGCAGGTTCCTGATAACAATTATGACTACAACACGTATGACTCACAGCCACATCAGTTTTACTGTTGTGAGTATTGTGGAGGTCCTCACTCTAGCTCTGATTGTCAAACGAGGAATCCATTTCCTTGTAACAATTACGACTCTTCGTATCATGACCAACCTCCACAGTACCAAGTGAATCAGGCACCACCTCAGCCTGAGCCACTTCCTCAAAATCTTCTACTTGATCTTTTGGATTTAGTGAAAGATTTGAAGGAATGTAAACATCCCCAAAATAATCCAAATGAAAAATCCATGGAAGTTTTGTTAGCTGAAGAATGGACTGCTAAATTAGATTCCCAGATTGCCTTTGAAAAATCTATTAGGGAATCAATTGCAAAAGAAAAAGCAGCCAAATCTAGCTCTCGATTCCGTTTCATTCCTGATGACGATGATGATGAAGTTACCCTTGATATTAGTCAACTTTGTACAGATTCATCAAGTTCATCAGTTGAAATTCCTTCCATGAAAAGTCAGGGAGAAAAGACTATGATGGAACTATTAGCAGAAGAACAAATGGAAAGTATAAAACATATGTATGCTAGTCCTTCTCAACTCCCTCAGTCAGTTGATATCCCAGCAGTTGAGATTCCATCTCAAACAACTGCTATCACACCCGAAGCTCCCACTCACTCTCTGAACATGGGGGATGAGCATCTTGACACTGTTCCTGAAAAGGAATCGGACGAATTCATAAAGTCTAGTGTTGAGAACCTTGTCCCAATCCCGAGAGAGTCACAGGGAACTTCTGAGCATATGTGTGATTCTCCTTTCCCTCTTGAGTGTTCAAAAGATCATTTTGATACTTTCTCCGATCTTAGCGACGATTGTACTTCTTATGGAGACATCGAGTATGTTGAGGCATCACTCCCACGGTCTGATCCTCTTCTTGAGGAGTTCACCGATGAACTCACTCACATCAGTCCACTTTCATCAAAAAGTGACGATGATCTCTTTGATTTCGAAGCCGATCTTGGAGAAACTAGAAATCTCCTATATAATGATCATCCACTCATTTCTTGTCCCATTTCCGACTCTTCCATTCCTTCTCTCACTCCGGATGAGGAAGATGATAACTTTTGGAAGGAGGTCGATGATTTTCTTAGTGATGAGTCAATTCCAACAGGGATTGACAATACTTGCTATGATTCGGAGGGAGACATCCTCTTTCTTGAAAATCTGTTGATTGAAGAACCGTTTCCAGCTCTCCCTCCCGGAAATTTTGTTGCCAATCACCATACAAGCTGCAAGTCTAAGCTTAAAAATCTAACAAATGGTGATTTGCTCCTCACTAATGAAGAATGGGATTGCATTGTGATGCACATCTTTATTCCATTTTTCACAGATGGTGTGGTTTCTCATTCCCGTTTCTCCTTCGGGAATGAAGACACTATTTTTGATCCCGGCATTTTCATTTATCATTCTTGAGCCGGGAATATATCTCATCGGTGTGGAACTTTCACGTGCTTCAATGTTTATCCAAACATCTTGAATGAAAGTCCGATGGAGATTGTCTCTTCCACTTACTTCCCCATGAACCAATTAATTCGGGGTCGAGTCAAGCTAGCGACTCGGTAATCAAAAACAGTAGCTTAACATGGGTTTTCACCCGTGTGTACCACCCTAGTGTGGGGGAGATGCCCCACATGTTGTATATAGATCTAAAAAATGAATGAAAATTGTTAATATTAAAAAAGAGAATAATTGTTGTGTTTCCACACTTAGCTAGTAATGTTATCTTTTTACGTTCTAAGTTTCGGCATAACAGCCGGTACTTTGAATATTGAGGACAATATTCATTTCTAAGTGTGGGGGGGAAATTCTGGCGAATTTTGATCATAAATATACCCATTTAGTCCCTTTTTCCCCCAAAATGGCCAAATTTAAAAAAATTTTTTAGTGGAAGTACTATGTACTAAACACAACAAATGGTAATCAGTCCACCATGTCTAACCCACATAAGGATTGGCTAATCCAGGAGCAAACGGCTCTTGGTAAAGATATCTCAAATCCGTTGACGGCTTACAATTTGCCCAAAATTGTATGGTATTCAGCTCACCATATCCTTAAAAGTGAAGAGTTGGCTAGCCCGCAAGTTTATGGCTTGTGGTAAAGGCAGTGGAAAAACCATAATTGGTAATCGACTCACCAAAGATAATATTGATAATTTATCTAAGAGTTGGCTAGTCCAGAGCAAACGGCTTCTGGTAAAGACAAATCAAATCCGTTGGAAGCTGGTGGTTTGCTCAAAATCACATGGTTATCGGTGTACCATGGTTCTTACTTGAACTAAAACATTTGGCTACTCCAGAAGTAATGGCTTTTGGTAAAGAGATAAAATCCATTAATTTTTCTCAAAACATTGCTAGGGACTAGCAATATCTTAGTGTGGGGGATTGATGAGTGTCTAAATACTCATCATTTTTGTACCATTTAAACTGCAAAAACATCTGAAAACACTCAGAAATGTATCAAAATGATAAAAATATCACAAATAAGTGTTTTATGTGTTTTAAATGCAAAAACATCAAAATCTGGTGAAAAACGTATCAAATTTGCATAATTGGCAGTTTTAGTCCCCCAAGTTTCAAAAGTTGTCAAAAACAGTCCCTGGTAAATCTAAATAAAGAAAAATGTTATTCAAGGTCCCTGAAATATTTTAATTTGTCAAAAATGGTCCTTGAATAAATCTTTTGTAAAATGGCAGAAAAGATCCCTGAACTTTCAAAATTGTCAAGTTTGGTCCCTGGAAAATTTGAAATTGTCAAAACTGGTCCTTGTACTATTGAAGTTTGTCAGTTTTAGTCCTTGTATCAAGTTTGGAAAATTACAGGAATGGCCCCTCAAGTTTGAAGAATTACAAAACTAGCCCTTGTCATTACTAAAGCTTAACCTTGTCAAAATCCAAATTGACCCTGCCATTTCATCCTTTTTGGACCCCTGTCACACCCATTTTGAACCCCTGGTCAACAGAAGTCAAACAAACCACCTGTTTCCCTCCAACCTCATCTCCTTCTTCCACCTGTGTCTGCAACACCTGCCACACTCACCTATCACCTCTCACCTGCACCCTTATCCCTTCCAACCCCTCTCCCATCAACCCTACACCTCCACCCCCCCCCCCTAGTGCTAGCTCAGAAGGCCCAGAAGTCAAAAACCACTTTTCCCGCCAAATTGGAAAAGTGGCCAAATTGGCCAAAACTCTCCCATTGGCTCTAAAAGGAGGTGGGATCTGCTCTAAAGGACACGTGGAGAGCTTTTAGGTATAAAAGAAAGAAGAAGACCAAGGAAACAAGCAGTAGTTAGATTTTAATTTTCCATGTATGTCGTTTTTAAGATAAATGATTTAGTTTAAGTTTTTAAATGTAATCTTTTGCTTCTTTGTTCTAAAATCAAGTTGTTTTATCCTTGTAATCAGCTTTTAAGTCTCAATTTAAGGTTTCATGTATGTTTCACATTTTAAGGTTCACTGTTGAAAATTTGAATTTCAAATTCTTGTCTTAAAGCTTCTATTAGCTTATTTTTAAGCTCAACAGGTTTACTTAAGCTTATTAGAACTTTTAGTAAGCATGGATAACATTTTCAAGCAATTTGGTCAATGGTCAACGAAAGTCAAAGCTGCAGCTGCTACAGTATTTGGTTCTGAATAACTGGTTTGATCATGGATATGGGTTGGTTCTGAGTTGTATTTGGGTTGAGATCAGTTTAGAGTACCATTCTATTGATTTCATAAGCAAACCATTGTGGTTGAACTTTTGTGAGTTTTACCTTTTTCTCAAATCTGCATAAGTAGACTAATTAGTATTTGATAGTTACAGTGTTTAATCTTGCATTATTTAAGTATTATAGTATTATTTAGATCTGCTTTGATAGTTAATATGGATCAGATTTGAGGATTGCTAGTAATAGATTGCTTATATGTTCTATATTTAGTGTTTGGATCAGTTCAAGTTTTTGTGATTAAGCTTTGGTTTGTGTTTGAGAATTGCATATTCAATCTCTATTTCAGTCACTTAAGTCATGTCAATCTTCACTTTGCATCCAAACACTCTCAAAGTCAAATCACAAAAGTTAACTGTCCTTGTTTCATTGTCTGTTGGATTCAGTCATTGATTTTTTGCATATAGGCTTAGAATTAGATAAGCTAGCTTATTCTAGTATCACTATAGCTTAATACACCAAATTCAGATAATCATTTGAGATCAAAACTCACCAAGGTCAAAATTTCAGTTCTTCTTCAAAAAGTCAAAATGGTAAAAATCCATTTTGAGCTCAACTAGGAAGAATTTCCTTGGGTTCATTCCTGAACCAAATCAAATGAAACTTTGGGTTCTATAAGTTCAGTAGGTCTAGTTTCTTTTTACTATTTTTGTTGATTTTTAGAATTTCTTCAAAAGCTCCAAATGAGCTTGTTAAAAGTGGCAAAAGTGCCCTGTGCACAAGCACTAAGCCTGCACAGGGCTTTTGCAGAACTTGCAGACCTTGCCACAAGCTCATTTGAGCTTGGCAAGGTCTGATTTTTGGTTTTCATATACCCACCCAGGTCTAGTTCAGGGTTCCACTTCTGTTTTAAAGTTTCAGCTTATTATGAGTCCTGTGCATTAGCTTAAAGTAGACCCCCAGTCACTGTTTTTTAGCTCAAATTTCATTTTATCAAATCTGTTGAATATAGCTTATCAGTGGTTAAGGCTTGTTGAAACTTGTTCCATTTCTGTTACTTTAGCTTATTAGAGCTTCTCTTTCAGTTTGGTAGCCTTTGGATTCAATTTGCTTATTGAAGTGCTTATTTCAATAAGCACTTCCTCATCAGATCCTTAATCCTCCAAACAAGCCCCTGTTTTTCTAATTTTCATAGCTTCCTAATATTATTTTAGAGTTTCCCTGAAATTTTCAGATTTTTCTAAGGTGTTTTGCTATTTTTCTTAATTTAAATCACTTTTTAGCATTTTTTAAATAGTATTTAATACAAAAAATTAAGAAAAGGTTCAAAAAAATAATTTTTTATTTTTATTAAGTTAAGATAAATATAAAAAGCCAAAAAAGTATTTTTCCATATTTTTCTTAGTTAACTTTGTATTTTTAGATAATTTAAATAGTTTTAAATAGTATTTAATTCCTAGAAAATAGAAAAATAATCAGAAAAATACAAAAATAGTTTTGAAAATTCTAGTTTGATATTTTAGACTTTTCTAAGTGTTAATTTTATTTTTCTAACTTTATTTCCTAATTTATTGCATTTTAGGTAATTATTAAATAGTTAAAAATAGATTTTAATTAATAATAATTAATTAAATAGTTATAAAAATAATTTTCTTTTTCTATAAATTTTCTCATATCATTAGGTTTGTAAAAATGTATTTTTCATATTTTTAGGATTCATATTGTATAAGTTTCACGTTTTTATTTGTACGTTTACGTAATTTTGTTTTAAAACGTAAGTTTTAGGTTTTAAACGTTCATCATTTTAAATATAGTGATAGCATTTATTTAATAGATTTTATCTTTCTAATTTTCCTTAATTTGCATTTAAGCCCCTGTAGTTTATGGGCTTTTCCTTAGTTATAATCATATCACAATCCCTTTTTCCCGTTCAAATCTCCCGATCACTTTACGTTTGACTATTCTCGCACAGCTCGTTGGGACTTAACGACCTGGGGAAACACTATACTCTCCTGGACTTCATTGCGTTGGTGTGTGAGCTGTTTTAAGTTCCTTACGGCTGGTCATTCACAAGTGATCAGCTCGCGTGAGAAAACTTGACGGTTTCGCACCGATCAATTACAAACAACTTTTGATTGAATAATAAGAGAGGAAAATTGTATGTTTTCAATGGTGTAATATATGAAACCCTAGCTTGAATGAGAGCTTATATAGCTGCCTTTTCCATCTTTCCAACTTTGTAAACATTAGCCCCTTAACTTCATAACTGTAGTCAAAACCAGCCAAGACATACAAGACAACTTATACAGAAAAAGCAATCAAGGAAAAGTTAGTCCCTTAACTTTAAGTTCTAGTTTGAGTTATGATTTCAACATCCCCCTTAACTCCAACCTGGAACACATCAATCATACCTAGTTTCCCCACAAGCTTATCATGTTGAAGCTTGCCTAAATCTTTAGTCAAAATGTCTGCAATTTGATCTGCAGTGTTTATCTTTTCAATATTAATAACACCTGCCATAAATTTATCTCTTACAAAATGTAAGTCAATTTCCAAGTGTTTAGTTCTTTCATGAAAAACAGGGTTAACTGCAATTTTAATTGCAGCCTGTCTGTCATAATGAAGCTTCACATGTATAAAATGTTCCCACTTCAGATCGTGCAAACTTTTCAAGACCCAAATAATTTCAGAAGTTGTAGAGGCCATAGCCCTATACTCAGCTTCTGCAGAAGACTTAGAAATGGTATTTTGTTTTTTGCTTTTCCAGGAAACAAATGAACCATATAAGAACAATTAGTAACCAGTGACAGATTTTCTAGTAACAACACATTTTTCCCAGTCTGCATCAACAAATGCTTTAAAAGAAACATTTGTGCACCTGATAATATGTATCCCTTTTCCAGGGGATATCTTAAAATTCTAAGAGCAATTTTTAAATGAGACCTAAGAGGCTTATGCATAAAATAACTCAAACAATGAACATAATATGCAATGTCAGGCCTAGTATGAGACAAATAAATCAGTTTCCCAATAAGTTTTTGATAATCTGTCAAAATATCTATCATTGGATCACTTGCAGTTGGTTCACTAGTCAAAAACAAGTTTTGCTCAAGAGGAAAAGCAGATGGTTTGCAAGCTAACAAGCCAAAATCAGTTAACAGATCCAAAAAGTATTTAAGCTTTCTTAAATCCTTTATTTGAAACTTGGATTTCAAAAAAGCTTTAAAACTTTCAATATCTTTCAAGTTATTACCAGTGACAATTATATCATCCACATACACAAGCAAAGCAACAAAATTACCGGAGTCACTCTTGGTGAACAAAGAATAATCACTTTTACTCTACTTAAAACCATTCTCAAGAAGGGCACTAGTCAATTTAGCATTCCATTGCCTGGGTGCTTGTTTCAACCCATACAATGACTTTTTAAGTCTACAAACCCTCTTATCATTAACATCAAAATAACCCTCAGGAAGAGTCATATAAACAGTTTAATCAAGATCACCATAAAGAAAAGCATTATTAACATCAAGTTGAAATATGGGCCAACACATTTGAACAACAAGATTAACAATGCATCTGACAGTAACAATTTTCACCACATGAGAGAAATTTTCATCAAACTCAACACCTTCCTTTTGATTATACCCTTTAGCAACTAATTTACCTTCATATCTTTCTATTTCTCATGTGGACTTATATTTAATCTTAAAAACCCACTTATTTCCTATGGCCTTTCTGCCTACAGGAAACTCACAAATATCAAAAGTATAATTACTATAAAGAGCATGCATCTCTTTGTCCATTGTATCTTTCCAATGCTGATCCTTACAAGCTTGTTTATAAGTTTTTGGTTCAACAGACTTATTCAATTCAATCACAAAACAAAAGTTTTCAGAACTAAGTTTTTAGTAATTCACAAATTTTTCAAAACCAAACTTAACTTTGGAATCAACCAAAAATTCATTATACTTTTGGAAAAATAGATGTTGTATCAGACCTTCTTAAATTAGGCTTGTAAAAACGTAGAGGGGGGGGGGGGGGTGAATACGTTACCGTTTAAAAACGTTAGATCTTTTGTATCAAATCGTTTATAAAGCTTGTTATAATATGAAAATACCAATTATTGTTTGTGACTAATACAAAGCGTAGTAAACCAAGTTGTCACACAAGCATAAACATCAAACCACATCACAAGAAATTATAAAAGTAAAGATATAAAGAAAGGAAAGTGCAAACCGAACACGAGGATTTATAGTGGTTCGGTCACGGATCTTCTCTCCGCCCTACTCCACTCCCCGAGTACCCAGCTCGAGAATTACATCACTAAATCAACAGGCTCCCTTCTCGTCGGAGAAAACCTTACAATCATCGCTTACACTTTTTCCGGTACAAAGCTAAATACCGGGTTCTAGTTTGAGGTAGAACCAACCTAACGTCGCCTATACAATATTTCCGACACTAAGCTAGATGTCGAGTTCTTTTCGGGTACAACCACTCCCGTTATGTTTTATGGCCCAACATAACAAACCTTGTGTTTTATGGTTCAAACACATAACCCATCTAATCTAGTTTGGTGAAAGTGTTGTGATGATGCAATAATGTTTACAATGATGATCCATGACATAAATGTCTAATGGATATGAATGACTAATCTAGATGATCTTCTTAAATAAGAAGTCTTCAATCAATGAGGATATCAATAGATCTTGAATCTTCATATGTTGATATGCTTTGGTGAATGAGGATGGCTAGATCTCTAAACTTTCCTTGGTTGATCAAAATGTAAAATATGCTTACAACAAAGATGAATGTTAGAAGCATTATGATCATGTGATGGTGAGGGTGATTGATGTATGCTACTACATGTTTATCTATAGATCTAAGTGATGAAAGAATGTTAGAGAGAATGTATGTTGGAAGGGATGAAGATATGAGAAAACCATGGGATGGTATTTATAACCAAAAGTGGTAATCAAAAATATAATAATTTATTAGATTTGATATCTTTGAATATCTTCTAAAATCTTTCCAAAATCTTTTAAAGATTTAGATGACACTATGCATGAGGTAATAAAAGAGTGTTTTCCTTTTTATGAAAACTACATTTAAACAAATGTATATACTTATTAAAAAGGTAAGTTACTTGTAAATAAAATGTAAGTAACCTTTTGTAAAATAAAATATCTAGTTGAGTGCTTGTCAAAATAAAATATATTTTGTCAAGTGTAAGTAAACTTTAGTACTTGTATGAATATTATAGTTAGTTTACTTGTACAAATAAAAGTATATATTTGTTAGACATTTTACAAAAGATGTATTTGTATAAAATACTTGTGAATGCAAAATGTAAAATGAGGTTCGAAATAGAATGGTTAACCTATTAAAATACTTAGTGACTCTAAACGTATTTTAAACATTCTAAATGATTTGTTAATGGGTTTGATCATAATGCCACATAACAAACATGTACGAACCTATGTTGTAACATACGAGGACTTGAGACATCGAGAGGTGTTGAATGTATGTTGAGACAAATGTAATTACAAGTAACTTGTACATTTTACGTTTTGTATTACAAGTTACATGTTTGTCATCAATCAAAACAAACGAGACTGTATAGATTAAATATCGTAATATTTGCACTAACAATCTCCCCCTTTTTGATGATGACAAAGATATGTAAACGTAATAGAAAGTAAAATGTAAAAAGTTACTTGTATCCTTACTACCTTTACATTACCTTCTCCGTTTACACTCTTCTCCCCCTTTTGTCGAAACAAAAAGGGCGTGTCCTTGGAGTTTAACTTAATTTCTCCCCAAAAAGGCGAGCTTGCATCATCCCTAGTGAAGTTAAATCGTCTACTTCAATCCGTCCCTTGTTTGGTAGCGGATCCATGGATCAAATAAAGAGGCTTAACCTACGTCAAGGTTAGTTTTATGCAACAAAAATTATGAGAAATATATGAAAAAGAAAAAGGCATAGCAATGTTAGCCTATTTTCTCCACTTTTTATCGAAGCAAAAATGCTTGTTGAAATGTGAGAATGATACTAAATGCGTGCATGCTCCCCCTTGACGGTTGCTCCCCCTTGTTTGAGGCGTCAGGGTATGATTAAAAACCTAAAAAACAAATATTAGTGCAAAACTATATTCGTCATTGGACGAGTAAGTGATATACAACAAAGTGTGTATAAGATGCATTCAGTAAATTCTTGACGGAAGCTCCCCTTGCTCTAGGTCGTCAAGATGAACCTTCAAAATAAATATTAGTATAATAGAAGCTTTGTCTTTAGACAAATATGTCATATACAAACAAGTGTATAGACGATGCAATAAGAGTGCTTAAAGGATATTCCTCCTTGTTCGAGGGTGTCAAGAAACACCTAAAATAAGAAAAATAACTGATGCAAACTTCATCCTTAGATGAGTAAGTTATATACAATCGAGTGTATATGATGATGAACATACAATGAAAAACATTAGTGCAATATATTTCATCTTTTTCACAAAGAAAAATAAGATGTATATATGTGATAATGATATAATCAAAGATCTCATGAAGTGTAGTCTCCTAATTACAATCATAAGAAAAGTGAGAATATAATATGATAAAAGCCTACAAAATAGTTCCTAGAAAGAAGATATGGAGTCTCCCACCGGGTGTGCCACTAGTACTGCTAGTGTTGGTGTCGGTTTACTAGTAGGATTCATGTGGTGATGGTAGATGACTCGAGATTTACAAAAGTAAGTTTTCGCTAATCCATAGTGGTGATGATTAGTGAAAGTGGTGATGGAAGGTGGTGGTGATTATGTAGGAAGCTATTAAGGAGTTAGAAACTCGTATGTATAGTAAATATAAAAATATGGATTCATGCAATCCTTTCGTCATGTCAAGTGACCAAAGCTAAGAGGAAAAAAAATTTGAATGGACATTGCATTTCAATGATGCATAAGGGTAATGATTTGAATGATTTATTGATGCTAACAACCTATTGTTTTGAGCAAGTTCTCATATGCTTCAACCCAAGAGTAATCAATAATGCGTTATATCTAAGAATATTATAATGAAGATTCCAAAAAATATAAAAGTGATAACATGAAGATAAATTCGTTCATTGATTGACACGAATTATAAAGATGACCTATTCTAGATGACAATGGGAAAGGTAGTATTAGCATGGTTTTGACCGTCATGGATGATTATCACATTGAAAAGAAGTGAAGACAATATGAAAAATACTAATAATAATAATAATAATGAGTACCTATATGAGGATGACATCATTTGAGAGTTGGATAGACCAACGTGTTGAAAAGGTGTTGGGAATGGCGGTTTTGATTAATATATCGTTTGCACTGACAATGACGTGCATGATATGCGGGAAAAGGATAAGATCCTATGATGGTGTTCTAGATAGTGAAGTTGTAAGGTGCTAGTTTAAGGAAAATCCTATATGTGGAGATGAAGACGTTTTGTAAAATCACATGATGCGTTTTTCACTTGATGAGGTATTGGTGCAAACTTGTGATAAAAAGTTAAAAAGGTTGAATTAGTTGTGGTTTCGTGAACCGGTTTTAGCTAAGTGGTGTTTACCTATGTGTTGGTATTTTAGAGTCTAAGAGACATAAATTTTGACAAAAGACAATTATGTGAATGGATCTCTCTCCCCCTTAATTGGTGGACATCCAACATAATGTGTAATGTATCAAATAAGGAATGACAACAAAGTGTTTAGGAGGTTATTCGGGTTAACGAAAGAGGTGAGCTTAGTGATGTTTTTTTGGATGATGGTTAGCATACAATGAACTTCATCCTTAAAGTCACGTACCTCTTCTCGATTAATACGAGATGATCGTATGATGAGGCATGTGGTTTCCTAATAGGAAGTGAAGAGGATTAGAGTATTGTTATAACTAAATAATGATGGAGATGATTTTTGGAAAGCGGAAGCAAAAATGAGATTTAGAAAGAGGTCGGTTGAAAGACAAAACTGCAAAGCCAACCCTCTAGAACTTAATTCTATATGCTTTTAAACTATATGCAAGTGTAGGGGTCCCATAAAGCATAGTACTAATCTACGTAGCAATAAAGGGGATTATGCAAAATGAGCATATAAAAGCTAGAACCAAGTGAGATAACAAATAATTTGTTATCAACCTACAAAACAAATTTGTTAGTGACAAAAAATGTTAACATGATAGAAATCAAATGATAACATATTATATAAGCAAAAACAACACATTGCACTTAGTAGACAAGAAATCACCGCACAAGATAGCATCAAAACAATAATATTATGCATGAATACGACTTTATTCAAGACATTTCATTTATGAGATTGTTTTGTCGTTAGACTTAGACACTTAAGCATACTTGGATATACAATAATCTATGTGATTAATTTGTAAGATAAAAAGGCTTCTAAAATTTTGTCATGCCAAAAGCACTTTGACAGATTATATGTGCACACGTAGCAAACAAATAGTGTGACAAGAAGCAAAAGAAACAAGATGAAAGATTCATGCAAGCCATGTTTAAGACATAACAATTTGGAGCATGTATCATTTGGATCGTACTATACATAGATGTAGTGAATGCCAACTAATAACTTTCAAACACAAATATATCATATCAAAATTATCACGTATCAAAATGGCATATTAACATGTTAATCATGCTAAAAATTATTCAAAGGTAAGTATCATGCAAATAAAGTTTATGCTTAAACGTTTAGTAGCATGAAACAAGAATACATGCATTATAAAGATAAAACCGTACTAAGGTTTACACATTTGACTAGTTATCAAACACTAAGATAATGTCAAATCAACTTATCGTATCAAACAAGAACATGTAATCAACACATGTAAGTGCAATGCAAGTGGTTTTAAAAGAAAAGTCATATATACTACTTGTTTGATTAGTATTCTAAAGGCAAGGCAAACTATCAATGTTTTAACACTTACTTTAGGCAAGTATAGGAAAACATATTTTTCAAGTTGGAGAATGAATATGAGATCATTACTAGCGGTGCTCAATTAAGGCTAAACACAACCATTTTTACGGGTGATTCCACATACCCAACTTCTCTCCAGGAAGCAATTCAACCGTTAAGTCAAATTGAGTTTCTAGTGCAATAGGTTCTCCAGTAGTCATTCTCATGTAGAAAGATGGGAACTCCTACTTTTGCCTATTAAAGTGCATAAAAGATGATAGTTTACCAATACTTGGCTTAAAGTGACGCAACTAATATGCAATATAACTAAGGTGATGAAGATGTCATGATATACACATGAATTTTAACAATGATGTGTTGATAAACAATATGTTTTAATCTTGTGTTTAGAATCTAAGGTTGTTCAAATTACATAGCTAATTGTATGATCTAATGGATGACATCTTTTATGTTGAAGTGTATACTTTAAAAGTGATTTGATTATCTAAGACTAGGGAATGGAATATGTTAAATTAAGAATGTTCTCAAGAAAGCTCTTTCGAACTTTATTTGACAAGAATCTAAATAAGGTTACTAACTTCAATAGATCATGTGTATGTTCTAGAGATGTGTAGTTTTAACCTTGAATGTGCACAAGGTTTGAGCAAGGTTAGGTTATGATGTACGCTTGAAAGGAAATGGATACAAATAGTATCTTTCAACAATTGAGATTATCGCATGGGATAAAGTTATCATGCTTATGAAAATAAGTATGACAAGATGAATTGGATACGCTAGTTCATAGAACTTGTAGATGTTCGTTTCAAGATCATTTAGCCAATGAGGTGTAATGAAATCTCTAGTAACACAACCATTTATGTGGCAAGGAGAGAATAATGCATAGGATATACAATATCCTTTTAACAAGATAAATACTTAACGCATGATTTCATAGGCATAATGTTTTTCAAAACATCATGTTTTCCTAAATGAAGATATGAAGCCAAAGTGTTTGAATCGGATAGTCCCATCTAAATAAACTTGGTCTCAAGATTATATTCACTAGATGATGACAAGAGGAATTCACTCGATTTTCTTATGTATACTCCTCAAGAGTCATTGTTGCTTGGGATGTATGATGTTGGCTTTGAGATTGCATTTTACATATGTTGTTAAAATGTTGATTTGAGGTTTAACGAAATTTATGCAGAAGTTTAACGACAAAGTATTACTAATACTTTGATAATTTGTGAAGGTGGTACTACTTATACCTAGTGGAAATTGACAACAATTACCAAGAGCACCATGCTTATTTGATAGTTGAGGTTCTAGCCGTAATGAATTATCTAAGTCCTTATAGGTGGGAAAGGATGGTTGAGTTTGTTCAAACGTGCATTTGATTCAGTACAAGTGTTGGACACAAGGGCTTTTTGAGCAATACACTCAATGAATTCAAATGCTGGTAAGGATGGTGGATTGGTTGATCTAGGTGGTAGGTCTTCTAGTGTGTCTAAATAAGGATGTGGTGATGTAGGGGTTTGTTGTGCTATGGGAGTACTTAGGTTGATTATTTGTTCATAGATGTTGAACACAAAAAGTACGGATACTAATTCTTATGGTTCATTGGTTGCTACAACTAGTGGGTGAAGTGCTTGAATTTTTGGTCATGTCTATGAAGCTTAGGGGCTGAGGTATAGGTTCACCTTGAAAGGGCACGTTTGGTTTAAAGGATGCTCTTGGAAGTTCATGAGCAACACGCTTAATGGTGCCAAAAGATGGAAGAGGGATAGTAGGTGTCAAAGAGGGATAAGTGGCACAGTGGGTTGTTTGTTTTGGATAAGTGTTTGATTCATTTTAGGATTAGTTTTTCAACATGTGCTGTTAAAATACTTGGGTGTTGATTTTTCGGATATGACTTTTAATGACTACAATCATAAGTCACATGTACTTGAATATTTTGGATGAAATACTTAAGTTGTCAATCCTAATTTGTTGAGATTATAAAGCTTAGATTGAACTCAAGGATAACAAGACTTGATAATATGTCTTTAACATACATGTGAGTTATGACTCGATGTTAATACTTATCGTCTTGAAGGATGACACATTATTTTCATGTTAACCAAGTGAGGCAATACATGTGGATACAAAACAATTTCTATAGTCATATGTTAGACTTGTGTATGATATCTTTGCAAATAATGAGTCCAGATTTGTTAGTCTTGGTAAGTCATCTAAGTCATCCGCAAACGGGTGAGGAGATGTTGGTGGTGTTGCACAAAGTACAAGTTTTGGAGACTTTGGTTGTGAAGGTGTTTTGGATGGTTGTGAAGTAGTCATAATGATGGGTGATTTTGGTGTGGAGTACTTAAGTTTAGAAAGTTCACATCTTGAATGGGTGATGAGATGTTGAGAGGTAACGAGTCCGAGGATGAAGAGTTCAAGTTTAATGAAGCAACAAGATCGAATGCTAATCCTAGTGGTTTATTTGAGGTTGAGGATTTAGTCATTTTGACTTTGCTTTAAGAAATGCTAAGCTTAAGGAAAAGTAACAGTGTAGGTGTGAAAATGACCATCCTGAATGTGTCGATTTATGGAGCTAAGGATTCATGGAGAGATGTGTTTTATTTGATGTTAATCCATACAAAGATGGTAGTTTCTAATGAGATGGAAGTGTCTAAGATCATGTCAAACATCCTAAGTTAATCCATTGAGGATGTGTTGAGTGAGATATGAAAGATATGCATTAACAAGTATCCTAGAAACGAGATTTGGTAAATTAGATTGCGGGATTTAGTAAAATTCAACAACTTACCTGTAGGATCCACATCACCATTTCTTTACACAGGCGGAAGCCTTAAATTGGTGCCGCCTGGTCCGCCTGTACAGGTATGGAGGTACCAAAATGCATAACAGACGGTACCAACATTTTGGTGCCGTCTGATCCGTGGACACCAGAAAAGTTCACAGACCCATTTTTTAGGTGTCGGGAGTTTTCCGAAACCTGAAATTTTGCTTAAAACATGTGACATTAATTACTTCTAGTTAGGAAAAGTCGATAACACATATACAAACATAGTGAAGCATAGACTTTGACCAAGGACTAACGATTTTCACATAAAAGTGAAAATGGGTAAAATTTGATAACACACTTGTGCTATCCACCTGCATAAACCGGTTAGCATACAACATTGTTTTAAGTCATATTATCATCCTACAAAGTAAAAACAAATAAATTACATCATACAACATTGTTTTTGTCCTTGTACCAAACACTCTCTTAAAACCTCCATTTTTCAAAGTACTTGACTAATTTACTTAGTACTCATTGCTAAGCGAGTCATGACATTTCATAGGTTATGCGAGATGTTAGTATAACCTATGCAAAGGAAGTGATCTAAGTCTATAAGTGATGGTAAAACAATTTTTCAACTAAGTGCACAAAATCTAGCAAATGTCCTATTGTGCATAAACAAGAAATCGTCAAGCAAGCGGATAAATAACATGGCAAGATTGACACTTATATTATGCAAACAAACAAGTGTAAACAACAATTTGAAAATAAGAAAGCAACATATATGCAAACAACATAAACAAGTGGTCATTTAGCATAGCATAACAAGAAAAACACTTTTCGTCATTTATCGTTTAAATGTGATGATGTTACCAAGCTTGATTAGTTTTCTTTAAACATATTACATAATTATTTAGTTTCAAAATAAATTAAATCAATGTTCTAAGAATACCATCTTAAATTGCTTGACTAAAAATTTTGAGTTTTTATGTTAAAGCGAAACTTAATATCTTGGACATACTCGTAGTATTTGGTCTATTTCACTTATTTAAAATTAGACTCAGGTCATGAGAGTAGTTTAGTAGACTCAATTCCCTTTAAAATGATAGGTGGCTTGACTCCTACGGACTTACGGTTAATAAGTTGTGAATTTTTTAAGTTGGCCAAAAAAAACTGCGTACTGTGCAGACCAAGGAACCAAAAATGTACAAGGAAGGAGCCCTTTTTTTGGTTCCGCCCAATCCGTGGTCTTCACAGAAAGTTGAAAAATGTACTTACTCATAGCGAAAAAGTGTAAGACTTATTAGATTTGATAGAAAAAATATAATACACATATTTTGTTTATTATTTTTACTAATGTGACTTATCTAAACATTTAACAACAAAATTTCCAAGTATAATTAGCAAAACATTTTTCATATTATATTTCGCTTCAATGGTTATTTGATACATGGTTATGAGCTGCGGTGTCGAGATCGGACCCTTGGATCTTTAGCCGGGATTGAGTGAGGTCTTAGCCTAGCCAGCCGGGATCCTCATTTCATGAAGCATATAGTCTTGGAATTACCCCGTGAAGCTCCGTAGTTCATAGCTCATATAAGTAAAAGTATAAGTGTTCAAAAAAAATAAATAAATAAATAAATAAAAAATGATGATGAATGAAAAATTATGAAAAAAGTCAAAAGTAAGTGAATAAAAATTCCTTGATGTGGACCTCATTTTTACGACAAGGGTTCTTGAGAGAAGATGGATAACTAATTATCGACTTAGCTTTGTATCTTTATCGGAATAAAAGTTATCGAAACGAGAAATTTGAAGAAATTCATTTCTCACAAAAATAAAAATAAAAAATCTAGAGGAAAATAGGAAAATGGGAGCAAAAAGTATTTACACAAGTAACTTCCATGGGTAGTGTTAGCATCTAGAATCATACTTAACAATGATTTCGATTTTACGCTTAGTTTGGGACTTGTGAAAAATTAAGGACGATGTATTCTATCCGTATGGTCACTCCACGCTGTGTTGTGTTTCCTACTCTGTGATCCTAACGTGTCGTTTGAAAAATGTTGGAGTTATTGATCGACATGAAAGTTCAACAAACCGTCATTCATAATCGGAATGTGCTTAACCGTAATATCTATACATATGAATTAAAAGGTCAACGGGGCGTTTTTAGAAGTAAGGCTTTCTTAATCTCTTTCGAGGAATCTTTGCTACTTCTTCATAGGTTTAGTAGAAAGAGATTGAAATCCTTGGTTTTAGAAGCGTGAGTTGATTGCATTGCCTGAGGACACGACAATGGTCTCGTCTGGGGTATTTTGGTATGTGTGAAAACACATACCTTTTCATTATCAAATTAGACCCAAAATAACCAAGAAAGAGCCGTTTATGCTTAATATTTGCGTATTTCTTGAGTTTTTGCATGTGCAGGTACGGATATATAAAAACACACAAAAAGGAACCAAATCAGACGTAAACCTGAGCACGAGAGAAAGAAGAGTGCAAAAGCTGAGGCTGAGATAGGAATTTGCAAGTTTGGACAATCAACTCTCAAAATTACAGATTTAGTCCTTGAAGATTCAGAATTTGTCATGTTTGGTCCCTTGGAGTTTCAGAATTTACAAATTCAGTCCTTGGAGTATTGGAGATGTACAAGACTAGTCCTTGGTTTACTTTTCAGAAACTACATTTATGGTCCCTCAATTTTCAGAATTAACACATATGGTCCTTGTTCAAATGGTCTAGTCCAAAATCCAATCCTATATCTAAACCTTGGCCCAAACACAAATCCAAAGCCCAAAATACAAAAACCACCCGTCCAATCCAATTATCACTTACCCGGTTTACTTATACCCACTTTACCCATAACCCGGTCAAAACCCATCCATTTACATAACCGGTCAACTAAATACCAAACAGTCAAATTAAATAAATAAATAAATAAAAACCAGCGCGCCCAAACCCCCCGATCCTCCATTGTTACTGTTTCACTCTTTTCACCACCACATCCACCTTTTACCCTGCATCCCCAATTGTTACCCGTACTTAAAATAGCTTCTGGAAGCTACTGCCACGTTTGACACATGGGCAGAGAGTGAGGATCGCCACTGTGGACAAAAGAAAGCTTTACATTGGATGCAACACATCACTCTTTTGATCAAACGGCTAAGAATAGATTTGATGACAAGATGAGGAGATCAATGGCCAAGAATAGAACTCCTATATCCTTCCCAAGCCTCAGCTGTGCTATTTATACCAATTTTCAGTCACAATGTAGACTTGTCCAATTTCTCACGTTTTAGAGGAATTTTGACCTTTTAATTTCCTGTCAATTTACATGTTTTTAGTAGTTAATTGAATTGTAATTTCAGATTAAGTTTTGTAATCTCACTTCATTAATGCAATTTTCCTGCTTTTCCATTTACTTCTCAAATCTGTTTAGTGTTTAAGAGTGCTTTATTTCTGTTCTTGGAAGCTCACATAAGCTTTTGCAAGCTTATGTGAGCCTGTGGTTGTTACACTTTAGCTGAATTCACCATTTTTGAGAAAAGGTCAACAAAAGTCAACATTAGTCAATCTTAAAAGTCAAATCAGTTGAGGTTCATTCTTGGTTTAGGACTGTTTAGTGGATGAGTTTTATACTTATTTAGAGTTTTCAATTCAGTATTAATGTGTTTTAATCTAGCTATTCTGTTAAAAGTGCATTCTCAAGTCTTAAGGTAGTGTTTGGATCATAAATGATTTTAGAGATTGCTATAGTTGTTGGTGGATGATTTTGAGCTATTCAAGTTCATGATCTGGAATCAATGTTGTTTTGTCCAAAATTTTAAGTTACCAAGTCAAGTTTTAAGATTCTAAGTCATTCCATAAATTCTGTCATCATCATTTTTGTCCAAACAGTTAAATTGTGCAATTTGCTTGAGATCTTTAAGTGCTTCTTTAGTCATCATAAAAATCTTTAAAAATTAGAAATAGCAATTTCACCAGCTCTTTTAACTTATCTCAAAAGAAAAAAAATTCAAAAAAATGTTTAGCTTCGATTATTGGAAGCTCAAAGATGGAGGTTTGGAGTTGATCTCCCCTGCACCATCAGTTTTACTCTTTAAATGTGCTTCCTGTAGCTTAATATAGTTGTAGAGATTGCTTAGTTTTGTATCCCATAGATAGACTCTAGCTTAGATTTAGTAAGTTAAGCTTTCAGATTCACCTTAGGAGCTTATACAGTAGCTTATTGTTGGCCTGCACATTCCCATTTCATTACTGCACATCAGTTACAACTTGTCCCATAGCCCTTAGTGTTTGATCTTTAACTTCTTCACCTTAAGTCCAAATTAGCTGTTATTTTGGATATGTAATCTCTGGTTGGTGGTCTTGAGAACCATACTTCTGGATTTCACTTAAGCTTATTGGATAAGCTGATGCAGTAGCTAGAAGTAGGGGCTAGGAAGCTGTTTGCTTAAGAGTATCAGTTAGCCTTAATCTTAGTAGATTTATTATTAGGTGTTAGGATTAGCTTGAATTAGTTGATTTAGAGTAGTTATAGTATAAATTAGCTTATGTTATTAGTTGGCGTTCTATAGTGCTTATTTGCTTATTTTAAAGAGCTTATTTTGTAGCAGTTTGCACATCAGTTTCATTTTCATCCACATAATCCCATGTTTTTATATTTTTCATAGCTTTAGAATAACATTTTAGAATTTTCCTGAATTTTTCATAATTTTTAGCTACTGTTTACTATTTTTCTTAATTAAAAACAGTTTTTAATCATTTTTAAATAGCTTTAATTGCAATTAATTAAGAAAAAGTTCCAAAAAAATAATTTTTCAATTTTCTCATTTTAAGAAAAATATAAAAAGCATAAAAAATATTTTTCCCTGTTTTTCCCCTTTTATTTGTTATTTTTCACAATTTAAATTAGATTTAAATAGATTTAAATTCATAAAAAATAGAAAAATAATCAGAAAAATAAAAAAATATTTTTGAAAATTCTCTTAGGATATTTTAGATTTTATAAAAATAGTTTCATATTTTTCCCTTTAATTTTCATAAGTTCTAGTATTTTAAATTAGATTTAAAAGTTAAAAATTAGTTTTTAATTCTAATAAATAAAAGAAAAATCTTAAAAAATAGTTTTAATTCATAAATAGTTTTCTAATATCATTTTTAGTATAAAAGTAATTTTAGGTTATTTTTAGGATTTAGATTAGACGTAATTGCATTTTATTCGCGTTTCGTTTTAATCCCGTGTTTGCGTTTTAGTGTAGAATTGCGTAGTTTGCCATAATTCTTAGGTTTTCCCCATAGATTTTAGCCCCATTTACTTTCCTTATCCCGTAGTTTAGAAAAATTCAATTTATCTCCTTCTCTCATTCAAATCCCGATAATCGAGACGTGAGTTGGAAATTCCATTCAACCCTCGTTCGGAACGATCTCGGTGCTCAAACCTAACACGTTTGAGTTACCCAACATACTACACAACTTCTCTTATAATTGGTTTTATTTTTAATGAAATCAATTTTTGGCGCCGCTGCCGGGGAGGGCTTGTAGCGAGTTTTCGTATTCCGTCTCGAATCGCGTGCATTTGAAGATCCTTCCCCGAGTGAAGTTACCGTCATTTTTGTATATAGATATTTTTGAAAAACCCAAAAACATCTAAAAATACCAAAACATTCTTCCTAGAGTGTTTACAAAACCATAAAAATTAAAAAACCAACAAAAGAAACTGAAACGTCAATTGTTACGTCGGCTCACCTTGAAGGTACAACCTATACACGGGGTATAAGGAAAGTCTTGACATTAAATTGCAGACTGAAGAACGATCCACTCTTCGTTCCCGCTCCGCTGCGCGTACTTTTGAGAGCTACCGATCACCGGTTGACGTGACGGTTACAAAAATATTGTGTTTTCTTAAATATAAAAACCCAAAAAGATTTTTCTTTTCAAAATTTGTTTCAAAAAAACCCAAAAATATTCTTCTTTACCCTCTGAACCGTCAATTCTTTATCTCTTTACCCTGTTATTCGTATAATTCTTCTCGATGTCTTCGTCTTACCATTATGGTTGTCAATGGTGTGGGGGACCTCAAAATGGTGGGAATTGTCCCGGTTGTAGCATTGTGAATACGGGAAACGAGTTTGTTTACAACCAAAATCCCTACAATGAAACAACCGATTTCCTTAACCAATCCCCATACCATGAGACGGAGTCATACTCTTGTGAGTACTGTGGAGGTCCTTACCAAGGTTTTCAATGCCAAACTCAATTTAACAATACAACCTTTGGTTATGAACCTTATCCATATACTTCACCACACCCGTTACAACAATCATATTTTTGTGAGTATTGTGGAGGTCCGCACGTTAACTCCGATTGTCAAATGCAAAACCCGCTTGTCTATGAGCAGGTTCCTTGTAACAATTACGACTATCCTTATAACCCACCTCCACAATACCAAGAAATTCAACCACAACCTCCAATAATTTCTCCAGAAATTCAAAGATGTCTTAAAATACTCGAAGAATTTGTTAATAAACATGCCGAAGATCGAGCGTCTCGCAATGAAAGATCTATGTTAGAACTACTCGAAGATGAAAAACGAGCAGCTCAGATTGAAAAATGTCTTGAAGAAATTCGAATTGAAGAACTAGCACTTGAAAGACGTGCCCGATGGCTCAATACTTACATTGACGATGATGAGGACTCCATTCAAATGAAAGAATATTATGAAAGTTTGTCGGCTGAAACCACTCCCGTTTCCGAGCCTTTCATTTCCGACTCTTCCCTTTCTCTCACGCCGGATGAGAGAAGTGATATCGTATTGGAAGAGGTCGATGATTCTATTTCTTCAAACATTGTTGAACCCATGGACTCTCTCATAATGGGGGACGAGCCTCTTAGCACTATTCCGGAAACGGAATCGTCTAGTGTTGAGATCCTTGACCCAATCCCAAGTGAGTCTGAGGATGTATCTGATAGTGATTGTGATTCGCTTTTGTGTGATTCTATTGACATTTCCGAGGTTACTTCCGGGATTTTCTCAGATCCACTTTTTGAATTCAAGGACGACTACACCTTTTGCGAAGTTAATCCTCTTTTCAAAGATTTTGAGTCCGATTCAGAGACCACTACGGAAGTGGTGGATATTGCTAGCTCTCAGAGCACACCACTTGTCCCATCTCTGTGTTCCGACCTTTCTCTTCCGTCATGTGATGATATGCAAGATGAAGAAAGTAATGAATCTGACACTGAGGATATTGTGGAGATTGATGAATTAACTAAAGTGGTTGAAGACGACACTCTTGACAATCCGCCTTATGATTCTGATATGGAAGAAATCGACTTATTTCTTGATGATCCAATACCGCCGGGTATTGAGAGTGACGGGTGCGACTCTAATCAAGATGTCCTTTTTCTTGAGAGCTTGCTTAATGATGATTCTCCTTCCTCTGATGAGTCCATCATCACTTATCCCGTTGAGCCCGCATGTGAAGACAAGATTTTTAAACCCGGGATATTTGACATAGATGAGCTTTATGCTAAAACCGTTGTTAGAGAAAAGGATCCTCTCTTGGATGCCTTCATTGTTAAACTTTCACCTCCTTACCATGAGCTGCCATCTTTCTTGGAGTTTTCTCATTGTGATCCGTCATCCCTTCGTCCGCCCGCAAAACCACCGGATGATGGATCATTCTTTCTTATACCTTATGTAAGTTTGGGAGGAGATATCCCATTTGTGCTTAAGCCCGACATTTTCTTTCCCACCTAACCCACCTATTCTCTTTCCCTCCGGAGTGAGGATACCGTCTTTGATCCGGGTATCCCTTCCGCTTGTTTCCCCAAGGACAAATGAATTCGGGGACGAGTCAGGCTAGCGACTCGGTGATCAAAAACAGTAGCGCTTCGTGGGAGGCACCCCATGCTTATCTCCATCTTCTTTCTATTTTCTAATAAGTGACGCGAAGGGGTCTGCCTCTTCGATTTCTCGTGTTTGGTTGTTTGTGATGTTGTGTTTAGGATGTTCCCGATATGAAGACTCTCGTGCTCGAAGTTTGTCTTTTCTCCACTCGAGTTTCATGATCGCTGCTGATGGAAATCCGATATCCTAATCTTATCGACTAACGTTTATCTTTAAGCATACTTAATAAACGGCTTTTAGATTTTCGTGATACCCTTACTTTAAACATTGAGGACAATGTTTCGTTCTAGTCTGGGGTAGGGTAATCTTCGATTTGATTTGACCGCACTTGCTTATTTTTGTCGTGTACTCTCGCAACCCCGTTTTTCCTTAGAAAATGAAAAAATTGTGCAAAAATGTGAAAAATTTAAAATTTTTGTAAGCTTTTGTTAAGTCTTTTTGATTGAAAAGTTTTGCTAGTCTCTTAGACAAGAAGCTATAAAATGTGAATTCTAGCTCACAAGGCCAAGATTTTGCAAGTTTCCCTGAGTGACTTTAAATATGCATAACTTTATTTCATTAGACGAAGCATTTACTAAGTTAATATATGTTTTGACACCTTGTTGACTTTCCGCTGGTGAGAGTAGGAATGGAATTCTGACTTGACCGGGCGTGCTGAGCCCTAGCTTGTTCCCTTAACCTTAGATAATCTAAAAATTATCGGCTAAGCATCTGCGGATCTCATTATTTGGGATTTTAAATTTGCAGAGATCGAGAAATGATAGAGTTACTTATGAGTTTAGATGCTAAGCGTGGAGTAGTTGGTTCTCTTTAGAGCCCATCGAAGGTACTTATGGCTTTTTGTTCCCACAAAATTGTTTCACCCCATATCTGTCTAATAAATAATTAGAGATGTCGAGTTTTTGGCGATAGTTAGTTCTTTATCTTCTCAAAAGAATCTTTGTTTTAAAAATTGGGTACACATCAAGGATCCGTAATGAATAAGAAATCAGTGATAAGTGATAAAGTAATAAGTAAAGTTATGAGCTGCGGTGTCGAGATCGGACCCTTGGATCTTTAGCCGGGATTGAGTGAGGTCTTAGCCTAGCCAGCCGGGATCCTCATTTCATGAAGCATATAGTCTTGGAATTACCCCGTGAAGCTCTGTAGTTCATAGCTCATATAAGTAAAAGTATAAGTGTTCAAAAAAAAAAAAAAATAAATAAATAAAAAATGATGATGAATGAAAAATTATGAAAAAAGTCAAAAGTAAGTGAATAAAAATTCCTTGATGTGGACCTCATTTTTACGACAAGGGTTCTTGAGAGAAGATGGATAACTAATTATCGACTTAGCTTTGTATCTTTATCGGAATAAAAGTTATCGAAACGAGAAATTTGAAGAAATTCATTTCTCACAAAAATTAAAAAAAAAATCTAGAGGAAAATAGGAAAATGGGAGCAAAAAGTATTTACACAAGTAACTTCCATGGGTAGTGTTAGCATCTAGAATCATACTTAACAATGATTTCGATTTTACGCTTAGTTTGGGACTTGTGAAAAATCAAGGACGATGTATTCTATCCGTATGGTCACTCCACGCTGTGTTGTGTTTCCTACTCTGTGATCCTAACGTGTCGTTTGAAAAATGTTGGAGTTATTGATCGACATGAAAGTTCAACAAACCGTCATTCATAATCGGAATGTGCTTAACCGTAATATCTATACATATGAATTAAAAGGTCAACGAGGCGTTTTTAGAAGTAAGGCTTTCTTAATCTCTTTCGAGGAATCTTTGCTACTTCTTCATAGGTTTAGTAGAAAGAGATTGAAATCCTTGGTTTTAGAAGCGTGAGTTGATTGCATTGCCTGAGGACACGACAATGGTCTCGTCTGGGGTATTTTGGTATGTGTGAAAACACATACCTTTTCATTATCAAATTAGACCCAAAATAACCAAGAAAGAGCCGTTTATGCTTAATATTTGCGTATTTCTTGAGTTTTTGCATGTGCAGGTACGGATATATAAAAACACACAAAAAGGAACCAAATCAGACGTAAACCTGAGCACGAGAGAAAGAAGAGTGCAAAAGCTGAGGCTGAGATAGGAATTTGCAAGTTTGGACAATCAACTCTCAAAATTACAGATTTAGTCCTTGAAGATTCAGAATTTGTCATGTTTGGTCCCTTGGAGTTTCAGAATTTACAAATTCAGTCCTTGGAGTATTGGAGATGTACAAGACTAGTCCTTGGTTTACTTTTCAGAAACTACATTTATGGTCCCTCAATTTTCAGAATTAACACATATGGTCCTTGTTCAAATGGTCTAGTCCAAAATCCAATCCTATATCTAAACCTTGGCCCAAACACAAATCCAAAGCCCAAAATACAAAAACCACCCGTCCAATCCAATTATCACTTACCCGGTTTACTTATACCCACTTTACCCATAACCCGGTCAAAACCCATCCATTTACATAACCGGTCAACTAAATACCAAACAGTCAAATTAAATAAATAAATAAATAAAAACCAGCGCGCCCAAACCCCCCAATCCTCCATTGTTACTGTTTCACTCTTTTCACCACCACATCCACCTTTTACCCTGCATCCCCAATTGTTACCCGTACTTAAAATAGCTTCTGGAAGCTACTGCCACGTCTGACACATGGGCAGAGAGTGAGGATCGCCACTGTGGACAAAAGAAAGCTTTTCATTGGATGCAACACATCACTCTTTTGATCAAACGGCTAAGAATAGATTTGATGACAAGATGAGGAGATCAATGGCCAAGAATAGAACTCCTAGATCCTTCCCAAGCCTCAGCTGTGCTATTTATACCCATTTTCAGTCACAATGTAGACTTGTCCAATTTCTCACGTTTTAGAGGAATTTTGACCTTTTAATTTCCTGTCAATTTACATGTTTTTAGTAGTTAATTGAATTGTAATTTCAGATTAAGTTTTGTAATCTCACTTCATTAATGCAATTTTCCTGCTTTTCCATTTACTTCTCAAATCTGTTTAGTGTTTAAGAGTGCTTTATTTCTGTTCTTGGAAGCTCACATAAGCTTTTGCAAGCTTATGTGAGCCTGTGGTTGTTACACTTTAGCTGAGTTCACCATTTTTGAGAAAAGGTCAACAAAAGTCAACATTAGTCAATCTTAAAAGTCAAATCAGTTGAGGTTCATTCTTGGTTTAGGACTGTTTAGTGGATGAGTTTTATACTTATTTAGAGTTTTCAATTCAGTATTAATGTGTTTTAATCTAGCTATTCTGTTAAAAGTGCATTCTCAAGTCTTAAGGTAGTGTTTGGATCATAAATGATTTTAGAGATTGCTATAGTTGTTGGTGGATGATTTTGAGCTATTCAAGTTCATGATCTGGAATCAATGTTGTTTTGTCCAAAATTTTAAGTTACCAAGTCAAGTTTTAAGATTCTAAGTCATTCCATAAATTCTGTCATCATCATTTTTGTCCAAACAGTTAAATTGTGCAATTTGCTTGAGATCTTTAAGTGCTTCTTTAGTCATCATAAAAATCTTTAAAAATTAGAAATAGCAATTTCACCAGCTCTTTTAACTTATCTCAAAAGAAAAAAAATTCAAAAAAATGTTTAGCTTAGATTATTGGAAGCTCAAAGATGGAGGTTTGGAGTTGATCTCCCCTGCACCATCAGTTTTACTCTTTAAATGTGCTTCCTGTAGCTTAATATAGTTGTAGAGATTGCTTAGTTTTGTATCCCATAGATAGACTCTAGCTTAGATTTAGTAAGTTAAGCTTTCAGATTCACCTTAGGAGCTTATACAGTAGCTTATTGTTGGCCTGCACATTCCCATTTCATTACTGCACATCAGTTACAACTTGTCCCATAGCCCTTAGTGTTTGATCTTTAACTTCTTCACCTTAAGTCCAAATTAGCTGTTATTTTGGATATGTAATCTCTGGTTGGTGGTCTTGAGAACCATACTTCTGGATTTCACTTAAGCTTATTGGATAAGCTGATGCAGTAGCTAGAAGTAGGGGCTAGGAAGCTGTTTGCTTAAGAGTATCAGTTAGCCTTAATCTTAGTAGATTGCTTATTAGGTGTTAGGATTAGCTTGAATTAGTTGATTTAGAGTAGTTATAGTATAAATTAGCTTATGTTATTAGTTGGCGTTCTATAGTGCTTATTTGCTTATTTTAAAGAGCTTATTTTGTAGCAGTTTGCACATCAGTTTCATTTTCATCCACATAAGCCCATGTTTTTATATTTTTCATAGCTTTAGAATAACATTTTAGAATTTTCCTGAATTTTTCATAATTTTTAGCTACTGTTTACTATTTTTCTTAATTAAAAACAGTTTTTAATCATTTTTAAATAGCTTTAATTGCAATTAATTAAGAAAAAGTTCCAAAAAAATAATTTTTCAATTTTCTCATTTTAAGAAAAATATAAAAAGCATAAAAAATATTTTTCCCTGTTTTTCCCCTTTTATTTGTTATTTTTCACAATTTAAATTAGATTTAAATAGATTTAAATTCATAAAAAATAGAAAAATAATCAGAAAAATAAAAAAATAGTTTTGAAAATTCTCTTAGGATATTTTAGATTTTATAAAAATAGTTTCATATTTTTCCCTTTAATTTTCATAAGTTCTAGTATTTTAAATTAGATTTAAAAGTTAAAAATTAGTTTTTAATTCTAATAAATAAAAGAAAAATCTGAAAAATAAGTTTTAATTCATAAATAGTTTTCTAATATCATTTTTAGTATAAAAGTAATTTTAGGTTATTTTTAGGATTTAGATTAGACGTAATTGCATTTTATTCGCGTTTCGTTTTAATCCCGTGTTTGCGTTTTAGTGTAGAATTGCGTAGTTTGCCATTATTCTTAGGTTTTCCCCATAGATTTTAGCCCCATTTACTTTCCTTATCCTGTAGTTTAGAAAACTTCAATTTATCTCCTTCTCTCATTCAAATCCCGATAATCGAGACGTGAGTTGGAAATTCCATTCAACCCTCGTTCGGAACGATCTCGGTGCTCAAACCTAACACGTTTGAGTTACCCAACATACTACACAACTTTTCTTATTATTGGTTTTGTTTTTAACAAATCAGAGGGTTAGTTTCAACAATATTTTCCGCTTTCTGTTTATCTAAGTCCATTTTCCAGAACACTTGTTCGGGTGTCAACAGCGTTTGAGGCTTAAACTTGTTAAAGGCAATCCAATTTTCCTTAGAATAGTTGGGTGCTTTATAACTGATTCTTTTCTCTATGCAAGAAGGGCTCTTAAGTTTTTCATCCAATTTCCTTTTAGTGACATCTTCTAATTGTTTATCTTCTTCAGTGCTCTCAGTGCAACTAGGTTTTTGTCTAGGTTTAAGGATTTCATTCCCATCATAGATTACCTTTTGGGCTTCTTTAGCTTTCTTAACATACTCAGGATTGGATTCCTTAATAATGGGGATACTATGCTTGTCGCTTAAGACTCTATGCTTAGTGATCATGTGAGCAGTCTGAATGGTGTTTCCTTGTACGTACAACTTGTTTTCAAGCTTGTTTTTCAAAGTTTTCAGATTAGAAAAATCTTTCAAAAGTTTTGATTCCTTAGCATTAAATTCTTGCTTAAGCATTTTCACATTTTCCTGAAGTTCTTGTTTTTGCTTAGCAGTTTTAGAAAGTTTTTCTTGTAAGGAATTTAACTCTTGTTTTAATACTTCTTCTTTAAACTTACTTTTTCTAATAATTTTACGCATTTGGTCATCCATTTCCTGCTCACGAGTGGTCAACTCAAACTTAGCACGTTGTTCATAAATCGCAACACGTTCTTTATAGGCATTTAGTTCAGAGGCAGTAGAATCATCAGGAGCACATGCAGTAAATTCATCAAAGACATAGTCATTATTGACTGCGGACGATGCATTACTTGGTACATCCTCACTATCACTTTGCCTCACATGTTGATCATACGAGACAATATTGTTATTGTCCACATCATCAACATCTGATTCATAAGTCTCAAGAGATTGTACTTCATTATGCATCTTTTGCTCATCAACAATATCATATAATTTTAGTACCTCTGAGATTATCTTGTCTTTGGATGGGCCAGTTTGTTGTGGGGGAGAGACCTTTGCAGACACCATAGGTGAGATGCTGGCCATGAAGATTGTTTGAGCAGTAGGTTCATCATCTACATCAGAGTCGAAAGCATCACAATCAGCTACTTGAAAGGCATTCTGATGATTATGACCTATCTCTTGAATCGGCTGTTCATCAACGTCAGCATCATAGGTCTTAGCATTCCCTTCAGCAAGAAACAGTAACTCCTCTTCATCCAAAGCTGCTCCATTGTCCTGAGCTTGTACCAGCAGCATCTTATCCCTGAAGTACTCAGCATTCTGTGGACGTTTTGGAGATATACAGTTCCTAGCAATATGTCCCTCACCACCACAGTTGTAGCATTTGATCGGCTTTGTTTGTCCTTGATTTCCAATCCTTCCACGGTTCTGATTTCCACCAAAACCTCCACCGGCTTCACCCCTTTTTTGATCATACTTCCTTTCTTGAACTGGCTGCCCCATAATTTTCGCATCTCTGATCAAAGCATGATTGTGAAGATTGGATGCAGTTCTGATTTCATTGTTGGTGTGAAGTCTGTTAGTGTGAGGTGAAAGTGTCATGTTCTTTTTAACCATGAGGGCCAGTTGATTGATGAAGTGCTCCATGACTGCATCTGAACTAGGTTGCTTATATCCTGAATCAGGAACGGGCTTGTGATTATCATATCCAGTGGGTGTGACTTGAGATGCTTTGGAGAAGAATGCAGTTGTATCATTTAATGAGCTTGTTTCTCCTGGTTGAGATTTGAATTGTTCAAGAATCCTTCTTTCAAACATAGCATGTTTCTCATTCTGAAGAAGAAAGGCATACAATTGCTCATAGTTGGTGTTCTTTAGTCCTTTGGTAAGCTTTACTGAAGTAACAAACTTGTGCCATTCGGGGTTCATATTGTTCACAAACTTTGAGTTCAGCTGAATGTTTGGCATTGTCATCTTAATATTTCTCATGTCATTCACAAGCTTGTGAAACCTTACATAGTACTCATAGACACTCTCATCTGGTTTCATCTTGAAGTGCTCAAATTCATCATACAACTGTGATTCTCGATCTTCAACAGTTAGTTCAGAACCAGAGAGAAGCATCTTGACATTATCCCATACGGCTTTTGCTTCGGTGTTGTGATTGATAAGCTTGTAGATGTCTTTTGGGAGACCTTGAAGAATAATATTCGAAGCCCTGATATCAGCATCAAATCTCTTTTTCTCCTTATCATTGAGCTCATCATACATCTTAGGTCTATCCATTCCATAGATCATTGTTCCATCTTCAGCTGTATCAATTATGTCTCTAGTAGTCTCAACTAGATAAGGTCCTTCATCAATGGATTTGAGAATGTTGACCCCATTTTCCTTTCCAAGACAGTACAATCTGATACGTTGAGCCCAAGAATCGTAGTCAGTTCTGTCAAGCATAGGTGGACGAGTATCAGACCCTGCTGCTTGAACGTCCTCAGCTACTGAAGAAACACTAGTAGGAATGATGTTTGCCATGATAACAAGTTCTACGGGATTTTACTATTCTTTGATTAAACCGGAAAATTGATTCTTTCACGGGATTTTACTAAACCAAAAGAACAACCGTAAGAAAGTATCCCTAAGAAGTAACAAGTCTAAATGAACAAGTAGCTAAACACACAACTCGCTTAAGCAGTCAACTCGCTAAATAGCCAAGTCGCATTAGCATCAACTCGCAACACAATCAACTCGCTTAATGAATCAAGTCGCTAAATAGCAAACTCGCTTTAGTATCAACTAGCAACACAATCAACTCGCTTGAACACCAAGTCGCTTAGATCAACTCGCTAGCTTTACAACTCGCTAAATAGCTAAGTCGCTTTAGATCTTAAGTCGCTTAAAGAAACAACTCGCTTAGAACCCAAGTCGCATAAAGATCAACTCGCTAAACAGCTAAGTCGCATGTACCAACTCGCATCAAATAACAAAGCAACTCGCTTTGAAGTAAAACAAGTCCGAGACTCAACTCGCTTCGTCCTTCTTTCACAAATAACCACTTTATCAATCCAAAACAACCAAACCACAATGATTTAAGCCTTCCAATTCAAAACATAAACACATATGATGATCCTAAACACAAAAGTACAAGCAAAATTCAAACTTTAACACTAGAATTTGTCCAAATGAATCAAACTCTCCTAAAACCTTAATACCCCAAAAACCTTATGAAATCCACCAAAACAAAGAGCATGAAAGATGAGTGATCAAACCATGGCTCTGATACCAATTGTAGGATATTGGATTTCACAAACACTCTAAACCATAATCAAAGTAGGCGTATAAGTATGTTAGAGAGAGAAAGTTCTAGTGAGAGAAAGGAAGAGAGTTGGGAACTATAGTGAGAGAAAGAAAAATATTATTATGAGCTCCAACTCTCTACCTTGGAGGGTAGAGAGTATTTATAGTCTTACAATAAAACGCCACACAACGGGCTGTGGATCAGGCATACAGTGGGTAAAGACCCGTCCGTCCTCCACGGTGTTACTTAACTAAATACTACATAACTTAAAATAACTACGACTACGAGCTTTCTAACGTTTACATATACTTGAGGTGACCGACTCTTTAATACCTGGAATTTCTAATTCCTAACATACTGAGACCTTTGGGAAGTCCCACCACCTGAACCAGTAACCGCAGATATGTGAGATTCCTCACTAGATATGATGGCAAATGCCCTTTTAACATCAGGAAGAGGATCTCTAGATGAGGTGTGATATCTTATTTGCATATATTAATCATCCAATCCCATTAAGAATTTCATTAATTTCATTAACTGGTTATGTTTTTTAAAGTCCTCAGATGCATGACAAGTGCATCTAGGCAGTTTAATTAATGCATCAAACTTTTTTCACAGAGTAGACAATTTGTGGTGCTACCATTTTGAGAAAGAGAATTGATTTTATAGTGCAAGTGAAAAGTAACTGAACCATCAACTCTATCAAATGTTTCTTTCAATTCAGTCCACACATCAGAAGCCTTTTTTGAAAAATTTGACCTAAAAACAACTTTTCTGATATAGAGTTTAAAATCCACCCCAAGACCACAACATTAGCCCTGTCCCATTGTCTTCCTAAGACTTCATCCACATTAGATCTTCTTGCTATAAAAATGGTTTTTATAGCAAGAAAGAACAATCTGACTCTGATACAGTGTAAAAAACTATGAATAAACCAGAAACTAAGGCTTGAATCTTAATTCAAGTTAATCTTATTATCAACCAAAAGCAATCCACAAGATCAGACAGATACTGATCTCAATTAGAACTCAGTAGAATCACATAAATCACTCAAAGCTTACCACTGCTACTCAGGTGCAAGCCTATTGACTATATTGCCAATAGTTCAGATACAATCACTCAACTCACAATGATAAAAAATGAACAATATCAAAGATTACAAACAACTTATGATTGAATAATAAGAGAGGAAAACTGTGTGTTGTCGATGGTGGAATATATGAAACCCTAGCTTGAATGAGAGCTTATATAGTTGCCTTTTTCATCTTTCCAGCTTTGTCAACATTAGCCCCTTAACTTCATCTTAGTCAAAACCAGCCAAGATCTACAAGACAACTTATAACTGAAAAATCAAACAAGGAAAAGTTAGTCCCTCAGATTTAAGTTCCTTCAACATCATAACTAACATATGATTCTTTTTTGTATTTCCAGCTGATATGTCCTTATCAACTATACCTTGCTGCCAAATAAAGGAAGATTATGTATGCATTCCGTACAACATTCCTTGCCCCGATCGAACTACACATATTTAAATTGCTAGATCATATAATGTTATATTAAGAAAAGATATAGTTAGAAGAAAAATAAAATAAGAAAAATGTGAAATATTTTTAGCTACATATTTCAAATAAAAAGGAAAAAATTTATAAAAGATACATTTTTTAAGGTGCATTTAAAACGTGCGATTATTCCTCATTCTTCTTCTTTTATTTTTATTTCATATTGATCCGTAGCATAATCTTTTTATTTTTCTTTATTCTTCCATAATCAATAAATGCACGTAACAACATTTTCCTGATTAATAACCAAAGCATCCCTACCTGCAAAGCCCACCGACCCATTTATAACCAAAGTAACATTGACTCAAACAACTCCAACCCTTTTAACTTTTATCTCCAAGATCTACAAACAACAACAAGAACATAACACAACATCCTAGTACAAGTACAACAACACAATCTTCATCACTTTCATCTTATGTTCTCTTAACCCCTAATGACCCTTTCCCTTTTTTCATAAAAAAAAAAAAAAAAAAAAAAAAAAACATGGGCAAGCCTTTGTTATACGAGATTATAGAAAAACCTGGTACAACTTCTATCATAGCATTATGCACTTTGATATGGTTCTATATCCAAAAGAAAAACATTGGTTATTCACAAGTAGGACTAAGCTATGAGACAGCAGTTGAAGGACATCATTGGAGGGTTATAACATCTGCATTTTCACATATTAGTGTTGTTCATTTAGTTTTTAACATGAGTGCTCTTTGGAGCTTAGGTTCTGTTGAGCAGTTGATTAGTGTTTCTTATTATCTTCATTATTCGCTTCTTTTGTTGCTTTTTTCGGGTTTGGTTGTGCTAGGATGGTATTATGTTTTGATTAGTAAGTTTAAGTTTGAGTACTTTAGGCGCGTTACGGCTGTTGGGTATTCTTGTGTTGTGTTTGGATGGATGACGATTCTTTCGGTGAAGGAACCGTCGTCCAAGCTGAATCTTTTTGGGTTTTTGTCGTTGCCTATTAGTTTTGCCCCGTTTGAGTCGCTTATATTTACTTCTATTATTGTGCCGCAAGCGAGTTTTTTGGGGCATTTGTCTGGGATTATTGTTGGGTATATGATTGCGTGGGGTTTGATTCATGGTATGAATAATTATTGGGCGGTGTCTATATTGGGATGGACGGTGGTTGTGTTTTTCATCAGTTTGAAGCAGTCGGGTGCTTATGATTTTGAGTTTCTTGAGATTGAATCGGTTACGGATCCTTCGTTGCCGAGTAATGGACGGATGTTGCAAATGAGCTCCCTTTTGGATGCTCGTGATGATGAACTTGTATAGCTACAGTGCAGAGGCACGTTATTCTTGACCATTCCGATTTATATTAGTTCTTTCGTATATGTGCATAAAGAAGTAAACCTTGGTTTTCGACAAGCTTTTGGTGAGTCTGTTTCACTCAACCACTGTAAACTTGTACAAGCCCTTGGATTTATGTGTACAATATCAAAATTAATTATCTATGGTGATATGAATAGAATTTGTTCCTTGCTCTTTTTTCCATTCTGTTCATGCGTCTTTTTTTTAGTACATAGTATAATTGCATTGGTATTGTTCTGTGTCTTAGTTTGCTCATTTGAGTGGGCTGTTACTATATAATAAGTGCCTGTTTTTGGGTCGCATCATTTAGGTCTTTGTTGCTTTTGATATGCTCACTATCTACATGTCTGAAAAACATACTCTTTCTATGCGGAAATGCTAGTCCAGATTAACATCACAAGCTAAGCATGTGTCTTGATGAAGCCATACTCGGTTTATATTGTTAGGCAAAATAAAAAATTACGATGTGATATTCCTGAGTAAAAAAATCACTTTACTATGATATGTGGTAAAGAAGGTGCTTGTAGAACTGTTATTGTCGAGATTCACAATCAATAACCCTATAAAAGAGAAAAATGACTTTTATACATCTGGTTCCTCCATATGACCTTCTGATCCTACTTCGCTTTTAAATTTTGCTTGTTATTTATCTGGCTCTTATCTTGGACTCGTCACATGGCTGTTAAATTATACGAACTTCATGGGAAAGGGTTAATGTGACATCTTCAAGTCCAACCTGTTTAGAAATGAGGCTTTTGTATACGGACAGTTGACTAATTTCTATTTCAAAACACTGTCCAAAACATCAGTAGTTTCATTTTCTAACTTGTAGGATAAGATACAGATAAAAAAAAATTAGATTTCACAAACGGTACCGAAATATGTTCATCCATGAAACTGGGAGGCTAACTGTACTGAAAAGAAGAGAAGAGCGAAACTGAACAATGAATACGTTGCGGGGTTACCCAAACCTTATTTCTTATACCATGTATAGTTTAGGCCAAAATTAAGGCCTAATGTACAAAACACACCGACCAAAAAGAATAAACCAAACCGTATTTATATACCAACTAAAACCTGCCTTTTAGCTTTCACACATGAGGAATAAAACTTGAAACCAGTAATCTCTCTCTAAATGGATATATAACTTGTGCACTATGACACATGTTAAAAATTGCCCCATTTTTTGTAGGAGTGTAGGACCAGGAAATTGTGTCTGGATGTTAAAACTGCAGGAACTAAATTATGTCAAGATTGGGTAGCAAATTGGTGTAGAACTAGGAGCAAAATTTCTTCTGAATAGTTTGTTGTGAGATCATCTGGACTTGCTCAAAAAGGGTTAGCATCTCAACGCTTTTTTTCCTACTATATATGTTATCAAATACATTAAAGAGTCAGTAGTTTGGATTCTCTTGTGTACATTATGAAGAATACTAGAAGAGTTTTGAAAGAATAAGATGGAAAGTATCTCTCTGACTGTTATCCTCTGACAAAACGAAGCTGTTTGCCATTTTGTCCCCCTCTGCCTCTTTTCATACCCAGAAACCTCGGTGTCGTGTACCTGTGGTCTTGTGGAGACATTATATTTGGACATAAAGTTCTCGGATATGATGTCCCGTGAATTTCATTTACATTGGCTGGTACAAAGTAACAACTACCTGTTTTTGTGCTGATTCATCTATGTTTTTGTAGTATGCCATTTTTTTTTCTATTCTTGCGATCACTATCTATATTACTGTAAAATATGCCCTGTATGTGGAATTGCTAGTCCAGTTTAAGAGCTCGAACCAAGGAGACGTATGGATGTAGCAATAATCATTTAGAATGTTTAACAAAAATGTGATTATGCTTGAATTTTTCTGGTTATTTCGAGTCTAATAACCAGATTATGACAAGCTGATAAGGTGGTGAACTGGTGATTAAAAAACTGATTGTTTAGATATATATAAAATCAGCCAAAGATCCACATTTTATGCACATAATTCATATTTTTAATGACCCCCAAAAAGAGAGAACTGAAAATCATACATTAGGTTCTACCAAATTGAGGGAAAGACAGCCGTTTGATCCTACTTCGCTTTTCATCGTAGCTTGCTATTTATAAGGCTGTAAACTTGACTAATCAATTGTTGTGAAATCGTGAAGACTTCTTGGTGGTGGCGGTGAAATAGGTAGACGCTACGGATTTAATTGGATTGAGCCTTGGTATGGAAACTTACTAAGTGTTAACTTTCGAATTCAGAGAATCCCTGGAATTAAGAAAAATGGGCAATCCTGAGCCAAATCACGTAAGGCTTTTCAATTCGTGTGATAGCAATGTTAAGTTTTCTGTTTAGAGAATTAAATTCAGACATCTTTCGCAGGACAGTTTTAAGCTAAGAACAAAAAGTAAATGCTTGTAAACTAAATAAGATATTACCCTACTCGAGACTATTATTGCGAGGACATGACAGTTCAGAAATAAAGCTCTGTTGTTGAAATATATATGATTCAAATTGCAAGTAAACATTGGTAGCTCCGTTTTAGCTTGGAGGATAGTCATTGGATAAATATGATATTTTATAAGCACAAAAGGTCCTGCAGCTACATGGAAACTGAAATAACTGGCATGCTAACTGAACTGAAGAGAAGAGCGAAACCGAACACTGAAATATGCAGTTCCATCTTTTGTGTGATCATCAGAATCTTCTTATACTATTGAGTATACTTTGGGTTTTGATTTATGCTTAATGTACAAAAAAAACTTTTGTATCTGAACAAAAGGAATACATTGGACCGTCCTGAATAGATTAACCCAACTAGAACTTGTCTTTTTTGTTTAACTAGGAAACAGTTTCTGGAACTCTATATGGTCAAAAGAGCAGGAAGATTTCCAGCCAAGTGGCGACCGATTATTGTAGGACTAGTAGCAAGTTTGATGAGGCTTCTGTTATCATATGAGGAGTCTTGCTTTTTTTTTTTTTTTTTTTTTTTTACCTTAATCCAATAGCCCAGCCCGAATGGGATTCAGGTTAATCAGGTTGTGCTATACTGGTTTTGGTTGTCAATCGGGTGAACCAGTTAACCTAATGCTAATTTGCTTTGGTTAAAGGGTGTAAAAGTTTGGAATCGGGTTAACTTGCATAAGGTGTTGTGTGCTGTTGCTGGGCTGCTACTCTTGATGGTTTGCTGCTGCTGATGCTGTCATGTGCTTAATTAGGTCACCCCAACCATACCCGATTCACACAAACCTGGTCAACCTGAACTGTAATCTGATTCTGACTAGCTCGTATTACAAAAAGGAGTTGCACCAAAAGTATACGGCCGAAGTTATGTTTCTGACTGGTATCTGCCTGCAAAATTTATGCTGTTTTCCTTTTGTTCCTTCTTTTCACGGTTACATAAAAAAGTACCAACATATCAAATTTGGATATATATTCAATCAGTATCTAAGCAGAAGAGCTATAGGTCCAAGGCATCCCTGACACAATCATAGCTAAACTTTGAACTTTAATTTATGTAAAATCACTTATATTTCTTCAACATTTTGTTAGGTCCTGATAGTTCATTTAAGATTCAAATACTTTTTAGTTTGAACGATACTTCTTTTCCATGTTGTGATCACTGATCTTCGGAGTCTCGTTTGACTCTGGAGATTAAGTTTTTATAGCTGATCGATCAATTACACTCATTCTGGAAACTAAACTGATATCATCTCTAAAAGATTTGCAATTTGACAGCTACGTTTTCCTTAGTTAACTATTTGGCCGATATTATGCATGTATATCAAACATTAGTTTAATAGCTTGGAGAGAGCAATGCAATCAAAGTAACATGAAGTGACATGCAATGTATTTAAGTAACATTCATTCCGGTTACCCTAAAGTATATCTCCTATGGGTTGTTCCGTTTTTATTGTTGTTTGGTATATTCTCATTACTTTTGTTTGGTACCGTTTTTTAATTCAGAAGACATACAACATGTAAGTAGATATAAGTTTCTGTTTGGTTTTTCTTGGTATAAGATGGAAAAAGAGAATGTGATGGTAGTTCGTTATAGGGATTATGGGCATGGATTTTGGCTCGAAAATGATAATGAGGTATAAAAGAAAATATCATACAATATTAAATTGACATCATACATGAGAAAATTTCAGTCTTGAAAAAAATAAAGGTGGTGCAGTTGTACAGATTAAAATACTAAATGGTTGGTGTAGTTAGTTAAATCTTAACAGCTTATTTTTTCTTGTTTATACAAGTTCCAAGTCATTAGTACTCGGATAAATTTTTAAATGGAATGTAGAAATTAAATACGTTAGAGACAGCTTGTTGGGCGAAGTATGCCAGATGCACTCCCAGCAGCATAGGCGCAAGAGGAAAGCGCTGGTTTATCGACACTAGTATAATTAAGGTTCACATCTTGTAATCTTATACCAGTGCATGGATTTCCCTGACTACAATCAAGTTTAACTGCAACTTGGGTGTCTGATGTTCCATGGATATCCTCATACAGCACGTTCTTGATCTTCACTCCTGCTGCCTGATTCGGGCAGTTATTATTGTCAGGGCAGTACCTTTGGTCAATGATGATTGGATTTTTAACATTAACCATCGTCACATGCTGGAAAGAAACACCCGTTACGAACCCATGACTAGCCCTGGCCCATGTCTTTATTCTCACACCATTTTCAGTTCCTCTAAAGGTTGCCGTTGTCACTGTAATGTTTTGAACACCAGGTTCCTCCAATTGCCATCCTAAACTTCCGATACTGTATGTTACCAACAATAACGTTACATATCATTCATGAAATAAACTAGTTGACGATCCAATTATTTATGTATGTATACCTGATGCCATGACCAGGGCCGCATGCCACCTTCTCTATCCATAGGTTAGTATTTCCAGGACCAATAGAGATACAATCATCCCCCGTTGCAATTTTAGTACTCACGATGGTAACATCAGTGGATGATATTAAATGGATTCCATCTGTGTTCGGGCTGACACCAGATGCTGAGATAGTCACTCCTTGTAACTTGACATTGGTGCATGCATCTATCAAAATGTGGAACATCTGACTGTTAACCGACTTCAACCCACTTATCACGATGTTATTTGAATTGTAGATTCCGAGTGTCTGTATTTTGCAACAATTCACAAAACAAATTTTAACATGTGAATATTTACCTGTGTTTTGTTTCATATATAACAAGAGTTTATAGTAACTTGTACCGTAGCTCCTGAGGGACAGCTTTTGCCTGAGGTTTTGCATGACCAAAGAGAAGCACCTTGGGCGTCAAGTGTACCACCCGAGATGGTGACATGGCTGACTCTATGGAATCTGATCCAATCACCAGAGGTAGCAATAGCATTATAATTAGAAGGAGCCACAAGCGTGCCATACATACGCATCATAATGGAACTGCTCTTGCATCTTTCGCCAGCAAAAGTGATTGCAGTTGCAAGTAAATATGTGCCACTAGGGACGTTAATGACAGCCGACTTGGTAGAGTTACATGCATAAGACCAAGCGCTCAAAAAGGCCTTTGTCGAGTCTGTGCAGCCATCTCCTTTAGCTCCAAAACTAGTCACGTCATAAGTAACCTTTGATGCTGCTCCTGCAGATGAGACAACTGCAATCACAATCACAAAGAAAACAATCTTCATGTTACCTATGTTTTATCAAGCTATACATGTAATACATTTATATATGTATGTGTCTGTTGTACGTGTCAACCCCATATATTGTTTATTGTTAGAGCATAAAATAACTACTAACAATGATTGAATGAAATTATATATTGGTATGGTATTATGATGAAATCATTATAATTAGTGTGTTCCAAAAGAAAACATTTTACTAATTATGATGATTCTAACCAGCTGACTGTTAGTGATTTTGCATCACCGATATTATTTAAGTGTATGGATTGACTTAGTTGACCAATGTGTAATTGTAATAAATGTTCAACAAGTCGGGGTTGTGCGGAGTGCACACTTGTATGACGTTATTATGATTATCATTTGGGGCGAAGCCCCGAATGACAGGGGTCCGAGGGCAGCGCCCCTGGTGGCAGGGTCCAAGAGGCAGCGGTTAAAATTTCCGGTATTTTGTCCCATAATTTAACTGCTTCGGTTGTTAATTAACTGCTATGGCAGTTACAACCGCTATGCAGTTTTTTGGTCATAAATTCGTATTCTGGTTCTGTCATAACATACAAAAACATATTCACGTTCAAAAATCTGAGTTTTATCCGATTTAAAATTTCGGTAGAACCACCGAAATACTTCAATCTGAAAGTGTTTACACGACTCTCAGATTACTGTGATCCAAATTTTCAAACACTGACCATATCTGAGATCCTGTGCAAAACTTATGTGGCAATTTAGCTTAGCAATTTAGCTTAAATTAAGGCGATAACATCCCTGCTGCAACAGCAGGGAGTATATATGCTGCATAGTGCAAAAAATAGTCCCTGATTATCACAAATGGTCCCTGATAACATGGTTGATGTGCACAAATGGTCCATGAGTTAGCCACAGCAGCAGAGATGTTCCCTGCTGTTTTGCAACAGGGATCATTTTCCCTTCAAACAAATATATAGAACACAAAATCAGATAGCGTTAACATTTTTCGTTTGATGTGAATGTTGAGGCCCCCAATATATAAGAAGTTATAGATTTTAAGGTCTTCAAAATTTCGAGGCCTTGTAGATTGTACACCTCGTGCGCCCTCGTATATAACTCTAATTCTAACTGATAGTTCGTTAGATAACTATTTTTATTCATTCTGTTAAGTGCAATGATATAGCTAACCAAGAACGTTTTACTATATAAATAATGCTTGATTTGATTTGATTTGTTATTATGCTTAGTTCATGCATTAAAAAATGACAAAATGATATGGTAGTTTGTGGAGTTGGAGGATCGTGCTTGATTCAGATAATATAAGATACATGATTCTTAATGATTGATAAGACTTGTTAATTAAGCTTATGAACTAATAATGAATACGGAGTTTGGTGCCCCACTAAGCCAGGAGAGTTGCCGGAGCTATTCCTTGTGGGGTGGACTAATGTTTTGAAAGGCTCAAGGCGCACTAAGGCGCAAAGGGGGTCAAAGAGACTCGAGGCGAGGCGCAAATCAAGGCGTGAGATTCATAAATATGAGGAGCACTATACATTTAGTTTTTTTTTATAGCATATATGACAACTTATGCAACTTAAATAACACAAAATAACATTGAAATACTTAATAGTTTTTACATCTAACAAAGCTTGCATTTAAACCCAAAATATCAAGCAAGCATTGAGATACTTAGTAGTTATTTACATCTAAAAAGCTTGCATTTAAACCCAAAATATCAAGCAAGCAACATGTCAAGGCATAATGCCACAGTATCATGATAATACTTCATAAAGAAACTACTTAATGAAACATAGTAAGAGATTTTAAGCTATGTTGTCAAATTCCACATCGTCATCATCATCATCAATTGTGAATCCCTCCTCATTGTGATCAGATTCATCCTCCTCGACATCTTCTTCTTCGGTGTCACTATTCTCTAAAATGGTAACCTCATCATTGGATGTAAGATTATAGTTTGACTCGTCTACGTTCCCTTGATCATTTCTTAGTGGTTCATCCTCATACATTCTACCAATCAACCATTCGTTACTTTCATCAATCTCATTTAACGATAAAGGATCAATAATATCACGGCGATCAAAACGTTTCTTTAATTGTCTATTGTATTTTACATACACCAAATTATTGAGCCTAGCTTGATCAAGTCTATTTCTTCTTTTGCTATTTCTTCTTTTGCCTAGCTTGATCTGTGGGACGCTCCCTTTTGCCCATGGGTTTTGGGTCATGGGTCATGGGTTATGGATCATGGGTATCCAAGTAGATACAATGTATCTACAAGATGCAATGCAACTAGTCCATGGTTCATGGATTAAAACTATGGGTCATTTATCCATATATGACTTATGCATGATGTCATGCAATGGGTTATGGGTCAAGCTTCATGGGTATTGGTCATGGACTTTGGGTTGTACCCAGCTACATTCAATGTATTTGGTCAATAGGTCAAATACATAAGTTTCTACCCATTTATATTACCCATTATAATACATACTAGTTATGTATATATTTGCCCAATATGTAAACACTAGTTATTGTACATATGTATTACTAAATCATAAAATCACTTATACTTGTTTTAGTGTTTTATGTGAAAACGTAAGTGTGATAGAAAACTATTGGCTTAAAATGATTTTACGTTTGTTATCGACAAAACATTAGAAGATCGTAAAATATAAATAAACGTTTTTACGGCTTATTTGTATTAACAATCTCCCCTTTTTTGTTGATGACAGAACATAAAATTATTTTAAGGAAAAACTAAAATTCGTAAAAGTCCGAATTGGAGTTTTTACTCTATTCTCCCCCTTTTTGTCGAAACAAAAAGAGCGTAAAAAAGAAACTAACACAATGTTTTAAGAAAAACATGTAAAGGAAAAAATATATAGAGCAAGTGACGGGAAGAGTTCTCGTCTTAACTCCCCCTTGACGATTCCATCCCTTTGTGAGGGCGTCAAGTAAAAAACTACTAAGCTAATGCATTGCAACTATGTTTGCAAATGGGTTCCTCTTAGTGACGATAATGCTCCCCCTTGATGATTGCAACTTTGCAAAGGGACGTAACGAAATGTAATCCATATGAGGATCATATTGCAAATGGTTTTGCAATGTATGGTTTGACACAAAGCTCCTCCTAGCTTATGGTGTCAAAGTCTTCATGTGTATTTTGAAAATCTACAAAACAAAGGTTAGAAAACAAGTATATAGTGCATAATTTCATGCAAATAAGACTCAAGTTAGTAGAAAACTGGTCTTCTGTTGCACGGATCCGATAGTTCCCTCTTTGGAGGGATCCGTCTAGGCAAATTTCAGGGATCCGTCTATCTGATATCAGAAATCAGCAATGGTGATGTACCAAATAATGTTGACATCAAAGTGAGATATGTATTCAAGCAACAAACATATACTCAAAGCAATATGGCATATAAGCTATCATTCAATAAAACATAAGAGATGATCTACAAATCTCTAAAAACTAAGAGAATGATTTAGCCATGTAATACATATGTTAGGTTCCCATATTCTTAACACAAGCATCAATATAAGAAATAGAGAAGAAGAGATCGGATGAACAACACACACACACACACACGTATGAGTAATGAAGAGTTATGCGTAAAGGTGAATGAGTGAATTGAACAACCAACCCTCAAGTGAGGGTTTACAAGAGTATTTATAAGAGGGAACTAGGGCAACACACCAAGTTCCCATCGTTTCCTTATTAGGCTTGGGCCTAGGCTTATGGGCCTTCTACATAAGCCTAAGCTTAATAACAAACATAAAGGCCATAACTAAGCTACCTATTACATATTAATTACTAACACTTTAATTCTAGTTTAGGAGTGATTCCAACAATCTCCCCCTAAGTATTAGTGATTGATGATATAAACGTTGTAGGTGCTGATTCAATAGTAGCTTTGACGTCTTCTGACATTCTTCTTTCTTGTGAGAAGAAGTGCCTTGATTCGAACAATCTCCCTAGTGTAGAGAAATTGTTTCCTTTGAAGTATTCTGCTTTGACGTCATCATTTTTTTTGTTCTTTGATCTTTGTTCTTTGTGATGGTAGTGATAGTATGTTGCTGTTGTCTGCATCAGGTCTGCTTCATTACTCCAGTGTCTCCACGTCTTTCTCCAACATGCTCACACGCTCTTTGACGTTGGATTTCAGTACTGATGTAGTTCTCTTAGTCTTTAAACTTTGTAGATTCTTTGACTTGATGAAGAATCATTCTGACTTTGTGTTGCCTTTTGAGAGAACTTCCATTAGTGATGTTGTTTGGTATGAGCATGTGAAGAATCTACACGATCAGTCAGCTCCAGTGCTTCCATAAGAAGAAAACATAAGAATGGTTAGTAATAAGCGGAATCCAGCACTTATAAGTTTGAACTTCGAGAGTGTTAACATCATAGTGTGAAAACACAACTCTAATTCTCACAAAGGCTGTTCCTGAACTGGAGTCCCACAAGTGAGATAACGCGATGTACCGAAGTACACCTACAGTTCAGATGAGTCGCTGAGGTACACCGAAGTATCACCTCATGACTGTAGATTGTTTGAGACACACTAAGCGTAATCCACGGGGAGTTACCGAAGTGACCTGCTGTCAGGGCTGTTTGATGTTGACCCTGGCAGGAGTTTCCATTCAATCACTGAGGATCACAATTGTGAACCTCTCATAAATGTTCTCGACAGATTACTAAGATCTGTGAAGGACACGATAAAGTCTCACTTGAGTTCTTATTGTTGAACGACAAGCGATAAAATGTCAAGTGTACCTAAGAGATCTTTTGATGAATCTCGTGGCTCTAGACTCAATAGTCCGCATTGGTTTTCCTGAGCGGAGACTAGGGAGAGGGTCTCCTTCTTCAATACCAGCAATCTCTAAGAGAATGCCGATAGTTTACGTAGGGTTCCCTGTGAGAATGAAACAAGTTTCTGTTGAGAGAAACTTGAGTGGCTAAGAAGGTTTAGTGCATGCGTCACTGGGTCCATGACGACTTTGATCTTCAATACTGGTGTCATCAAGTGACGACCTGTAGCATATGAATTGAACCCGGTGTCTGCCCTAAGTTGAATAATCTGGAGGGCTATTTCTTTTCACCCTTTTCTTTGCTTTTCTTTTTAATTCTTCAACTCCTTCTTTCTCCGATTCTCATTTTCTCCTTTTTCTAATCATACCTAAGGACTTCTAATTCTAACTATTGGTAGTGTCCTTGGGTAGATCCCTCCGGCTCTGGCGGATCATAGGACGGTTATTCCTAACCTTAATCACTTTATAACTCCATTGCCATAAAACCAATTTGCATGAAAATCTCTCTAAGTGTTTATTAGTAAAAACATTTTGTACCACTATGAGAGTTTAAGATTTTGCATAAATACTCCCCCTCCACATGTGCTTGAGTATTTTTACAGAAATCTGCACGGTGAGAGAAGAGCGCGCACTTTTGAATTGATCAACTCATGATAGACAATCCTCCGCGAGACACGGTTACGTTGCATAGTTAAAGAGTTACATTGTCAGCTTTTAGGTGACAACTAGCTCTAATAACTATCTTGAAGGTGTGGACAAGCCTTGAAAGGTTGTCAAACCCGTCAGAGTTCATGTCTACCAAGAGTTTCTCGAATGGTACATTCTACTCGGACAAGTCCTTTGCGAGACACGTTTACATCACTAGCGAACTAGCTTGAAATTATTACCCGTCCCGGACAAGTCTTTTCGAGTTACTAACATTTAAGATCTCGTCAATTCATTGGTTAAGTCTATAGCACAGAGATTTGTTTGCAATTTCTCAACATATTTCTTATCACATAATTTTTCTCCCCCTCAAAAATGGCATATAAATGTTATTTTTGAAGAAATTTTGATATCGAATATGTCTATTTCGAGTTTTGCGGGAAGATTACCACAAAGAACAGTTTGTGAACAAAGTTTTTAATCAAATACTCCCCCTCAACAAGTGATATAAACTTTTGAGGTTTTGAAAATCATAAGGGGAAATACTTGTTATTTTGAGCAAAAACCTTTTAAAAGTGAAAGGTTTGATAGGTTTTACTCAAAAGTAAGAAGCTTTCGCTCTTTTGATAAGGATTGTGGCACTGAAGCGTACCACAGGGTCCTTTCATTACAAGAACGGGTTGTACACTGTTATGTGTGCACAAGCCATATTAAGAAATAATCACACATCCAAATCAATATAGAAAATTAAACAGCTTAAGGGGTACCAGGGGATTCAGGTAGTCCAGCAATATGTCCAGGAATGCGAACTGGGCGTTGATAGCCTGTGAGAGTAATTCTGGAACGACCACCTACAAAGCTCTCCAAAGTTCTGAATTGGTCCCTTCTGAACAACCTTTCATCAATCCGCGTGATGATTCTCTTAACATCCTGTATGTCCTGAGAATTCCATCTCTTTGGTGACCCAATGCCTTGATGTATCTCCTTCAACCTATAAGCTAAGCCGTCCCTGACTTTCTTCAGTGTGTGATCTCCAAACTTATGAAGATCTCTACATGCCATCAAGCAGTTGCGATGTAGTTCACTACGGTAGACTACTCCAAACGGTTTGCTGATGAGAGTGTATTGAGGAAGATGGTTGATGTCAGGAAGTTCTAGATGAGGTCTGGTGAAGTTGACACGTGTCTGATAAGATTCAACGGCAAGTTGCAAGTCTTCTACACGTTCTTGGATCACTATGCTTCTGATGAAGATGAGCAAGGAATTGATGTATTCGTGTTGGATTTCAGTCGAGAATTGTCTCATTCTTCCCTTTACCTTGGCAAGATACAGATCTTCAATGTCGTTGAGAGACAAATTCTGAAAGTCTGCTTCACAGAAATCATAGTCCCTTTCGTCTTGTCTTTTGACCACTATTTTCTGGAGGAAAGTGTAGTCCCATTTAGATGAGAGAGCTAAATGCTTAACAGAAACGATCCCTTTATCACTGTACACTTCATGTTTAGACTTTCGAACCTAGCAGCTTTTGTAGTAGATTCTTCGGCGTTCCGGCCAATGGTGAATCCCATACATTGCATCAATGTCATACTGTTCCACGCTGTTGGAAAACATGTGAGTAGCCTTTTCCTCGATGGCTATGCAGTTGGAGTATATGGCTGCCGGGAACGGAAGTGTAAGTGATGTAGCGTATTTCTTTGAACCATCGCTACCGTGTAGAAGAAATTCCAGGTCTTTGTTGAAGAAGTATCGAAATGGAATCTTAGGTTGATCTGGTTGGCCAATCGTTGGTAGAGGTCTTGTCCAGTCGGTGTAGTATGGAGCATTGTCTTTTCGTGTGAAGTCAATGTTAGCTTCAGGGTTGAGCCAATCGATGTTATTATACATGGCTCGTGCTATGTTTTCAAGATGGTATTCAACTTTGATAGCACTTTCCGAGCTGTCTTTGAGCAATTGAAAAGCTTCATTCTTGATGCGTTTTAACTCTGACTTGGTCATCTTCTTCACCCGAAACTTCTCTTGAAGTAACTTAGCATGCTCCAATGTTCTACCTTCTACGATATCTTAATCATCAGTAAGGGCGGGAGTAGCATCAACAAGTGTAGAGAACCATTCAAACTCGGTGTCATCTTCGTCTAGCCATGAGACGACATCAGACTTAGGCGTCTTCTTCTTCTTCTTTGGCCTAGATGAGGATGCTGGTTTCTTTGTTGAAGCGGGAGAGGTGGGTTGTTGTTGGGGCTCAGGTATCTCTTCATCGTTACCACCAGTGTACTCGAAGTGATCACCGGTTTTCTCTGTCTGAGGTGGTAACTCAGAGTCCTGAGGTTTGTCAGTAGAAGAGCGTGGAGGGGATCGTTGTTGAGATGGAGTCCTTTAGGGTGGAGGTGGCATGGAGGAGGGTTCACCATATTTCTTCGGGCGTTTAGGCTCTTTATCTTTATCTTTATCCTTATCATTGTCTCTTGGACGCTTAGGCCTTTCAGCTTGCTCCTTGTATGAAGTCTTGAGTTGATATTCCAGTAATGCCTCAAATAGTTTACTTTCGTCAGAGGTGAAAGTTCCAAATCGTTTACCCATTTGTAGCACCAGCTTGGAAATCAACTCTGCATCAGAGAGAACTGCAGGCTCCATTGGATTGATCGTCATTGTAACCGGAGTGGATTGCATTGTTTGCTTGACCAATTTCATGAGATTTAGATAGAGCTGTCTGGTAAACATCTCCCTTGTCACGCCAGGAACGGTGTCAAGAAGGAACTTGTGAGTATATCCCTTGATCATCTTGTTCATTTCCCCTTGAAGATCACGTTTCATGAACTTCTGGACGTACTCCCTTTCACTGGACATCTTGTCTATCTCGTCATGAAGAAGAATGATACTGTCAGCAAGTTGATTAAGCTTTTTGTTGATCACGTCTTTCTTTCTAACTTGCTTGACAGCTTTTGCAATCTTTGTTTAGCCCGGGATATCCAAGAGTCTGTTGGTTTCTTCACTGATTTAGATGTGGATCTGGTTGTTCCTTTGGATGGTGGAAGTGATGAGTGAGAAGACGAGTCTGATGATGAGGAGACATGAGGTGACTCTGGGTCCTTTGGTGGCTCAGAAGTTTCCTCCTTGGAGCGTGCGGGACTGTCTAGAAGAAAATTATCATAATCAGTATCTTCATCATTTCTAGACTTAGCCGTTTCATCAGCCTTAGTGTCTTCACCAGAAGTTTTCTCAGTCTTTTCCATGTCTGGTTCCTCAATGTCAAAGTTGATGGATTCCTCAATCTGCCTTTGTTGTTGTTCGTGGGTGGTGGTAGTACCAGTTTCCTTATCGGGTTGATTAATCGCATCGGAAACTGGTGTGGCTTGAGTTCCACCACTTGATCCTCCAGGGACACGAGTTTCATCCTTTATGAATTCATCGGCAAGATATTTGAGTCTGAGGTTCTTCAACTTCTTTTGATATTCTCTTTCCTTATCAAATGGTTCTTCTTCAGAACTTTCCTTATCATGCTCAAGCACAGGAGTTTTTCCTTTGCCTTTTTCAGCTATTGGACTGGGAGGTTTAACTACTGTTTGAGTGTCATCAATTGCAGTTTCAGAGTAGGTGACCTCTTCGTCTGATTCAGTTTCCTCAGAGCTTTCATCCAGTAGCTTTTGTTGCGGTTCAGGCTTGGGAGTAGGAATAGGAATAGCTTCCTTAGAGGGAACTTTCCTTTTGAGAGGATGTGATCTCTTAGGAAACTTTCGCTGACTCTCAGTGCTTGTAACACTTCATGCACTGACTCTCCTGGTTTTCCTAGTAGGTGTACCAGAGGACTTGTCATCAAGAAAACCTACTTTGCCTTCATCAACTGCCACCAGATACCTTTTGTATGAATAAAGTTGTTTGACTGCATCGGTTAGAAGGTGATCTGGCAACACTGCACCTTGTTTCTTTGTTGTTGATTCCTTAAATCTGACTGTGAGGGTAGGCTCATACAACATGGAGTGATTGTTGGGGTCATTGAGTCTCAAGGGGATATCAGGATTATTCCCTAGAGCTCTCTGGATCAACAATTTGGTATATATGATATATGGGATCTTGGAGCCAAGCTTTTTGAGGAAATACATCATGTCGTCCCATATCAGAGCTTCAACTTCAATGTGTTTCATGTTGACCAAAGCCCAAAAGATCTGTAGTTCCATGAGCTTGGGATGCTCATAGCCACTATCACGTCCAGAAACGGATTTGGTGATGATAATGTAGAGGGTTCTCCATGGCTGAGGAATATTCTTAAGATCCACGTATGAATGCTTTGTGATTACTCCTGAAGCTTCGTCATAACCAATGTCGATCATGAATTGCAGAACAGCCTCTTCAGTTGGTGTGGCATTGTATTCGGTTGGCTCGATGACAGGTATGAGAAGAACAGCCCTTAAGTCTGCTGGTGTGATGGTGACTTGTTTGTGGTTGAGCGTCACCGTCACGGCATTTTGACCTTTGATCTTTCGCATTGTATGCCAGAACTGGTGAATGGAGATCTCTGGCACTGTAGCAGAATTGGTAAGCATGTTTTGATAAGGGTGATTTTTCAGAATGTCCACAGCTATTAAACAAGAAGACTCTGAGCAGGTGAGACTATCAAAATCAACACGAAGGTTATTCTTTCCGATCTTCATTGGATAGCCATTAGGGAAGAGATCTTCAACGGTGAGAACGTTTGGTGCTTCCACGTTTTGCATTTGAGCGTCCATGTCGTGATCTGAAAGATATTTAGCCAAAAGAACCAACATATCGAAAGACATTACGTTAGTCAACAATTGGTTTTATTGTATAATTATTGAATGTGATATGTCGATGATTGTTACGAGTCCAATGTCACTTGTTAGTCCAATAGTCCAAAGACGTTGTGATAAGTTTCGTGAGTTGATTAACTTCAAGTTTTAAAGTCTATGTTTTCACTTATTTTTCACAACTTATTAAACATTTAAGCTTATTAGTGACATTGTTGGTTTCGTGGCGTTATGATTTATTTATTTACAAGTTTGCACGCGTAACAATTCATAATTAAGGTTAAAACTAGGCTTAGGCGTAGAAATGGCAAGCTTATGTGTAAACATGAGTGATTATACGCATAAACGTAAGCTTATGCGTAGGTTCTTGACTTACGCGTAAGAAATATTACGCGTAGGAAAAGAGGTCCTTATGCGTAGAGCTTACGCGTAAGCGTATATGGAACCTTACGCGTAAGGCTTACTTGTAAGAGTCAACCTTATGCGTAGAGGTTACTGTTTACGCATATCCTTCACAGGATACGCGTAGTCCCCAATGTAGAACCTTACGCGTAAACGTTACGCGTAAGATTTCTCTTACGCATAACATGCTACGCGTAAGGTGATCCTTATGCGTAGATGGCAAGTAACCTTTATTATGAGTTATACACGCGTTGAAACCTGAAATAAATTCACCATAACACAAAATTATTATCTACATTCAATCTTTATCAGTTCTAAACATGGATACGCAATAACACAGTTACGCGTAGAAAGACTTATGCGTAAGACTTAAACCCTAAAATTTCAAGAATTACGACTAAGAATTCTAGCCTTAGGAAATGCACCAAAGTTTTTCTGGGATGTCTTAAAGGCCTAATGAGATGTTCTGTTCAAGTTTTAACATCAAACATGCTATGAATCAAAAATACCCAAAAACGTATGAACTAAAACCCTAAAATTTAATACTATCACAATTGATGTTACTGGGCAAGTTATGATTATGGATATGATCAATTTAACTTGAATACAACATCTTTTAACCATCTAATTAACCAGAAACACTCATACACGAAAACCCCCAAATCGACTTATGAACCCTAATTTTGAAAAGTGGACAATTCGTGTTTCTGGGTGAATTTGGTTGATAAAAATGGTTTTGACACATTGTTTTGAACATTTTAACACCATTATATCATAACAAACTCACACCTTATGATCTTGTGTTCATATGCTTACGCGTAGAACACGAAGATCATCCAAACACAAGATTTAGCCATTGGATTTGCATATAATTCAAAACCATTGTTTGTATTAACACTAAGAATCTAAAACCACTTACAAAATGATGATCAGAAACACCGATTTGTGGAAGGATTTTTATGCGTAGGATTTGGTAGGTGTAAAATTAAATGTGAAGAGTTAATGTGGTTAGGTGAAGAGTTTTGTTAAAATAACTTTTGAACTTTTGACACAATTAGTCCCTCCACCTTAACCATTTACAACCACTACCCATGACTTCTATTTTGGTTACCAAACGAGAGATTTTTGGAAAAAAACTTGACGACACTCCCCCTCAACTTAAGAAATGATGAAAGTTTATTAATTATAGTTCGAGGAGTGTTAATAAACCAGAAATGTGACCACCATTATTAAAGAAACAACCAGGATGAGGGAACATGCAAGTACAAGGTTTTATGAAACCGAAAAATATTTGCTTTCTCCCCCTCAACACTTGATCGAGAAAAATACTGAATTTTGAAAGATTAAAGTGTTGACGGAAGATTTGTACTTGCAATGTTAAAAGAAATATAGATAGAAGAATATTTTTGTTGTTTTATCAGATTTTATATTTTTGTATTTTGTTTTTGAAAAATATTTACAAAAGAGGTTTTGGTGTTTGACTGATTTTAAGAATGTTTTAACAGTTCATCCAATTCATCTGGAGTCAAACACCGCATACCAATCCGGTGGACCAACTCATTAAACCTAGCAGGAGCTAAAGCTTTGGTGAGAAGATCTGCCAGTTGGTATTCAGTACCCACAAAGTATAATTCAACAGTACCCTTTTCCACGTGCTCCTTGATGAAATGATATCGAAGATCGATGTGCTTTGATTTTGAGTTTTCAACGGAGTTGCACGAGATCGCAATAGGACTTCGATTGTCGCAGTACATCGGGATTTTGTCAAATATGTAACCATAGTCTTTGAGTTGTGTTCTCATCCAAATGACTTGAGCACAACACGCCGACATGGCTACATATTCTGCTTCTGTTGAGGACAACGACGTACAATCCTACTTCTTCGATTGCCATGACACCAGTTTATCACCAAGAAATTGTAATGCTCCTGAAGTACTTTTCCGTGAATCTAAGCATCCTGCGTGATCAGCGTCTGAAAAAGCTATTAGTTCAAAACCAGAATCCTTCGGATACCAGATCCTCAAATTAATGGTTCCCTTGATGTTTTGGAGGATTCTTTTAGCCTCAGAGAGGTGGGTTTCAGTTGGTCTCGACTGATAACGGGAGCAGAAATATATGGCAAAAACAATATCAGGCCTGCTAGCTGTTAGATACATGAGAGACCCAATAATACTACGGTATTTGGTAGGGTCCACCAATTTCCCATGTAAATCAGCGTCTAGCTTCTTGGTATGAGCCATTGGTGTGGCATATGTGTCACAGTTTTGCATTCCAAATTTGTATAAAAGTTCAAGGGCATATTTGGACTGACTTAGAAAAATACCACGGGGTGATTGATGAACTTGCATTCCCAGAAAGAATGTGAGTTCACCCATCATTGACATTTCAAAATGTTTTGTCATAAGTTTTGCAAAAGCATTTGAATATTTTAAATGTGTTAACCCAAAAATGATGTCATCCACATAGATTTGAACGATTAAAATGTGAGCCCCGTGATATTGCATGAAAAGTGTAGGGTCGACCGAGCCTTTGGTGAACTTATTGGCAATTAGGAAGGATGATAACTTATCGTACCGCGCCCGAGGAGCTTGTTTGAGACCGTAGAGAGCTTTGTTCAGTTTTTAGACATGGTTTGGGAACTCGGGATCAACGAATCCTTCTGGCTGGTTGACATAAACCGTTTCTTTCAGTTGCCCATTCAGAAAAGCAGTTTTGACGTCCATCTGAAAGACCGTTATATTCATATGAGCCGCGAACGCGAAAAATATCCGAACAGCCTCAAGACGAGCAACCGGAGCGAATGATTCTTCGAAGTCTATACCCTCTTCCTGTCTATAACCCTTAGCCACCAGACGTGACTTGTTTCTGATTACAGTTCCTTCAGCATCCAATTTGTTTTTCCAAATCCATTTTAGACCAATGACGAAGACCCCTGTTGGTCTTTCAACCAATTCCCATACTTCAAGGCGTTTAAACTGATTAAGTTCTTCCTGCATTGATTCAATCCAGTTGTCTTTGGTCATTACATCTTTAATGTTTTTAGGTTCAGATTGGCAGACAGTGAGTGCATAAATGCAATGTTCACCGTCTGTGTGAAGACGTTGTCGCGTTACGACTGGTTGATTCGGGTTACCAATAATATTCTCTAGAGGATGGTCTTTTGTCCAACGATGAGTGGATGGTTGATGTTGATATAGATTCTGCAGATTGGGAGGATTCAAATGGCTTGTAGATGATTCCGCAACATCTGGTGCAGCAGTTTCATTAGCAAACGGGTTGAAGAATGCATTTGGATCAAAATCTGCAGGTGGGGGTACTTCATTGTTCAGAACATCATCAGCTGGTTCAGCGTCGTTGGATGCAGTTTGTTCAACTGTTGTTGTAGAGTCAACTGGTGGTGCTTCTTCAACAGTAGTTGTTGTAGCAGGTGTATCAGGTATTGGAGTATGAGCAGGTTAAGTAGCGGAAACAGCGGATACACTTGGAGCACATTCATCAATGTCATCACTAAACAGCGGAGCAAATAGCTTTTCCATTTGTTGACGAGTAAGCTGGGGGCTTGGTTCAGCTGATGATGGGGTTTGAGGAAATTTTAAACGGTTGTGACCGGGTTCCAAGCTGTTATGCTCAGAAGCCATTTCAGTAAGCTCATCGAAATTTGCATGAATCGTTTCCATAACTTGCTTTTTACGACGATTCCAGATCCGGTAACCTTTAGAATTCTCACAGTATCCAATAAAGACTCCAATATCAGCTTTGGCTTTGAGCTTTCGAAAGTCATCACGATCATTATTTGGGTAGCAAAGGGATCCAAATACATGAAAGTGTTTGAGATTCGGTTTTCTGTTGTGGATAAGCTTAAAAGGTGTTTTGTTGTGGCGTTTAGTAATCATTGAGCGATTTTGAGTGTAGCATGCAGTTGATACAGCTTCTGCCAACAAGTAATCTGGAAGTTTAGCATTGATTAACATTGTTCGTGCAGCTTCCACTAACGTACGGTTTCATCTTTCAACAACTCCGTTTTGTTCTGGTGTTCGTGTAATCGATGTCTGATGTTCAATTCCCACTTTCTCATAAAATTCTCGAACAGTTTGGTTTACAAATTCAGTTCCTTTGTCTGTTCTGATTTATCGGACTGTGTTCCGGAGCTGAACTTGAATTTTCGTGAGAAAGGTGATGATCATCTGTGGAGCTTGATCTTTACTTCGAAGAAAGTATACCCAAGTCCATCATGAGTAGTCATCGACAATTACCAAGATGTAGCGTTTGCCATTAATCGTTTGCACGCGCATCGGACCACACAAATCCATGTGAAGAAGATGAAGCACATGCTGAGAGCTGTGTTCCACCTTTGAAGGAAAATGAGCACGAGTGTTTTTCCCTTGTTCACAAGCAGAGCAAAGGTGATCTTTAGAATACTGGAATATCGGGAGACCTTCAACAAGTTTGTATCGAGCAAGGTTGGTTATGGTTTGAAAGTTTAAATGTGAGAGACGACGGTGCCATAGCCAAGATTTTGTTGATGTTTCCTTTGAAAGTAGACAGATGGGAGATGAAGCAACCATGTCTTGCATTGAGATTGTGTACAGACTGGAATTGCGAGAGCCAGACATAAGATCGTTTCCTTGTTGATCACGAATGAAACAAGTTTTCTCCCGAAAAGCAACTTCCAATGACCTACTGAAAAGAGATTGTGACCGAGGCCTTCCACATAATAAACCCTGCTAATTTCGATAATTCCATTGATATAATCTCCGTAGCCCATGATAGCTGCGAAGTGATCATTCCCGAATCTGACAGTACCAATGAACTTTGCAATAAAGTTTGATAACAGTTTAAGATTTCCTGTCATGTGTCGAGAACATCCGCTATCAACAATCCAAAGGATGATCTGTATCACCTGCATTACACACAGACGACACAGATGGAATAGAAGTAGATGTGGAACCCGAAGAGTTAGAGGGTTCCGAGACAGGTATAGTGGAAATACATACATCAATGATTTTAGGTATCCATTTAAATCCTAGTGTATTATGTATCCATTTCTGCCATCTCCAACTAGTTTTTGCTTTAGTCTTAGTGAATGCACTAGGTGGTACTACATTTCTTGGAGGTGATACTGGAGCTACAGGGACATTAAAGAGTTTCTTAGAATCTAAAGAGGGTGGTTTACCAAGCACAGACTTAGAAGCAGTAGTGGGCCTAGAGGTATTCCGTTTCTTAGGATTCCGTAAATGAGACAAGATAGCTTTAGCAACACATTTATCATGACAATCAGAAAGCATACTTTTACGAAATATAACACAAGAAGCTTCAGACTTAATATCAAAAGTACTTAAAGGTTTAGCATTCGTTACAACACTTTTTCCATTACATTTGTCAGACGCAATATCTAAAGTGGGTGCAACTTGAGTCTTATTCAAAGTCCTAGGGTGTTCTTCTACTTCAGCATTATTTATTGTTCTTTTCTTAGGTCGCAACTTCCTATTCTTCCTTGTATTGCTCCTAGGCTGTGAAGTGCGGACTTTTGGAAAAGAGGCAACTATTCCTGTTTCAGTAGAAGGAAGCACATTAGTATCTTGTGTTTTGTCAGTAGGCATTCTTGGGTCACGTTTGCTAAGTGTTACAGGTGCAAGTTTCTTAATGATGCTAGGCTGAACTTGTTCATACTTTCCTAACTTCTCCCTTAACTTAATGATAGTGTGCAACAAATCTTGATTTTCAGAACAAAGATTTCCAGAAAAATTCATGACTTCTTTAGTGTGTGTAAGATAGTGATCAAGTTCGTTTGATGCATCATCACGAGTCTATTTGAGTAAATCAAATATGACACTATATTCGTTTTTAACTTTTGTAATTTCTTGTTCATATTTTGAGATTTGACATTTTAAAGACGCGTTTTGATCATCCAGTTGCTTAGTTTTTGAATTTGCTTGCAACTGAGCGATTTTGTTTTGCCAAGCGAGTTCACGAGAATGACAATCTTTTTGACACCATTGAAGACGACGTTTTGCATTTGAAAGCTCATTTAACAGTCGTTCATTTTCAACTTTTAAAGACTCGATCTGATGCACATTATTAGTATTCTCAACAATTTCAACAGAATCAACAGAGATATAATCAGATGCATATGGCAAAGAAGCAAATAGCACAACATTATGGATATCAGCACAAATAACATCTTCGAAGAGTCGATCAACATCTTTTTGTAGCATTTTCTTTTTACGTTTTGTATTCGAAATAGATGTTTCTGTTTTCTCGAAAACGAATTTCATTAATCCAAGTTCCTTATGAAATTCCCTTTCCCAATACAATGCACAATTTTTTAAAATTTTAACATGGGGTAAAATTCTTTTCTGAAAAATATCTCTTTGTGCTCGCACCTGAGGCGATTGAAAATGTTCAACTTTTATTTCAGAATGGAAATAAATCTCACGTTCTAAAAGTTTGATGTCCGAAGTGAAGATGTCAAAATATCTAAGAATTTGACGATTTTCAGGTATTGATTTTACTTCACTGAGTGAAGGTAAAGGACCATTAATTTGTGCAGAATTGGGTTGGGGACCAGCATTCGAAGACTCAGACATAGGTGTGATAACCCAAGGTGTGTTAGAAGTATCCTTTTGTTCAACGAAAGTGACGGCTTTTGAATAGTTAAAAGGTTTATTATAAACTACATTTTCCATTTTTGACCGACTCTCGTCATCTGCATCGAATTCCTCTTGACGATTATATTCAACAACACTCATAATGGAATCATCAAGTTTATGTTCTGCACTGTAAACTTCCAGATTTGGTTTGAATGCCCTATTTGAAAACTTATGTTTGTAATCAGCAAGATTCGGTCCATATCCATTTGGATTTGGTTTGAAAGTAAACTTTTGAATCGTTGTGATTGATTCACCATGTTTATAAACAACATTTCGAAACTCTTTGATTTTGTTTTGTAAGTCGACAATTTCATCAAGATAGGCATCTATTCGTTTCGTTGAATGCTTTTTGTATTCAGAGAACTGTTTTTGACAAGTTAACAACTCGGACTTGGCTTTTTAAGTTTCCAAAGTAAGAGCGTTAAGTTGTTTTTTATGTTCATGTTTCAGTTGTTCTATTTGAAACAACAAAGCATTCTTCGATGCGGCTAGATCATGTATATGTCGTTCTAATGATTTTTCGTTTTGGTGTGATTTAGCAAAAGCGGCTTCAAAACCTTTTTCACGGTTTTCTTGAGTTTTGAAAAAATTGAGTTGCCGTTTTAAGCATTCAATATCCCTGGTTAACAGTGCATTTTTACTGTGTAAGTTCTGATTTAATGAACGATATTCATCCATTTGGGATAGATAATCTTTAATTAAGAGATCAACATCTGGATTAGGCAACGGTTCAGCGTGTTCAACGTGAGTCACAACATGATCACTATTCAGATCCTCAAGTATAACCACAGAGTCAATTTGAGTATCAAAGGTAACCATAAGATCATCTTGATCGTCAAATGTAACTACGGGGTCTAGTTGAGAATCGTTAGAATGAGATGTGGACGACTCATTTTGAACATTCTGAGCCTCGCCGGATTCAGATGTTGGCAGAGATATTAGATCAATGATGAATATGGTTTGTTCAGGTACCTGAGACAAGCCATCAGTGTCATACACTGGGCCTGTGTCACTCATGTGTAGTTTGTGCATATTAGCCATCAACATAACTGCTGCATTGGCCTGCAAGTCCTCCATATCATCATCTGAGTCTGTATCTGCCATAAATCTCTGTTCTTTGTCTGTGAGAGTTCCACCAGCGTCATCCTTAAGAGCCAAAAGTAAAGCCTCCTTGTGATAAGCACTGCCCCTAGTCCTCGGCTTTGGGCATGCATTAGCCAGGTGTCCCTTCTCATTACAGTTGTAGCAGCGAAGACCATTTATCCCATTCTGAGCATTACCCTGTTCAACCACTTGAGCTCTCTGTTGTGGAGCACCCATGTTATTCCTACCCATTGCATTAAACCCTTGACCACCGCCCATCTGACGACCATAACCACGATTCTGAACTTTAACTCATCCATTGTTCACAACAGCCTGATTCCTTGTGTTTGATGAGGAACGAATGCGATTGTTGGATTTGTTTGTATAACGGCCAAAAGCTTTAGCAATCATAACAAATCCTTGTTGCAATGCATCGAAAGCATCTGAGTCCTCATTAGCTTCACTGTAAAGTGCTTGATCATTGTTGTTGTTGTATGGAACCAATTAAGTTTGTTGAGATTGTTGCTGTGACGGATCATATGGTGTGATTGTGGCAGTTGGTTGAGGAGTTGGTTGAGGAGGATAACTAGTTTGAGCCCACAAAGCAAGTTGTTGATTATCCGGAAGTGAAGGTGAAACAATTTGGCCACGGATAACCCTTTGCTTATCAACTTCTTGTTGATGAGGCTTCAAATAGTCGTACAACAATCCGTATGAAGCATGATGAAGATTCTTCGCTTGACGGAGGAAAATGACATACTTCTCCCAATCAGGACCAAGCCTACTTAGGAACTTTGTATTGACTGCAATTCTTGGCATGATGATGTTGTGTTTATCCAAATCATTGATGATGTCTGAGAATCGATGAGGATATGACTCTAATGTCTCTCCTGGTTCAATCATGAAGTGTTCATAAGCCAAGTAGATTTTTGATTCCATGTCTTCTTGATTGAGTGCAGTGCCTTCCATGAGAAGATGAATATGTTCCCACATTGCTTTTGCAGTCTTTTGAGCATCAACACTTCAAAGGATTGGATTGGGTAATCCTAAAAGGATATATTGCATTGCTCGCTCATGAGCTTTGTAGTGTAGAAGTTCATCACCAGAAAGGTCAGTAACAGTTGCAGTGTTTGTGAGATCATCTCTTGGTGGAATAGCATTAGGATCTCCGCGTGTAACGGCAATAGGCATCTGGAATGGACCTTCCAATATAACCTTCTTTAAGAACTTTCCATGTGGTTTCTTTAGATCACAAAACCTAAAGAACCTAATTACCCATTGATCATAGTTGCCGGGAGTGAGCATTGGAGGTCTATCAAGTGATCCTGCCTCATGAATTGATTGCTGGCTACTTAAAGCTTCACACATCTTTGCAAACCAAGTCGGTTCCTTCATAGTATTCCTTGATGGATGTTGATTGTAAACGTTTGTGTAAGGTTGTACTTGAAGACTAGGTGGTGGTTGAACCATTTGAGGTGGAGTTGCTCCTTGTTGTGGATAATGTTGTTGATTGAATTGTTGTTGATAAATTTGTTGTTGTTGATTAAATTATTGATGTTGTGGACTTAGTTGTTGTTGTTGTTGATTACAAGTATAAGGAAAGTAGCTAGAGTATGGTGGTTGTGACATGTTGAAAACTTGTGTTGTTAAATGGATCTTTGTAGTTGAATGAAACGTTGTTGATGAAGTATCCTTAGGCGTAGAAAAACCAAGTTTAGGCAAAGTAACACTTAGGCGTAAAAACACCAAACTTACGCGTAAAAGCAATAGTTACGCGTAGGATTAGCTTACACGTAAGAAATGAGAAACACTAATATTAGGCGTAAACAGATTGTTAGGCGTAGAAAGCTTATGCGTAGGATTAGCTTATGCGTAAGACAAGGCTTAGGCGTAAGAAAAATCTTAGGCGTAAAGAGTTCTACGCATAAGTTTGAGCTTATGCGTAAGATTAGGGTTTTGCCCAAAAAATCTTTTACACTATCACAGTGTAAAGGATATCCAAAGTCGAAGTATTTTCAGGCTTATCCAAGCAAGAAAACACTGAGTAAACCACGAAAACTGAGGATCGATCCAAGGAAAAGTTATGCGTAAAAATAGGGTTTTATTACGCGTAAAATTTAACCAAAAGTGATTTTTAGCCCAAAATGATTCTAAACCAGATTTTTGTGATGAAACAGCTTCAATATCACCAAAATATCACAAAAGTGTGAAACTTGATGATCCAAAACTTAGAAACACCTTATGCGTAGAAATGCTCCCACGAATAAAACCAAGCTTAAAAACAAAGAATAACACGTAAAGTTTGAAACTTTTTACTTAAAACAGAAATTTTAACACCTAAAAACGTTAAAAGTACAAGAATCTTGGATTGAAAAGTGTAAAAATTGAGTTTTTATGCGTGACAAAGTTTGTAACTCGTGTGTTACGCGTAAGAGCAAAAATGAACTTCAAAAACAAAAACCTTTTCACCCAACTATTTGGCGAATGATACCACTGTTAGGTTCCCATATTCTTAACACAAGCATCAATATAAGAAATAGAGAAGAAGAGATCGGATGAACAACACACACACACACACACGTATGAGTAATGAAGAGTTATGCGTAAAGGTGAATGAGTGAATTGAACAACCAACCCTCAAGTGAGGGTTTACAAGAGTATTTATAGGAGGGAACTAGGGCAACACACCAAGTTCCAATCCTTTCCTTATTAGGCTTGGGCCTAGGCTTATGGGCCTTCTACATAAGCCTAAGCTTAATAACAAACATAAAGGCCATAACTAAGCTACATATTACATATTAAACACTTTAATTCTAGTTTAGGAGTGATTCCAACAACATATTCTATTAATACTAATAAGTGACCAAAACTTAAGAAGCAACCATGTGCTTGAGTCTAAGGATGAGTAGACTTGTTGATTTGGTCCAATATTTTAAGAAGATGATTGAACATGAAATGGGATTCCTAAACGATCTAAGTTAAGTTTGAGAATAGGAAACCATTTTAATCCTTAGGCTCATGGCTGTTTGGGTTTGTTGACCTCATCGAAACGTTCGAGGAGGTGATAAAACATGAAACGTTGCTCCTCACGTAGTTCATGTATCAACCCTTCAACATGTTGACAATGATAGCAATCCTTGTCATGGTTTTGAAAATATGGTGGTAAAGATGGAGTGACTTGATGTGGAGGTTCAAGTGAAGAAGGTTGGGGATCCTCAAATGAAGGAGGGATTGGTGGAGGCACATTAATTGGTGGCTCAACAAGGGTTGATGGTGGAGGTAGGGAAGTGTCAACTTCCATGTGGTCGGGTGGTTGACTTTGATGTCTCCTCATAATCCAAAAAAAGCAATAGAGGGAGATGGAGAAATGGACATCGGTGCAAGTGTTGATTCAACACCTTGGTTTTGTTGTACAATCTTCTCTGGTGAAGAGTGTGTCGGTAATGGTGGAGGATGAGATGGCCTAGGGGGTAAGTCCTCTAAGTTGTAGGAATGTGGAGATGATTGTGAGGTGGTAAATGATATGGCTCTAGGCACCAATGATGTTGGTTGGGTTGAAAAGGGTGTGTTTGGTTTAGTAGGAATTGTAGAGTTTGGTGATGATATTTTTATGGGAACAATCCTCTTGGGGATTGGTTTGATTGGTTGAGTTGGTGGAGGGGAAATCCTAGCATTTGTGGGTTTAACCGGAGATGATTCAGTTGAGGAAATTTCGTGTACAACACGAGCAAGTTTCTTGGGTGGTTCTTGGGTGGATGAGTTAGCACTAGGAGCTTTCCTCATGATGAAATGACTAAAGAAAATGTTTCTAATTGCTGAGAATTATGTTGTGTTTGATGACTAAGGGATTCTAACAAGATGACTTATAAAGGGAAGGATTTGGCAAGTGCATTCAAGACTTAAGCCACTAAGATCCTTTGGAATGTGATGATTAGCATGCACAAGAGTCAACTTCAGAGTTGTACTGATCTAGGGACACAATTAAGATGAGGTGGAGTGTTCAGGTTAGCAAGATGAGCTTGAAATGATTGTTTAAGCTAGACTTGACATGAATCTGTCACCCGGATCCCACGGTTCCCTCCTTTGAGGGATCCGTCTAGGCTAATCCTAGGGATCCGGCTATCAGCAGCAAAGAAAAAGAAAAGATGATGTTTGTGAGGTCTAACACCTATACCTCCTTGAGTGTTTTAGTCTTCCTAAGTATCTTAAATGAAAGAGTACTTAAATGATCAAGGGCAATGAGTGATGTAGCTAATGATTGCCTTTTATGGAAGGAAAATGAGACTTTATGATCACCAATGGGTGTTCAAGGATGACGCTAGGAATTTTTATGGTGTCAAGTCATAATAAATGATCCTAGAGATCAGATGTAAACTTGAGATAAAATTTGAAAAATCGTCAAAAAAATAAAAGAATTGAAAAGCTAGTTTTTGACCCATTTTGAGATAAGGATGAGTAGAAACAATTTCCTAAAATTGATAAAGATATCTACCTAAGTGTTTTGAGATGTGAGAAACAATGTGTGAGTATTGAAGCGGAAATATAGTGAGTTTTGATGAGTTGATAAATCAAAAGCACTTTGAATTAGATCCTAGGTTAGCTATGGGTGAGTGTGAAGTTTTCTAATGCTTGAAGAAGACTTAGATGGTTCTAAGGTCTTATGTTTAGCTAGTGTGAAGTGATCTAGTGAGCTATTTTGATGTATGGGAATCTGTACTGCTCATCTGTTGTCACGGATCCCACGGTTCCCTCAAAGGAGGGATCCGTCTAGTATAATCTTAGGGATCCGGCAACTGCAGATCAGAAACATCACAGAAAGAAATGCAGATTTTGCACCATACTATATACACTAATTTCTATTAAACTCTACTCCAAAGAATAGCAACACAAGCATAATAACACATAAATCATATCATAGATAAGAGTAGTAAAGACAATATCCAAACTAACACAAACTAGTGTGCTAAAACAAGAGCATTCATACATAAGCCAAATGTCTAAAGACAAGCATAATCCTAATGTCTCTTTCGTCAATCCTTTCTTTTCCTCTTTCCTGACTTCATGACGTAGTTAGCTAGGTTTTGGATCATACCCTTTAGTTGTTTGAATTCCGCAGTCTCGTTTGGAAGAGTTGGAAGTTGTTGATAGTAGTCAAAGGGGTCCAAGTCGATGTTAGCTTCGGGGTTGACATTTACTTCTTCTTCTTCGTCCGATGAGTCCGAGAGAGCCTTAGGTTTCCTTCCATTGACCATGAACCGTTTAGAGGGTTGTTTCGTAAGAGGTACCATGACGTGATCGGAGAGGAAATGATCATCATTGATCGGAGATGGTTGCAATGCACTAACATACTTACGGATTTATGTTAGGAGCAAACCATACGGAAGTACCATGTTGGCAACTTTGAATACCCCGACCATTCTCTTCACCATGTCATAGGCGAGATTAAATGGCTTTTGGTGAATAAGGCAATAGATCATTTGCACGAGACATGCATTTGGATGGTCTTTGTTACCGACCAAGCTAATGACGTTTTCCCTAATAATTTCTTCCCATTTTCTAAAAGTGGGGTGCATTTCGAAGAGTTCCATTTGAAAGGGATCACGGTGAATGAGCTCTTTGTTTCGGTTGAAATGGGATTGGTCGGCTCTATTTTTGAAAATAGTGTCTCGAATGGTTTCGGGTTCATCAAGAGGAGTATGGTATATTGGTTTGGAATCAAGAGCTAAAGATTGAGTGGATATTGCCCAATCTTGAGAGTACATACAAATTCCTTCACAAGGAATGCGAAGGATTTGAGCAAATGTATTAAGAGGTAGAGTGAAGTTTTGTTTATCGATGATGAAGGCGATTGAAATGCTATCATCGGTGTTTCGAATGATCCTAACGTTTTTGTAGAATTCAAAGATGAAAACCGGACGAATTTGTTCATCAATATCAAGAAGACAATCAAAGTTGATTGCCAAGAAGACTGGACGAATGTCGGTATTTTCAAGGAAACATTCTTTGACCACACGACCTTCGTGGATAAGTCGTTTTTCAAGTCTTTTGAAGACTTTGCGATCAGTTTTCGACAAGCCCTCTTTACGATAGTATTGGGTGAGGTAATGGACGGTATCATGGTGGTCTTGTTGGGTGGCTTTAGGCATGGTTGGTCCTAGAAAAACAAATATTCCAATTAGGCAAAATTTGTTGAGATGGGTTTATGGTTTTGATTTGTATTAACAATGTTGTAAGCACAATGTAATCTTAGTTATGTGAAAACCCTTTATAGTGATCAATTTTGAAAAACCTAATTTTATCAATTGAAAAAGAAAAATTGAGAAACCATAAACCCTATGATGAGGATGATGAAAATTAGAATATGTTAGTGTAATTACTTACAAAGATGTTCTAGAGATGGATGCTTGAGGATATGGAGTCCTATGGAGATGAAACCAGCTCTTGGGTCGTTTTTGTGTTTTGTGAGGAGAGGGAAAATGAGCAGGGTTGATTTTGAAAGGCGTATAGCTGGTTTCTGTCCCACGGTTCCTCCGGAACCCTAGTATTAGGGATCCGGCTAGTACAACTAGAGGGATCCGGCTATTGTAGACAGAAAAAGGGTGTTTGGCATTATTTTTGTAATAAGTTATAACATAGCTTATGGAACAAAAATAGTTTTGGGGTTAAAAAAAAAGTTTGGTCAACAGGATTTGATAGTTTAATTATCAAGGATCCATTTGTGACGAAGGCGTCAGTTTGACGAGATTAAGAGGAATACTATTCCCGATGATGAGTAAGTCGGGAAAGTGACGAAAAGAGACTTTTAAAAGACTAGCAATTATTAATGTCTAAAATAAGGAAAGGTAACAACATATTGATGTAGATGTAAACTAGCTAATGAAAAGTGAACATACCTTTATGCTCTTGGTATGGTTTAAGGAGACCATAAGACCGAAGATACTTCATGGGCTTTTAAAGTAATCAGTAGTTGTTAGGAATTAGAAAATTCCAGTGCTGAAAGAGTCGGTCACCCCAACTATTATCTAGCATAAGTTAGCTCGTAGATTGGTCATTAGTTACGGTTTATGTAGTTAGTTAATAGTGTAAAATAGTTTAGTGCAACACCGTGGAAGAAGGTCGGGTCTTTACCCACTGTATCCCTGATCCACAGGCCGTCAGGAGGTCGTTTAGTTTGTAACCTATAAATACCCTCTACCTTGCAAGGTATAGGGTTGGATGTTCTTGGATAATCTAATATTCCACAAGTTTCTCTCACTAGAATGTCCCACTCTTTCTCTCTCTAAAACCATCTATGTGCTCATGTGTTAATGTTATGATGTGTAAGTGAAAAGTTAATATCTCACAATTGGTATCAAGAGCCATGGTTAGATCATATCTTGCACATCTTTGGATTTATAGTGGTTTTTAGGTGGTTTTTGAGTTTGAAAAAGTTTAGTGGTTTTTGCATCATTTGGTTGATTTCTTGTGTTAAAGTTTGAATTTTGTTGGTACTTTTATGTTTAGAATCATCAAAAGTGTTTAGGTTTTCATTTGGTAAGCTTGAATCATCTTGGTTGGGTTGTTCTTGGATTGAAAAGTGAAGGTTACTTGGTTTTTCATGTTAGCGACTTAGCTCTCGGAAAAGTTTCTTGGTAGCGACTTGCTTCATAGTTTTGTAGCGAGTTACAGTTATAAAAGCTAGCGAGTTAGAGCTAGCGAGTTAAAGTACAAGTAGTGGAATCTCCACTACGGTTAGCGACTTGTGGTAGCGACTTAGTCTGTAGCGAGTTGCTCTTTAGCGACTTGCATATCTAGCGACTTGTGTAGCGAATTACTGCACAAATTTGGCTAGCGACTTAGTCTGTAGCGAGTTACTACTTAGCGACTTGTTTTTCTGTTAGCGACTTGGGACTCTAGCGAATTAGGGGTGTAGCGAGTTAAAGGCTAGCGACTTAGTACACTTATTGCTAGCGACTTAGCGTGTTGGCGAATTAGTGTTGGCGACTTGGTGTAGTATTTTCTAGCGACTAGGGATTAGTACTATTTTGTTGGTAGCAAATTGACTCTGAATTCTCTAGAGATTTGAGGAGTAATTCATAATAACACAATGTCAGTCATCACGGATCCCTTAATCACCAAAGTACTTGCTCTCTATGAAACAGCCCAGAATAGTGAAACAGAATGCCCATCTGAAGGCCTCACACCAAATGACTCAGTATTGATCAATCAGAACAACTCAAATATGTCACACTTAACTTCTTCAGATGATACTAAGAATGTGGAATGCACCAGTGAGCCGTTTCAACATCTCAGTCAGCTTCTCAAATTACTCTTATCAACAACCATGGATCGAACAAGTTGTGCCATTCTTCGTCAGGACTTTCCCACTTTAACAAGAGCTGTATTGTTTAACCTAGATCGACTGAGGTTTCAAATCACCAAAGAAAAGCTCTCAACTGATGATTCTCATGCTGCTCTTCAAACCATCTTCAACCAATTTCAGCCACTTATCCGGGAAGAATACTCCTCAGATTTTGATAATACCATGACTGGAATGTCCTTCAAGAAGCACACGGGAATGGAAATTCATGAGTTCAGAAACTCATTTATTCAACTCATGAGTAATATGGAAACATACATCGAGGAAGCTGCAAAAGAGAATAACAAGCTGAAGGAATTGAATGAGTGTCAAGAGTGTCCATGGAACAATGATGACGTGTCATGCTCCACTCCAGTTGAACCAGCAGAATACACTGATTGCAGAATCTCAGCTATGATGGAAAAGGATGAAGAAATCAACATTGATCTCAAATTCTCAGAGTCAGAAAAGGTAACAATCAACAAGGTACACTTATCTGATCACACCAATTCTCACAAGAAGGTACATGACTCTTACCCTGAACATAACAATGTGGAATCAATCTTTGTTTTGTCTGAATCTGGTGCAAGTAACATGATTGAAAAATGGGTATATGATGAGCTTTCAAACAAATTTTCAATTCTTGAAAAACACTGTATATCGTTGCAAATTGAAATACAACATAAGGATGAAATGTTTTATGCAGAAAAACAGTGTAGTAATCTGGAACTTCCAGAACTTAGAGAATTTTTTGAAATTAATCAGTTAAAATCCCAGATTCAGGACAAAGATTCTACCATAAGAAATCTGAAATCTCTTCTTTCAGAAGCCCAGAAATATGACTGTCATGAGATAAGTGATACACTAGAATCCAGGAATTCTGAACTAGCTCTATGTGTGTCCAACCTTCTAAGAGAAAATGAGCACTTAAGAAAGAATCTTGATGAAACAAACTCTAAGTTAGTCAATCAATCCAACCTCTTGATGAAAGATATTGATGACCTCAAAGCACAAATTCAGGATAAGAGCTTCAATATTGTTGCCCTAAAAAATGAGCTCAGGAAGTATGCTGGAAATAGGATGAACACTAAGTTTGCAAAACCTTCAACGTTGGGAAAGTCAACGGTTCAGAACCACTTGAAACGAACAGTTATTAAACAACCTAATGCCTTTAGGTCTGAAAGAGCTAAACCATTGAAATCTAAGCTTACATCCCAAGTTGATTACAAGTCTGTTTTGTCAAAACCAGTCACTTCATTGCCTAATTCAGTTATGATGAATCCCAAGCATAGGACTAATGAACATCACCCACAAGTCAAAAATGTTATAAGCTTAACTAGATATCATGCAAAACATAGTCTGACAGATCAATCCCCTAAGAAATTCTCAGATCACAAAAAGACAATTAGTCAAAACAAGGGTGTGCATTCATTTAGTTCATCTCACTGTGGCTTCAAATGGATTCCCACTGGCAGATTATTTAAGTATACAGGACTTAAACGAACTTACATTCCTAAATCATGCCTCAAGTGGATTCCCACAGGTAAATTTTTCAAGAATGTAGAACCGAATAGGATCCCCATTAATGATAGGTCTGGATTATACTGTGTTGCATCTAAATGTGAGACTAAACATGCCATTAACCCTTCTATGTACAAGTCTACATGTGCTTCAAGTACAATGTGCTCTCAGTCTTTTTCAGGTACAATGCTCAACTCAATCAGGAACTTCATGACTTGGTTCCCCTCAGATTTGAACATAGCTCATTCAGGAGCTATAGCTTGCCAGAGTTGATGTACTTCTTACTTTGACTCCTATTCATTTTGAATCTGGACTCGTCCTTCCATGTCTGTGCATAAATCATGTTAAAAAAAAAAAAAAAAAAAAAAAAAAAAAAAAAAAATTAAAATTAAAAAAAAAAATTAATTTAAAAAAAAAAAAAAAACAATAATTTTAAAAAAACTTTTTGAAAATTTTATCATTTTTATCGTTTTTTTCTTTCTCAATCTAATAAGGAATATACTCCTTGTTATCGATAACATCTACGGTCCTAGAAATGTCATTCAATAATGGCACGGGATCATAGATGAAGTTCGAACAATAGATATATTCTTAATGGTTTAACGGGATTGGGTAATTTCAATCAATGTTCTCCGATGACATTGATTGAGGGGGAGATTAGTTTTATACACCATTGGCTTCTGTGCTGGTTATGAGGCTTGTTTATTTGTATGATGTGGTGATTTCCTGCTTGTGTGACTAACTGGTTATACTTTTGCAACATCTGGGAATGGGTTTCTCCCTGTTATAGGATGTGATTATATCTTGCTCATGAGAGTTGTAGTGCGTGCCTTCGTTGTAACTGCCTATGTGTTGATATGTTAAATTGTTTCATGATGCTCAGTGTAATAATCAATGCTAGAGATGTTATCCGTGTTAGCATATTATCACCTCTCATTCAAATATACCATAGGGACCAAAATTGTCATTCTGCCTAAGTTATATTTTATTAGCGAATTACCTCACCTCACTTAGAACCATAAGGACCAATTGTGTCATTTTGCCTAAGTTAATTTTCATACCCCTAGCGAATTACCTAATAGCGAGTTACCAGTTTTACCCAAAAAGTTTTTTTTCTTCCTTTCTCTCTCTCTCTCGTTCCTCTGTTCCCTTCTTCTCCTCATCATTTTTCTTACCAGCGACTTAACAAGAGGTTTGAGTTGATGCCTTCTGATTGATGTTTCTCTTAAGCCTTAGTGTCCAGTTTCTAACTCTTTGTTATTTTCAGATCCCTTCGTGCTCGTGAAGTGTGTGTAGTTGATTCTCTCGCATAGGTTCGGATTCTCACGTAATCGTGTGTGTGCCCCCTTATAAAATGATTGATCGTGTTAAGTTGTGTGGTATATATGTTGTTTGGATGATACAGGTTGAATACATTTGATGTATGTTTTAAATGGATTGGACTGATGGGTTGGGGTTAGGAATGTTCTTGGTGGCGAGTTAGATTGTTCTTGGTAGCGACTTAGGTTGAATGTTCTTCATGGCGAGTTAGAGCTCTACATAGCGAGTACGTCTAGTAGCGAATTAGTTTACTAATTTCCAGCGACTTGGTTAGCGAGTTAGTAACTAGCGACTTGTATTTACAAGTTAGCGAATTAATAACATAGCGACTTAGTTAACCACTTTGTAGCAACTTGGCTTATTTACTGTACATGGCGACTTGACTTTACGAGCTAGCGAATTATCCTAGCGACTTGGTTAGCGAGTTAGCAGATAGCGACTTGTACTTACAAGTTAGCGAATTTGTTACCTAGCGACTTAGCTGTCTACTTTGTAGCGACTTGGTTTAAGTTTTATTCATGGCAACTTAGTCTTGCATGTTAGCGAATTAGTCTAGCAACTTTGAGAGCTAATCCTTTTATGACTTGTCCGTGGCTCTAGATGACGACTTGTTTTTACAAGTTTATAACAGTGTTCATGACTGAGAATTAGTCTTAGGGTCAAGGATGTTTTTAAAAAATTCAATGTTGTTGCAAAAATATGATTTCGCTCTCACTACTCCTAGGATCTCCTAATTCGAATTGTTGAATCAACTTACTCTATGTAAACTGTTACAACATATCTGTTTAGGCAAAAGGTACTTGGGTTCTCTCACGACTGCCAAATGTTTCTTTTTGCCTCATACATATGTGCTATATCACTTTTACATGTGTATCTTGGCTCATGTCATGATCTCTTTGCCCTGTAAAACCCTTATCAGCTCGTCATGTAAACATTTTTATATAAGAATGTTCCTCTGTGTTATATCTTAACTATGTATGTTGTAAGGTGTCATATAGTTGCAATCTATGCCACTCTATCTGTCTCCTTATGTGTTGGGAACTTCTTCAGTGGTGCTCTCACTGTCTCACTTACTATGTATTATCTAACCTATTCCCATCCACCACTGTTGATTGTATGATTATTCAGAATATCAATGGCAAGTTCAATCCCTGAAAAGAGCGCTACCCCGTCAGGACCATCCAGAGTTCTCTCAGACGATGAAATCCTTCCCAAAAATCAATGGGCTGCTATTGGTAAAAGCAACTGTTATGTGGACCTACAAAGGCTCCCACAAAATCCGATATTCAAAGTTTCAATTGACATCCTCAAAAACACTAACTTCTTCGGTGCTATTACCAAGCAATGCTCGATTCCTGCCATCTACATTCAACAATTCTGGAACACCGTTCAATGGAATAAAATCACTGCACGATATTCTTGCAAGCTGGATAATATGGAGTTTACAATTGATTCGGATATTCTGAGCAAAGCTCTTGGAATCACACCATGTGACCCTGCCATTCGTCCTGTATCTCCACCTGGTGCTGACGATCTGATCGTATTTCTTATTGGGTTGGGCTATCAGGACAGCATTTCAAGAGCATCTGACATCATCACCGGACACATGTATCAACCCTGGAGAGCTATTGCAACCATTCTGAACCTGTGCTTATCTGGGAAAACATCAGGGTTCGATAAAGTTAGAATTCCTATTTTGCAAATCCTATGGGGAATCGTTAATAGGGTTGACGTGAATGTCTCAGATCGTATTTGGGAAGAATTCTCGCTATCAATGAACACATTCATATCTGATAGAACCTATTTCCTGAACAATGTTCAAGGTCGAAAGAAGCAGAACAAACTTGTAATTCCCAGCATCAGATTCTCCAAGCTTGTTATCCAGTATCTGCAACAAACTCACAACTTCACTCCTAGGTCTGAATCAACTCTTCACAAAGCAGAACATGAATTTATTTTAGGAAACTTGAAATATGTTCCTAGAGGTTCGAATCAAGAAGTATTTGGATTGCCAATTCCTGATCGTCTTCTCACAGATGATATCAAGAAGAAGGACTACTTCAAGCAATACATGAAAAGTGCAACCAAACTCTCTGCTAATGTCTCACCCTCTCCTTTACAACCAACTGCTCCCAAGACCACCTCTGACTCTAAAGCATCCTATGCCTCTCTTCCTAAAAAGAGACGTGAAAGATCTCATCAGTCAGAATCTTCATCCAAAAAGCATAAAGAAAAGAAGAAGAAAGTGGAAAAGGAAATAGATGAGAACACTGAGGTGCCAAGGAATGTTTCCAGGCTAACTGATGAAGATGATGCTGATCTGCAACTTGGAATTCAGCAAAGTCTTGAAAGTCTGAATGTTAAAGCTCCAGTAGGTGGAGTTGTGTTAAGAGAACCCCCTCAACAACCTCGACAGCCAACCCCAATGACACATGACAAAGGAAAAGGGGTTGCATGTGCTGAAACTGAACAAGTTGCCCACACGCTGTTGACTATCTCTTCATCACCATCAAGCACCACAAATCAATATGAACTGAAGAGAAGATCAGGTTCATCACATGCAAAAGAACAATCTGGAATCGTCGAGGTTTCTGAGACGTTTAAGGAACCTCCTACAACTGGTGAGACTCAATCTGAGTTGAATATTGACACTCTGTTACAAAAGGGCTCACAGGATAACCTTGGGACAAGATCTGACGAGACCTTGAAGATGGATGAACCAAATCTGTCTACAAACTCTCTATCTTCACTTAAGAATCTCGATGATGACTTCTCTTTTGGTGATCAATTCATTAATGACAAAACCTTAGACTCTGCACAATCCATGTATAATGTCAGCATTCAGCAAGATACTTCAACCATTCCTCCAATGACTGCATCGTCACTATCAACCGCACTTCCACCTCCCTTGCCTGCTCAATCAACCGTTCAAACACCAACGACAACACCACCAACTTCAGAACCCATCTTCACAATTGCAGATGAAGTGGCTCCACCAGCTTCCCCTCCACAGATTCTCACGTCTGATCAACTATTGGATAAAACCATTAAAAGGGTAGAAGCACTGGAAAGGCAACTTCCTAAATCTGTTGAGTCTCTGGTGGATCGTATCTACAGATTGGAGCACCTCAACTTCACTGATGCAGTTACTGATGCTATTGAAGGAGAAGTCAAGGATGCCGTGGAATGGGCAATGGAGGCTCCACTTCTCAGACGATTCAAGGACCTCCCCATCTCCGATATGAGAGCTGCCCTGTGTGAAAGGATGTATGAGGCTGAAGAGGACAAGCATGAGGTTCACGGTAAACTTTATGAGGCACTTGAAGAATCCATCAGATTCGACAATTATGAACAGTTTAAAATTGAAGTCGGAGAAAAGGATGCTAAAAAGAAAAGAAGAACAATTGTGATGGAAACATTGATGAAGGTTCGCAAAGATCGCGAAGATCCTCCACCACCAGGAGGCGCTGGAACTTCTGGAGCTGGGAATCCTTCATCAACACCCAATTCACCTCCATCACAGCCACCATCATCAACTCCAAAACCGTCCAATCAATCAGACTCTACAAACAAACAGGGTACTCAGAAGAAATCTGCCGCCTGGACGACGATCGATTCAAGATTCACCTCCACATCCACTTCAATTCCTGATGATCAAGTGGTCCACGAAGAGTCTCAAGTCATGGCTGACTCAGAACCAGATGAAGATGATGCATCGACAAAGCATATTCCAAAGCCATCAGAAGACTGGTTTGACTCTTACATGGCTGGGAATCGCTCTAGCACATCCAGAGTTGCACCTTCAAGAGACACTATTCAAAGCTGCATTATGGAAGATAGACCTCCTTCCCCAGAACCCACATGGACCATCCCAGAGTCTGACTCTATGATTCCTGACAACAATTGGGCATCAGTTATCACCAATAACTATGAAGTTCCAGCTGAAGACTCTCTTCTGCACTACACTGGTGATATGGGAAGTTTCATCAGATGGTTTTGTGAGCGGAAGAGTATCTCTTCCATAACACCAAGAGATCTAGAAGGACAAGCCTACGAAATTGTCAAAGTCTTCCATTCTGATGCAAACCATCTTCAATATCAGATGGAAGAATGCCATAAGATGCTGAATGACCAAGTCAGTGAGCAAATCAGTCGCTTCAATGTCAACAAATCTCTTCCTCTTGGTGGTGAACCTGGTCAGATAACCATTCAGGCGGAATTCTTCTTCAATCTCGACTTGGACTATCTGTGTGCTCGCTCCGCTGAAAGAAGACCTGCTCTCTCAATATCAAAAATGAAAGCTGCAACCTATTCTGATCAAGGGCTTGAGCAGATGGTTCCAGATCAATTCTGGGCGAATGAAGAACAAAAGTATGATATTGCAGCTTCTTATGGTATTTCTCACTGGTGGTTCAAAAAGAAGAAGTTCTACATTGAAAGACATGGTGCTGATAAAAGACGCAATGATGTCAGATCTAAACTGCAAATCTTAAGCGTTGTCAGTGTAGAAATCTTCCCGATTTATGGATATGAGTACTTGAAGAAGATTGTTCTTAAAAGAGCTGACCTCAAAATGTATACCATTGAAGAGAACGACTTCAAACATCTTCTGCCAAATGATTTCGAAGATCTCTATCTCTTAAATCTTCAAGGACACCTGGAGCACTTACCAGTACGTGAGAAAAAGGCCCTCTCTGCAGCTGTCACTCTTTGGATCAGGAGCTTAGTCATTCGGAAACGAGTTGAGGACTTTCAGCTTGGCATTGAAAGCTACCAAACCAGGGTCAACCTCACAAGCCCTCAATGGAATGCAGCTGGGCATGAATTTCATCGAGAATACAAAGTTCTTGACACTCCTAGAGCCGTCATCTTCACTGACAGATATGGATCGCGTATGCTTATGCGTCTATGTGAACTCTACAAGTTTAGTGATGGTACGCTCAAAATGGTCGAAGAAGAACTTGACTCCAGAGTGAAAGAAGCCAAACTTGATATGAGATCTTGGGTTAAAACTACTTTCTGGACTGATGAGGACGTGAAGAGATGTGAACACTTCATTGCTGCAATCAGACGAAGACTCAAGACACGAAGGATCTTCCGCAGCCTTGAAAGCTTTGTTGGTGGAAGGCTCCGTGATGGTCACTATAAACTTCTTCAAAGAACTGAATGAAGACTTCTTCGGAATACCGTTTATGTTTCGTTAACATTGTGTTATATGTAGTGTATTAAATATGAACAACTGTGATACATGTAATAGTGCTAGGATTTGTACTATGGTTTCCCCTTGTGAAAAGGGGAAACATCTGTGTTGTCCTTTTCTTTGTCATATAAAATTGGACACATTTTTCTCCTACAAATGTTTTACCTCATACTTATTTAAATCACTTGAGATCCAAAATCTCAAAGGATTTAAGATTTTTGATCGGGGGAGAAAATGTGATATAAATATGAAAGATGGTAAAAGATAAGATGACCAATTTTTTGTGCATACTTCTCCCTTATATGTGCTAAACTAGTTTTCGAATCTCGAAGCATATATTAAGGGGGAGAACTCTCCTTGTTAATTCAAGTCATCAGGGTACACTACACTTTAAATACTTTAAAGTACCTTGATCACATGGCTTCTAATCCTTGATGATAAAAGGTTCCCTCTAGTATGTGCAAAACTCTTTTCAAACCTCGAGGCACATATTGAGGGGGAGCAAATTTATGAAAACCTCATCCTTCCCGGAAATGCTATATCTACTTGATTTGTTGAGGGAAGTGATGTTGATATCTTTTAGAAAATGGTAATCAAAGAAGTTAATTCTTTCTCTTGCCTCCGTGTGCAAAACATTTTCAAATACTTGATGCACATGTTGAGGGGGAGTTCTCGTTCTAAAAATATCAAAAACAATTCAGGTACAAAATGCTTTGATAATATATCACATGTATCTGAATTGATTTTTTTTAATGGTTTTCAATTGGATCCAATGGCAGACGAACGATACCAAATTGACCGACCAACTTTACTTTATGTACGGTGATATAAGGATGATAAGGTTAGGTATTGGTTCCCATGATCCGCCTGAACCGGAGGGATCTACCCAGGGACAATCCACTAGTTAGTGTAGAAGTCCTTAGGTATGATGATAAAAGGAGAAAAAATGAGATATGGGAAGAGTGCCGACTAAGACTGAGCTAGTACTGGAATAAACCCAACAAGGTATTAGCTATGAAGTCTTGGTAAGCACTGAAGGGGTTGAAGAATTAAAAAGAATTGAATGAGGAAAGGGTGAAAATAAATAGCCCTCCATTTATTCAACCTTAGGGCAGAAACCGGGTTCAATTCATATACTACTGATGGTAACATCGGTATTGAAGACAAGACGTCATGGACCCAGTGACGCACTGCACTTCAACTTTCCAAACCACTCAAGTTCCTCTTAAAAGGGCTTGTTTCATTCTCACGGGGAACCGACATTATCTATCGACTTTCTCTTAGAGATGGTTGATATTGAAAAAGGAGACCCTCTCCCTAGTCTCCGTTATAGGATCCAAATATGCACAAATTGAGTCTAGAGCCACGAGATCATCAATAAATCTCATTAGGACACTTTCAATGAAGACTCTCTGTTTCACACAATGTGGAAAGAGAGATTATATCTTGAGTCCTACGCATTATCCTTGTGGTATTGCCAGAACATCTGAGTGATGTGTCTACATATTCACAATGAAGATGGAAAGCCTTCTGGAGCCAACATCAAACAAGCTCCTGGTAGGTGGCATGTGAGATCTATTATATAGATCAACCATGTGACAACTGAACAGAAACAATGGGGCGATTCAATCTCTTGAATCAATCCTGGTTCAGGTTAGGGATTGACGGATACCTTTGAAAAACCGGTCGTTGTGCTTAAAAACTCTTTTCTTTAGCACATCGACTGTGTACTCATTTTTTTCAAACCAAAAGGTATTTTTATGATTGATAATTGATTTTCAATAAAACCTTCGTTGTATTGCAAAAACAATTTCTATTGAGCAATACACGATTGTTTTTCAAATCTCTTTTCATCAATCAGTGAACTTAAAATTCGCTGGTTCACTCACTCCGTATTGTCTTCTTTGAGACGTTCCGGTTTGAGAACAGCTAGAACAGCTGCGAAACCCTGTCAAGGAAATTCTTCGGAATTATACCTAATCACAGGCAGTACTTGTACTGATCAACGGGGAACCGTGGGCCGTGTACCTCAATTCAACGAAAGTGATCAAAGACACTTTTGTGCGATTTATTGCTAACTGTTGTATGCAGGTACACCCGACGTTTGCAGCTGATCAGAATGAAGCGGTCAATCCGGTCAATCCATAGCCGCATGCTCACTTATCACATTCAACTCAAAAGAAATCATGATTAGTGCATCAATGACTCTGATATTTTCACTCCATGCTCCTGCTACGCTGCTGCCAATATCATGAATCATCTAAAGCTTCCGCTACTCTGATAAGAAGACATCATGATCCAGAATGTGAGCATGTCGGTCCTAAAGTCACAACATCACACCACAAAGGATGTCACAGAGATTGTTGATAGCTGATGATCTCAAAAGCTGGCTCATATTTACTATCTCGTGAATCAGAAATGGACCTCCTGCTTAAAGTACAAATCTTTGCAGACTTTGAAGTTGCACCACCTATGCACTAAGTTTACGATGTTGATGTATGTAAGACTACGAGCTCAAGAACAATGTCAAGACTAGAATGCTAGGATTTGAAATGTAAAATATGGGGTGACCTCCCTTAGGGGGAGATTGTTAGGAATTAGAAAATTCCAGTGCTGAAAGAGTCGGTCACCCCAACTATTATCTAGCATAAGTTAGCTCGTAGATTGGTCATTAGTTACGGTTTATGTAGTTAGTTAATAGTGTAAAATAGTTTAGTGCAACACCGTGGAAGAAGGTCGGGTCTTTACCCACTGTATCCCTGATCCACAGGCCGTCAGGAGGTCGTTTAGTTTGTAACCTATAAATACCCTCTACCTTGCAAGGTAGAGGGTTGGATGTTCTTGGATAATCTAATATTCCACAAGTTTCTCTCACTAGAATGTCCCACTCTTTCTCTCTCTAAAACCATCTATGTGCTCATGTGTTAATGTTATGATGTGTAAGTGAAAAGTTAATATCTCACAGTAGTACTTAGAATAAGTAGATTGCGATTACTTTTAGGTTCTTCCTTGAAGGTTGACTTCATTATTCTTTGAATATAAATGAAGACTTTGGAGAGATCCTAGCATGAAGATTTCTTTGAAAAAAAATGTTAGACTAATCTATCAATATCCAACATAGAAGAAAGTTATTTTAAAAGATTTCCTTCTTTGTGGTTTTCAAACATACACAGATCGTATCAAGTTTTTAAAGTACAACATACTCTAAGAAACTTGGTAACGAAGCTCTGATACCAATTGTGGAAAACTAGAAGGGGGGGGGGTTGAATAGTTTTACCAATTAAAACTTCATTTTAAAATATTTAGATCGATTTATGTCAATCCATTTGGATGTGTATGTTGGACACTGATAGATTGATATAATAAATGTGTAATGAAAGATAAACAGTAGGAAGCACATAACCACGACACGAGTATTTATAGTGGTTCGGCTACAAGGACACCTTCCTTGCCCTACTCCACTCCCCGAGTCACCTACTCGAGAGTTCATAATCACTACACAACACCAACTCCTTATGGCGGAGAAGCCTTCACAACGTCGCCTACTCATTTTCCGGTACTAGGCTAACCACCGAGTTCTTTCACAAAGGATAACCACACCTACAACAACGTTGCCTACCCTTTATTCGGTACTAGGCTAAGTACCAAGTTCCATTGCTATGGAGGAACTACTACCTAACACTACACAACACCTAACCTTAAAGAAGACCCACTCCTTTTTACAACACCATCAAGGATATCAATATCCTTGGAAACAAACTATCACTATTTGTATAACAATGCACCTCATCAATTATACGACCTTGGCATCCTTCACTAATGCCACTTCATTTGACTCCTAGGCATCTTTCACTAATGCCCTTGACACGAACGCTTGGCACCTTTCACTAATGTCTTCGTCTTGACTCCTTTAGCATTCTTCACTAATGCTTTTGACACGGACGTTAAGCACCTTTCACTAATTCTTTCGTCTTGACTCTTTCGGCATCCTTCACTAATGCCTCGGACACAACACTTCTATGAAGGAAGAAAGAAGTATCAACAAGAGAACCTCAGTAGTCTTGATGATGATGAAGCATGGCAACTCATGGACTTGAGCTTGCTCGACTTCAAGAAGTGGTGATCTCGCCTTTAAGAGGAACCTAGAGAATCACACAAAAACGAAAGACAAACTACATAGAAAGATCCTTTAGGATCTGTGATTAGAAGGTTACAATACTTGGGGAAAGTATGTGTGGGAGTGGCAACCCAAAAGGAAGAAATGACTCACTATTTATAGAAGAAAAACAACTACTGTTCCACGGATCCCACTGATCCCTCACTTGAGGGATCTGTCCAGTGTATTACTGGGGATCCGTGGGACGCTCCCTTTTGCCCATGGGTTTTGGGTCATGGGTCATGGATCATGGGTATCCAAGTAGATACAATGTATCTACAAGATGCAATGCATCTAGTCCATGGTTCATGGATTAAAACTATGGGCCATTTATCCATATATGACTTATGCATGATGTCATGCAATGGGTTATGGGTCAAGCTTCATGGGTATGGGTCATGAACTTTGGGTTGTACCCAGCTACATTCAATGTATTTGGTCAATGGGTCAAATACATAAGTTTCTACCCATTTATATTACCCATTATAATACATACTAGTTATGTATATGTTTGCCCAATATGTAAACACTAGTTGTTGTACATATGTATTACTAAATCATAGAATCACTTATACTTGTTTTAGTGTTTTATGTGAAAACGTAAGTGTGATAGAAAACTATTGGCTCAAACCATTTACGTATTTTATTTGTTTCGTTAAAATGATTTTACGTTTGTTATCGACAAAACATTAGAAGATCGTAAAATATAAATAAACGTTTTTACGGCTTATTTGTATTAACAAGACGTAAAAGCTTACGTAACCAGGTTATGAGTTGTAAGTTTACACTCCAACGTAAATCACTTCAGGTATGAATAATTTGATTATAACGTCCGTCGAATGATCAAAGATCCCAAGTAATAAATATTTTTTAACACACTCAAAATGATTCATAGCACAGGATCTCAACATTCTCAGGAAGCGTTAAGAGTGCTAGATATAATCCTAAGGGAACACGCAACAAAGCTTAAGATTATACCAAGCACTCTCGTATTGCTCAAGAATCATCTGCATACATCAACAACAAAGCAGAGCACATGATCTCAATATTCTCAAGAAGCGCTAAGAATGCTAGATACAATCATAAGGGAAAACGCAAAAAAAACTCAAGATTTTACCGATCACACTTGCAATCCTCAAGAATCGACTACCTTGGGATTTAGTTGATCAACAAAACTTTTTCACTCATTGGCAACATCTAGTTTACGTTGCTAAGTTATAAAAAAGAATGAATATGGGATCAGATATCTTATTGGTTGCAAAACACAGTTGCGTTTGTTGGGTCTGATAAACCGACCCAATTGTCTCTGACATGTATTTAAACATAAAATAGCCTAATTCACCTTATGAAGGTCAGTGATCATCAAATCTCTGATAACGGTCAGAGAGTATGTCACTTCATAACTATCAGAGTGAACCTGATAGTTATCAGAAGTGATATAATCCATGAGAGTCATCAGAGAACATGTCTCTCTGATTATTATTCAGAAGATGACTCACTGAGTGTTGTATAAAGCTCAAAACGCCTGAATGGATTCAGGGAAGTCGAAGACCAACTGAAGAAACATCTCACAAACTGATGTGGTGTCAGGGAGTGATTTAAAAGGAGCTCAAAGCAATACCAATGTCATTGAGATTTGACAAATGTCTTAGTGACTCTGAAGACTTGATTCTGGATTACAATCACAAACTCAGAATGTATGGGGGAGAAACTTATTTTAGAAGATAAGATCAAATACTTATCGATATACGTGAAACAGGAACTGGAACTATAAGTTGTCAAATCGGGAAAGCCGAAAGTACGCTTAGACTAGCTACTAGGCACATGTCTATTTATAGCAAGTGGACAACTTACTATGCAACCCAAATGCAACCACTATTCCCCCTCCTATATAAACACTCGATTGTAACCAAGATAAGTAGAGATTCCTAATAAGAAAATAATACAAAGTATTATGGTTAGAATCCTCATCTCCAGGCAACAACAAAGCAGCTAGCAGTCTTTTGTTGTTTGACATTGGAGAGTTTTATTTATCAACTCGAGGGTAGTTTTCTGTAGGCTTTGTAAATCTTTGATTCGTTGATAATAAGATTTTAAAAAGTTGAAAAAATCCAAATGGTGTTATTAGCATGTCTGTGTCGTTTTCAAGTAAACCTAATCTCAACCTTGTTGATGTTCATAAGTTTTTCTCACTTGCTAAAATTGTTTTTCATATCACTCCTGGTTTGCATAGCGGGACCCAACATCATTTTATGCCATCCAAGTTTTGCCACGCCAACATTACGACTCATAGAGTAATTGAATCATCATAGCCAAGCAAATGCTATCCAAATAAGATCCACAAAACATATGAAAATTATCGAAATCTCAAATCTAGTACTCTGGTTCAGATTTAATCGGCTGCAAAATATGGTTGCATTTTATATCATACAGTTTTTTCCACGTCAAAACTAAAGTTAGCTGCAAAATACAGTTGCATTTTATGCCTTCTAATTTTTGCGAGACCAAAATAGCCAAGAAAGTACTACCCATATCAACCATAAATTCTGCAAAATGACAACATGCAAATCAAATTGTAAAGAGCAAGCATAACCAAATATTCTACTCATTACCCCAACCAAAGCCCTTTCAATAACTTCTAACTTAAATGCGAAATTAAGAAAACTAAACTTAATAACTTTAATTTAAATTAAATGCACGAACAATGAACAAAAACCTTAACACCTTGATTAACTATTTTAGCAAACTGTAATGATATAGCAAGCATAATCAAGCGTTCTACTCACCATTCTGACGAAAACCACTAAAACAATTTAAGCTTTTACCAATTAAAAAAAAATATATATCCTAAATAACAATATTTTTTGCATAAAATAAATTTAATGTCTATTTTTCTTACCCACACCCTTTGTGTGTGTCTGATTTTTATATTAAAAAAAAATGAAAAAGTAGGTTTTCATATAAAAACATCTGGAATTAATAATGAAAAACAAGTGTACAACATGTAGTGAACCTTAAAATTAAGTAGCAAATAAGTGAAAAACCCACTAACAAACCCACTAACCTTATTTTAATCCTTTTCCGCCAACGGATCGGCTCGGCGTGTGAACAGTGCCGGCTTGAGCCACTGCTCAACAATACACCCGAGTCATCCTCTTCCTTGTAGCCGACCACATAACCGGTGGCTTCGCAAGAGTACTGGCTCCCAAGTTCCCATTCAAAAAATGTTATATAGTATAATATAAATGTTCACATTTATAACCTTAATTTTTTAGTCAAAGTGATAGATATTTCCTTTATGAGGATAACAACTTTCTTATTATTATTGTAACATTTTTAAAAATTATAAAAATACATCACACATAAAAAAAACTTAACTGAATCTTAATTCAAGTGAATCACAAATGGTTCTCAAACACATCAACTCACAACCAATAAAAAACACAATGGTGTGACTCATTCATCTAGATTAGTAAATAACCTATTACAATTAAATGACTCACAAACCTTACGAATACAATAAGAGATTTATGAGGTGTGTGTGAAAATTAGTGAGAGAAAAACAAATGGTTATTTGATGAGTATATTGAAATATTTACCAAAGTATTATCTACTGCATTATTTGATGAGTTCACCACCGGTTTGAGTGTTGATCTTTCTCTCATTCTAACTTTGATGGGCTGTTAGCGGGTCATTATTATCAAGTCCAGTTCTTAGATTATTGGGAAACCTATCTCATTTACCTATGTTATATTATTACTTATATTGCACATACAATATTATCATTCTAACTTTGATGGGCTGTTAGGGGGTCATTATTATCAAGGCCAATTGTTAGATTATTGGGAAGCCTATCTCATTTACGTATGTTATATTATTACTTATATTGCACATACATTGTTTATTCGGTAATCACAATCAATACATTCTAATGCAAATATGGTCCATTTACAATACACGTAGGCGTCGTTGAAACATAATCTAAATTGATGGTTGATGTGATCCTGGCCCTACTTTATACCATAGCATTGAGAGTGCTCTTTAGTATTTTACCTTTACGTGGCATATTTATGCATTATCATCAGGAGCCGCATTTCTCGTCTCTTAAGCGGATTTTATGGTAAGTTTGGGGTACTTCAACTATACTTTTCTTCCGCATCATTTACCTGTGTTATATTATTACTTATATTGCACGTACATTGTTTATTTGGTAATCACAATCAATCCATTGTAATGCACATATGGTCCATTTACAATACACGTAGGCGTCATTGACACATAATCTAAATTGATGGTTGATGGTGATCCTAGCCCTACTTTATACCATAGCATTGCGAGTGATCTTTAGAATCTTACCTTTACGTGGCATATTTATGCATGATCATCGGGAGCCGCATTTCTCATCTCTTGAGTGGATTTTATGGTAAGTTTGGGGTACTTTGGATTATGGTCTTCAACTATACTTTTCTTACGCATCATTCTTGGTTGCCAACTTTGATGCTGATTGGGTTGGTTTTCTCATTATTCGACGGTCGACTTATGATTATTATGTGCATTTTTTTGGTAACAACTTCCTCTCATGGTCGTCTACGCTTTCTCAATTCATTTATTAATTATTTATATTCCATTATAATTTATTATTCAGCAGTTGTAAATGTTGGATCATCAACTTAATTTAGTCCAATAAAGATTGGACTATCCATAAAAGCCCCAGCCTATTATCAAGAAGTTTCTAGAATAATGAAGAATGATCATAGCATAAAAAATATCTAGGTGAACTATCTAGAATGATGTTAGAAATATCTAGATAAACTTATCTAGTAGGAATTATCTGAAATTGGATATGTAGATTAGGATGATGATGTGTTAAGAAAGATATAGTTGATGTAAGAACGTCCATGGAATATCTCGAGTCTAGAACCTTCCATGGACTAGTATAAATATGTGATGGGTGAAATAATTTGTAATGAAGCAAAGTTAAGCAATAAAGTTACCTAGTAAAAGTTCTCTAAGTGTTCCTCTCTTCATCTAATATAAGCCTAAAAGGCCCTCATGTTTCTAACAAATTGGTATCAGAGCTAGAAGATCACTATGTCAAGCATGATGAACTTGTTCGAATTTCCTTGTCTTACTAAAGACAAATATAGTAGTTTGTGCCTTCGAATGAAGGCGTTCTCTGTTCACATGATGTGTGGGAGATAGTGGAGAAAGGTGTTGATAAAATTAATGATAAAAATTAGTTAAGTGCCGCCCAAAAGGTGGAGTTGCAAAAGGAAAGAAAGAAGGATCAAAGCGCTCTTACAATCATCTATCAATGTCTTGATGATGCAATGTTTGAAAAAGTTGCAAATGCAACCACTTTTAAGGAAGCGTGGGAGGTCCTTCAAAATGCTTATAAAAGATTTGACAAGGTGAAAAAGGTACGTCTTGAAACTCTTAGATGGGACTTCTAAAAACTTTAAATGGAGGAATCCAAAGCCGTTTCAGATTATTTCACTTGTATCTTGACCATTTCAAATGAAATGAAGAGAAATGGTGAAAGCTTGAGTGACATAAGGGTGATAAAAAAAATTCTTCGCTCTTTGCCACAAAGCTTTGATTACATTATTGTGGCCATAGAGGAGTCAAAAGACATAGACTCTATGACCATTGATCTACTCATGGGATCTTAACAAGACCATGAAGAGAAGTTAAAGAATAGAAGGGGGAAATAAATCATGGATCAAGCTTTACACTCGAAGGTTTAAAGAGATTTCTACAAAGAAAGGAGCAAGGACAAGGATGCGGTACTTTTCGAGATCGTGGTGGTTTCCAAGGTCGATGACGAGGAAGATGAAGTGAAGATGTCAACAAAGAAGATGAAACCAATGGTCTCCATATTGAAGAGGTCGTGGGAGAGGCTTTCAATCTCAAAAAGGAGGTAAGCCCCAAATACAATGTTAGAATTCTCATAAATATGGTCATTATATCAAAGAGTGTAGTAGCTCAAGACAAGTGAAAAAAAGCTAATCTTGTGGAGGTAGAAGACAAATATGAGCTTACCTTGCTAATGGCAAGACATAACGAACAAGAAGAGAGGATAAAGCCATGACATATAGATTCTAATGCGAGTAACCATATGACGAGTAAAGAAGACTTGTTTGTGGAGATGGAGAAAAGAAAAGGTAATGTCACCTTTGAGGATTAATCAAAGGCATTGGTAAAAGGAAATGGTAAGATACTTATCCGAGCTAAAGATGAAAGTCACCAATATATATGTTGGACGTGTACAATGTGCCCAACCTTAAAAGTAACATTTTAAGTATGGGAAAACTTTTAGAGAAAAACTACGATATTCATTTCAAATATCGTAGTGCTAAAATAAGAAATCCCGAAGGAAAGCTCATAGCAAAAGGGCTTATGACTAAAAACCGCATGTTCCTTCTAAACATTCAACATGATGAAGCTAAGTGCTTAAGAGTTGTTTGAAGGATCATTTGTAGCTCTAGAACATGAAGGTACGGGAACTTAAACTTTGGTGACTTAAAGCTATTATCTTCAAAGGGAATGGTGAAAGGGTTAGATCAAATTGATCATCCTAATCAAGTGTGTGAAGGATGCCTTCTTGGGAAGCATGCTAGGAGTTCATTTCCGAAAGAACAGACATCAAGAGCTAAGGAGCCTTTAAAACAAATTTAGATGGATTTATGCGGTCCCATTACTCCATCCTCTCATGGTAAGAATCTTTACTTTATGCTTTTTATTGATGACTTAAACTTGGGTATATTTATCTAAAAGAAAAATCTCAAGCTTTTGAAGCATTTAAGACAATTAAAGCTATAGTTAAAAACGAGAAAGGCTTAAAATTTAAATCCATAAGATCCGATAGAGGTGGAGAATTTTTAGCAAAAGAATTTAACAAATTTTATGAGGATAATGGGATCCGGAGATTACTAACGGCTCCTTATTCCTCACAAAAAAATGGAGTGGTAAAGAGAAAGAATAGAACCATTCTCAATATAGTCCGAAGCATGTTGAAAAGTAAGAAGGTTGATTGTGTGATATATCTATTGAACCGGTGTCTGTCATAAAGTTTAGACAACAAGACTCCACAAGAAGCATGGAATGGGTTAAAGACTACCGTTTCTCACCTAAGAGTTTTTGGAAGCATAGCGTATGTCCATGTTCCAAGCCAAAGGCGACCCAATCTTGATGATAGAAGTGGCAAACATGTGTTAGTTGGCTATGCAAAGTAGGCAAAAGGCTATAAGCTCTATAATCTAATCACAAAGAAGGTCGTAGTGGGTAGAGACGTGGAGTTCAACGAGGAAGAAGCATGAGATTGGAGCATCAAGGAAAATGAAAGGTATGACTTTATTCCTATGACTGACGAAGAGGAAACGGTTGAATCAAGTGAAGAAGTCTGAGAACCTCAAAGTCCAACTCCAACCCAAGACTCACCTTCAAGTTCTAGTGAAGGAGAACCAAAGACAAGATGTTTTCAGGAGCTCTACGAGGTAACTGACGAGATACCCCTTACTTGTTTATACGCTGACTGTGAACCTTTAGTTTTTAAAGAGGCTATGAAAAGAAAGAATGGAGACAAGCGATGGATGATGAGATAAAATCAATAGAGAAGAATGATACGTGGGAGTTAACGACCTTCCGAAAGGCCAAAATACTATTGGAGTCAAGTAGGTATACAAAGCCAAGAAAACACCAAATTCGAAGTGGAGAAGTACAAGGCAAGACTTGTGGCAAAAGGTTACAAGCAAAAGCATGGCATTGCAAGGAAGGATGTCCGAGTGATTCATACGAGGTTCGAAGACCAAGTTGCAGATATCTTCACCAAGCCGGTCAAAGAGAAAGATTTCTCAAGATAATGAATAATACTTGGAGTCGGTAAATCAAGTTTAAAGGGAGTGTTGGATCATAAACTTGATTTAGTCCAATAAAGATTGGACTATCTAGAAAAGCCCGCGCCCCTTATCAAGAAGTTTCTATAATGACGAAGAATGATCATAGCATAGAAAATATCAAGGCGAAACACATTATGGAGAAGTCCATTCTCGTCATGGTCGTTGACATATGAACAAGAAAACTTGTCCTTAACAGGATGGTACAGACTTTCATACAGGTGATGCATGGCTGTCGTCAGCTCGTGTCGTGAGATGTTTGGTCAAGTCCTATAGCGAGCGAAACCCTTGTTTTGTGTTGCTGAGACGTACGCCTAAGGAGAAGTCTTTGCAGCCAAAGTCAGCCGAGGAGCCGAGTGACGTGCCGACGCTAATAATTGAGTGTCAGCATGTAGTTGTGCTGTCAGTAAGAAGGTAGTCGCCGCCTTTCGAAGCCTAAGGCCTTTTTTCTAGTAAAAAAAGTAAAGCCACCATTCATTAGTGATGAGCTCTAGAATGATGTTAAAAGTATCTAGGAAAACTTATGTAGTAGGAATTATCTAGAATTAGATATGTAGATTAGGATGATGATGATGTGTTAAGAAAGATCTAGTTGATGTAAGAATGTCCATAGAATATCCCGAGTCTAGAACCTTCCATAGACTAGTATAAATATGTGATGTATGAAATCATTTGTAATGAGCAAAGCAATAAAGCTACATTATAAAAGTTTTCTAAATGTTCCTCTCTTCATCTAATATAAGCCTAAAAGGCCTTCGTGTTTCCAAAAGTAAATTTATTAATTTACATAAGTATCTTGCATATGGCTACTCATCTTTGCTTTGTTTAGCTATAAATTTTATACTTAAACGTTTTGTATGAGTGTTTAGAACCGGTCTCTAGCTATGACTGGTTTTTATTCGTGCTAGTGTTATCAAAATAAAATATGGTCTCTTTGTAGAAATCAAGATATTACTGAAAAACTGTATTATTCAGATTCAATGAATTACAGAGATTATATGACATTAAACATAAAACTAATTAACCTAAACCTAGCAACTAATGGGCCAAACCCAACGGGCTTGCAGGCCTTTATTATCTAACACCTCCTCTCAAACTCGCAATGCTGCAGTGGATTAAGAGTTTGTCAAACATAAAATAAACTATAACTGAAAAACAAATGAAAACAAACAGACAAGCAGATTCAGGCGGACTCATGCAGACAGACAAATGCAGATTCAGACAGGCTGATTCAGATTCAGATTCATATTCAAATTCAGATTTAGACAAAACCAGGCGAAATGAAACCAGAACAAGTTGCTGATGCCGAGATTCTACACATAACTACTCAAGACATAGTCAGATTAGTTAAGACCGTAACATCACTATCACCAAAAGTCCATTATAACCCAAACAAATATAATCGTAATTACCAAATACCAATACCGATAACAATCCCAAACCACCAATCAAATGAACCAATGAGAAATTTCTAACAACTAACTTCAAATGAATATATCCCCAACGAACCGATTAAAATTACCCAATAAATAAGTAACATCAAATCTAATATACCAATAAAAAAAAGTCTAAAACAAAACAATCTGTTATGCTTGATGCGCGTATAACGCGTTCGGGGTCAAAGGACCTTCCTTTTTGTCGAGCAAGTTTTTCAACACCCTAGGCAGTGAACCTAATCGTTGTAGTGTAGTATTGGGTAAGCCTGGAGTATTGATATCGTTCTCTAGGGGAATAGGAATGCTAGTGAGAGATGTACTACGCTAAGGTTTGAGGTTGAGGAAGATTATTTTTTTTTTATCTTTTTTTATATTTTTTTTATAAAGCTAAGGGTAAAATCTCGGGGTTTGGATTTGGGGGTTGGTACTTCTACCAGATACTTCTACTATCTAATTATCTAAACTAATGGGTAGTCTATGTCTATTGATGTGTGCTCGTATGATGATTAAAAATGTGTCTACCTAGATACTATTACTCCCTAGTTATCTTTTATTGGTGGTTGAATTGTCACGTCCTTATTCTTAACGTGTTATGTTTTCTAAGGTGGTAGGGTATGCTTTTATCCCTAACTCTTTGAGAATACCTTAAGGTTATTGCCTACGAGATCTCTAGGATTCATAAACTAACACTAAGGTTAACCTTAGATATTTAGTCTATGATTCCACTAAGTGACTATAAACTAAGTTTCACAAAGATTACTCAAGCATTAAAAACACAACGATGACTTAGTGCAATCCTAAGCCAATTACAATTAAGATAAGAAACAACCAATCAATAATTAATAACTAGGTTTCATAGATCTAAGCAAACACACAAGAATTTTAGTCGGACATGTTAAACATGCAAGCATACACACATACAATCGAAGATATAACGAAATCAATGAAGTAAATAACTTATCTTGATGTAAAATAGGGTATGCGAACCCTAAGATACCGTCCAAACCGGACCAAAATCGTTTTAGGTTTTTACTCCCCAAGTCTACCTCCATAAAAGTCTGAAAAATCGATTTCTATATATAATTTTACATATGCGGCGGCATCACCTTATAGTTAGGACGCCGTCAGATCGCCGTCATTAGGGTTTCGTCTTGGCCAAGCCATCATTGAGACGGCGTCACGTTGTGGTTGTGAAGTCGTCAGTCTTCAGCAGTGACGTCGTCTGAATCTGGATCTAGGCCGTCTGAGAAGAAAAGTCTTCGTGACGCCCTTACTCTTCAAAGCCTGATGCCGCCAGGTGTAAAATAGCAAAATCGCTACCGAGTTGTCACAAATTCAGTTACACAAAGAGGGACGGCGTCGCCCTCTATTTGGGACGCCGTCAGGTGTAATTCCAGCAGCTTGAGTGTCTTAATCTTGACTTAGCCATTTTCTTTATATATTCACTCCTTTTCGTCCAAAAATGCCTCATTCCACCATTTTGCTTCCAATAGACCTAAAAATTGAAAAGGAACGAAATTAAGCAGTAACGGATATAAAAGTGGGCGATTAAGGGCTTAAATGACCCCTTAAAAGTGTATGTTTTAAATCCTTATCAATGCTTTGCCCTTTTTTTCCGAACAAATCAACGATGAACAAAGGCAAAATCAATGAAATACTTGCCTAATAAATGATCAGCAAATATATAATAAACATATCAATTGTTCAGGCAAATATATACTCTAAGGGCATCTCCAATGCATGGTAGAATACCGAGTTCAGTACAGTGTCACATCACTGCCACGTCAACATTTCATTATCTTATACAAAACTCTCACAATCCATTGAACTTTACACAGTGTAATGCACTTCCACATCCACCATAAATATAATGAGATATTACTGCAGCTCAAACTACAATACAAGGGGTAGTAGCATATATGAGGTATTATTTTAAGCTAAAATTAATGATGAGGCCCACATTCAACATTTAAAGTTCGTGTGTTCAGAGACACACCTTGTTTACATAAACGGTGACATGGACACTTCCCACAATGGGATTAAACGTTGCCAAGTGGACTCTCTTTTTTAATTGCACGTATGCCAACCTGTGCATTGTATATGGCCTAAGAGCATCCACAATGGGATTATGTGGCATACACATAATAGCTAGTTTAGATGGTACAATGCATTGCGAGGGTTGTCATGTCATCATACATTTAATAAGTGTATCTCTCTGAACAAACTACCATTCAACTATCAATGTAGGCCCATAAACCATTTTGTTTCTTTTAAAACCCAACTCAATGCATTGTATTTAATATTCAAATATAAATTAGAAACTATGATAGTTCAATCAATTGTGAACATTTTATATGAAGATTCAGATGTAGATGTGTCGATGATGTAGAAATATATTGAACTTTGTATTTCATTATGCATTGTAGATGTTCTAATAAGCATATCAGTTGATATGGTAGCGGATCCTTTAAAAAGAGGGGGCTTTTTAGAAAGTCTAAAAAGATTTGTGGTTATGCCACGTGTCCCCTCTCTTTTTTCCCCTCAAGGACATTTATGTAATTTTACACCTCCCAAATTCTTTCTTCTTTCTTTTTTCTCTTTATATTCTAATCCGGTATCTGCTTTCTATTTTGATCGGATATTTTGTTCGCTCTTTGGTAAACGATTTTTCCGGCCATAAATAAACGATTTTTCCACGATGATTTCCATTCAGATCATTCATTCTTTCACTTTCCCAATTTTCTCATTCTTTCAATTGTTCATATTTTGTAAATTTAGGGCTTTTTTGCTCTCTTTTGATATTCGATTATTTGAATCTTTATTTGTTCTTCAAATTGTGTTAATTCTTCATATCAGTTACGAATTGATCGTTCAATCTCATAATCGGAGGAAATTAGGGTTTTTAATCTTTCAATTGGTTAATTTGATAAAAATTGGGGATTTTTAACCGTTCAATCGGTTAATTTGATAAAAATTGGAGATTTTTCGCGGTTAAATCAGTGTGTAATGGCGATTGTTGATGGTCATCAGTTTAATCAAGGTAATTTTATTGTTAAGAGTTTGATCATTTTATGCAGTTTTTCTATTTTTATTTATTTTCATGTTTGGTTCATCAGTTTAGCTAGGTTCATGAGTTTATGTTTTGTGTTCATCAGTTTATGCAGTTTTTCTATTTTTATTTATTTTTATGTTTGGTTCATCAGTTTAGCTAGGTTCATGAGTGTTCATCAATTTTGTGTTCATCAATTTTATGCTTTTTTTTGTATTTTTTGTATTTTTATGTTTGTGTTTAGCTTTTATGTTATCTTATGTTCATCAGTTTATGTTTTGTTTGTTATCGCTTATATTCATCAATTTATGTATTTTGATTATTTTTATGTTTGGTTCATCAGTTTAGCTAGGTTCATGAGTGTTCATCAATTTTGTGTTCATGAGTTTATGCAGTTTTGTGTTCATCAATTTTATGCTTTTTTTTCTATTTTTTGTATTTTTATGTTTGGTTCATCAGTTTAGCTTTTATGTTATCTTAGGTTCATCAGTTTATGTATTTTTATGTTTGGTTCATCAGTTTAGCTTTTACGTTCACTTAGCTTCATCAGTATATCTTTTGTGTTCATCAATTTAATCATTTTTTTATTTTTTTGTATTTTTATGTTTGATTCATCAGTTTATCAATTATGTTATCTTAGGTTCATCAGTTTATGTTTTGTTATCTGCTTATGTTCATCAATTTATGCATTTTTTGTGTTTTGCTTATTTTTATGTTTAGTTCATCAATTTTGCTATTATCTTATATTAGGTTCATCAGTTTATGTTTTGTTTGTTCATCAGTTATTCCTATCTGCTATTAGGTTCATCTGTTTTTTTCTTTATTGCTTATTTTTATATTAGGTTCATCAATAAATTGAAACATTATTGTATAATTTTTCACAGATAATGAGTATGAACCTGTTCCACATTCTGTTGGTATTGTTTCTGAAGTGGAGGGTTGTAAGATTTGGGTTCCTGATATTCCTGTTGGTCAAAAGCCGGCTTATGGTATGATGTATCACTCACTTGAGCAGGCTTATCAGTATTACAAAGATTATGCAAAAAGAGCTGGTTTTGAGGTGCGTTTAGGACAACAGTATATATCTAAGAAAAATAAGGAAAAAATTCTCGATTTGAAATATTTTGTTTGTAGTAAGGAAGGTACAAATCCTGCCCCAAAAGCTGGTGCATTGAAGAAGAAGTCAAATAGTAGGAAAGTGTCCTCTAAGCGTACTGATTGCAAAGCAGTTTTTCGGGTTAGGCATATTCCAGGGAAAGGTTATTGGTGTTATGATTTTGTTGAGGGTCATAATCACAGCCTTGTTAGTGAAGAGGATAGCGTTTTTCTTGTTTCTTCTCGTGAAGTTACTTATACTCAGCAGGTTTTTCTATATCAAGCTTCACAAGTCAATCTTGGTCCAGTTAAGGGTTTCAATTTACTTAGGCAAATATATGGGGAGTATGATTTTATAGGAGCTAGTTCGGTTGATTGTAAAAATTATAGGAGGGATGTGCTTGATTTCATAGGAAAAAATGATGCACAGATGTTAGTTGAGATGTTGATGAACAAGAAGGATTTTCTTCCTAACTTTTCATTTGAGTATCAAACTGGTGAGAATAATGCTTTGACGAATCTTTTCTGGGCTGATGAATATGCAAAGAGGAACTATTATGCTTTTGGCGATGTTATGTCATTTGATGCTACTTTCAGAACGAATAAGTAAGTTAATTTTTTAGAGCTTTTTAAGTATTAACTTTTATACTTCTGTCAAGTTATAAGTTCATCAGTTTTTAAAGATATTCAATTGTACCTTCAAAACCTAATGATCATGTCAATCACACAAAAAAATCGGTGCAACAAGATGATGTTCATCGGTATAAAAATTACTTCCCGTTGCCCATCATCTTTGTTCTGGTATTTTGTGTCTGTTTGAGATTATCAATGGGATTTAAAACGTAGAAACATCCATTATATAGTAATGGTTCATCAGTTATATTATAATATAAATGGTTCATCAGTTAGCTAATAATGTGAATGGTTCTTCAGTTATTTTATAATGGTTCATCAGTTAAATAGTATTGGTTCATCATTTAGCTAATAATTTAAATGGTTCTTCAGTTATATAGTAATGGTTCATCAGTTATATAGTAATGTAAATGGTTCATCAGTTAGCTAATAATGTAAATGGTTCTTGAGTTATTATAATAATGGTTCATCAGTTATATAATATTGGTTCATCAGTTGTATAGTAATGGATTATAATTTATATTATTATAGGTACAAAATGGTTTTTGTACCATTCACTGGGATTGACAATCACAATCATTGTGTTACATTTGGAGCTGCTTTGTTGTCATCCGAAACGAAAGAATCTTACATCTGGTTGCTTGAATGTTTTAAAAGAGCGTTTGTCGCACCGAAGGTTATTGTGACTGACCAGGATGGATCAATGAAAGTTGCTATAGAGTCAGTGTTCCCGTTATCTCGTCACAGATTATGCATGTGGCATATCATGCAGAAGTTGACTTCAAAGGTATGTTATCTGATTTTTTCAAAGGTTTGGCCATTAACTTTTTTTTGTTCATCAGTTAGTAGTATAAAATTAAGTTCATCAATTAGCTCTGTTCATCAGTTTATTGTTGTCCATCAACTATTTTTTCATCTGTTAGTTTTTTTAATATTTTGTTTATCAACGAGTTTTTTTTATATTATGTTCATCAGTGAGTTATGTTCATCATTAAATTTGATTTTTCATTTTTGTAGGTTGGGCCTGTTTTAGCTAAAGATCTTACTTTCAAAAGGAGAATATCTGATATTGTTTGGACTGATAGAATAGAGCCTGAAGAGTTTGAGGATTTGTGGGAGCGATTGTTAGTTGATTTTGATTTGAAGGGACACAAATGGCTTTCAGATATGTATAATTTGAGGCAGAAATGGATACCAGCCTATTATAGGGATGAACCGATGTCGGGATTGATGAGAACTTCTTCTAGGTCAGAGAGTGAAAACAATGCTTATGGTAGATTGACAAGTATTGATTTGACTTTATGGGAGTTCTATAATCATTTTGATAGTGTGGTGGGGTGCCAAAGATTTTCTCAACGTAAAAATGATCATGACAGTCGTTATACTATTCCAGATATGCACACTGAACTTGATTTAGAGCAGGAGGCTTCATAAATATATACTCGGTCAATTTTCTTTGATGTTCAAACTGAGATTTATGCTTCTGTGATTTCATGTATGTCGGTTAGTGTTTCGGCTGATGATTCTGGCAAAAAATATGTTATACAAGATACTGGTGAAGATGAGCAGATTTCTAGGCGACATCGTCAAGTGGAGGGCGTTGTAAATGAAGTTTTTTATGAGGTAACATCTTTTTTAATCTGTTCATCAGTTTTTTGTTCATCGGTTTTTTATTGTTATAAAATTACTTTTTAATCATCATATCTTTTATTGTTCATCAATTTTTTGTAATTTACCACTGTATGTACTACTTTCTTTTTTTGTAGGTCTTGTGTAAACCAGCTGAAGACTTTTATCAGTGTTCATGCAAACGTTTTGAGTCATATGGACTTTTATGTCGTCATATCTTTTATGTGCTTCGGTTGTCAAAGGCTAAAAAGTTTCCAAAGAAATACGTGCTTAGGCGTTGGTCAAAGGATTCTCTACCACCTGCATCCGTCATTCAAGCCACAGGTGATAGTCCTGATATGATCATGCGTGAGATATTCAGAGCAGTCGAGTATTGTGTGAATCGTTATGCAGATGATCCAGAGCTACTGCAAAAGTTTAGAGATCATCAGGTTCAGTTAATGGCGAAGGCAGATGCTGATGTTCCTATACCGAAAAAGACTAATAAACGAGATAGGCTTGCTTCTATTCTTGGTGTGTCGCAACCGGTAGAGACCATTGTAAATGTTCCAAAACAGGTTAGTACTGTTGTTCATCAGTTAATGCTTTTTTTTTAGTTATTATAGGTTAACAGTTAGTTTTTATGATTTTAAAGTTGATGAACATTATTGTTTTTGCTTCATCACCTATTGGCTTTTAACTATTATGTTATCACATAGGTTCATCAGTTTGTTGTTAATGTTTTGTTCATCATTTTTTTCCTTGTGTTATGATTTTTTTCAGCATGTGTTTTCAGCATATTTTTGATCATCTAATTTTTATTACCCTGGTTTGTTTTCGAAAACAGGTTAGTACTAAAGGTTCTAGAAAAAGGATTAAGAGTAGTCTTGAGCGTTCAGTTAATCCAAGTGGGAAGTCTAGGAAGAGCTGTAGATATTGCAAATGTAGCATGAAAGATCATGATCAAGCCAAGTGCAATGCTATTAGAGCTGAAATTGCTACTAAGAAGGCTAGTGATAAGGCTGCTATAAAAGAGAGCAAGCAAAAGGCGAAGTTGGCTGCTAAGAAGGCGAAGTTGTCTGATATGAATGCTTGTGTTGTTACTTAGCTTTTGTTTCCTTTTTCTTTTATTGTCAAAATAAATGTGTACTTGATATGTTTTTTTGATACTCTTATATATAATAAAGTTTTAGTTGTTGATATGTTTGTTCATCAATTTATCAGTTTATAGAAGCAAGTACATGTTTGTTCATCAGTTTATTAAAACTATTTGTTCATCAGTTTGTTCTTCAGTTTATTATTAATGTTTTGTTCATCAGTTTAAGAAAAATGTTCACCAGTTTAATAATAACAATAATAATAATTAACTCATCAATTTATCAGTTTATAAAAGCAAGTACATGTTTGTTCATCAGTTTACTAAAACTATTTGTTCATCAATTTGTTCATCAGTTTATTATTAGTGTTTTGTTCATCAGTTTAAGAAAAATGTTCACCAGTTTAATAATAACAATAATAAGTAATAACAATAATAATAATTAACTCATGTACATTTATCAGTTTATAGAAGCAAGTACATGTTTGTTCATCAGTTTATTAAAACTATTTGTTCATCAGTTTTGTTCATCAGTTTATTTTTAATGTTTTGTTCATCAGTTTAAGAAAAATGTTCACCAGTTTAATAATAACAATAATAATAATAATAATAATAATAATAATAATAATAATAATAATAATAATAATAATAATAATAATAATAATAATAATAATAATAATAATAATAATAATTAACTCATCAATTTATCAATTTATAGAAGCAAGTACATGTTTGTTCATCAGTTTAATGTTTTGTTCATCAGTTTGTTCATCAATTTAACTCATGTACACCATTCATCAATTTATCAGATGATAGAAGCATGTATAACATGACCAACCATCCAAATATTTCAACATACTTGACAAAAAAAACCTCAAATATTCCAGATGTTCATACTAAACAAAACATACGAATCTAAGTAACAGAACCAAACATTGTTTTCACTTAGCAACATTGGCCGTAGGGATAATATCGAAGTAGTCGCTGATACGGCTATTTATTGCTTCAATTGATTCTTGTTGGAGTTTTTTCCTTGTCTTCAAATCCAATTTCAGATATGCTTGAACTTCTTTTTCAATTCCTTCCTTGTTTTCATTGAAGTCAGATAGCATAATCTTTGTGAGATATTTCATTCTCAAGTTCCTTATCTGCTCCTCTTGTTCTTTTCCTTCTGGTACAAATCCAGCATCATATTTTGCCATGCTTCCTTGATATGTTTCCATATGTCGCATGGCGAAAATGCCACAATCAATCACATTTTCTTGTGTTCTCCATGGCATATCAACAATGCAGAGCTTGTAATCCTTCAAGTTTGCTACGCGTGGATGCTTTTTTTTGCTCAAAAACTTTAAAAAAAGTGCTTTCTGTAATAACTTATTAATAACAATGAGTTTCGTTACCTTTTTAAACGCATTGATGAAGATAATTTGAAACGGTGGAATACTTACCAAATTACCCAGATTCCTCCCATATCTATCTCCCAATTTCATATTGTGAAGCATGTTGTCTAGAACGTGAATATGAGGATCTTTCAAATTGAAGCACACAACATAATAATGTTCATCATTGAGCAACATAGGAAAAAATACCTGCCATACATGGAGTGTTCATCAGTTTATTAATATACTTTTGTTCATCAGTTTTTTATCTTATAAGAATTAATACAAATAAAATTGTTTACCAGATCTATTTCAAGAATAGATTCATAATTTGACAGGTTTACAGCATTATTCATGTTTTCCTCAAACATGTTATACACCGAAGCCTTCCTTACATCCCCTTCCATTATCTTCTTTGTCTGTTTTTCATCAAAATTCATAAGGATAAGGAGACAGACTTATTTTTCTAAAAATATTTTGTTTCTTTTATATAACTTACAATAATCCCTGTATTGCAGAATAGTTTCTTCAACGACTGAGAGCTTTTCTTTTTTTCACCCATATTCAGTAAGTGTGTCCACATGTCAATTACCGCAGCAATTACTTCATTTCCAAATTGCAAGCTCTCAAAATGTATTCTCAGACCATCAAAAAAGTAGGTCTTAAACAAAATATCACTGCCAATTAAAATTAATATAAATTTTAAATTTTAAATTTTAAATTCACGAGCATAATTTAGATTACTTACTCTACATTTCCTTGTGCGGAGAAGATAGTCTCAACAACCTTTTTTTCGTTGTCATTTGGTTTGTTTTTCATGACCACCACTCTCTGTAAGTAAGGAGACTTAAGTGCTTCAGTTGGCTTCACTTTTCTTTTTCCCAAGTCTTCTTCTTTTTGCATTTTTTCTTTTTGGTCTGGCATTTTTAGCTTTTTAGCAATTGTATTGAATGAACTTAGTTGAGTGGTTTTCAGTTTTAGTTCTGGTGTTTCGCTCAACCATGATATCCTCTTCAGTTTTTGTTTTGGTGCAACGCTCACAAATGATATCGGCATTATGATCTTGGGCTTTGGTGTTGAAAATTCTTCAGGTTCAGTTGTTTCAACTTTTGAAGCATCATTCAGAATTTTTGGCCAAGTATCCTTATCTACTGCTTCTCCATGCATGACTGATGATGGGTTCAAGAAAGATAATTTGGCAATTAATTCATCCACACTAATCTCTGGTTTTATGTTTTCATATAAAACGATATCGAGATTCTTATTTTTCTCCACCTCTGTGATATTGAACAACGGGAATTCTGGTTTTTTCCTTTCTCTTTGACGTTCTATCTGTTCAAAATCTTTCACGAATTCTGGATCATTGAACATTTGAGTTAGTGTTGGTTCATCAGTCTTTGTTGGTTCATCAGTCTGTATTGGTTCATCAGCCTGTGTTGGTTCATCAGTCTGTGTTGGTTCATCAGTCTGTAGATCCTCTTTATGTTCATCAGTTTCTTTAGCTTCTGGTTCATGTTCAGAGCCATCTTCATCAACATCTAAATCAGCTTCTTCACCTTGAAATTGTGATTGATGAACAACAATTTCCTTCGAGCTTTCACCCACTCTGTTTACTAACCTATTCATCCATTCCTGTACACCTAACAAAGCTGTATGTCGAGGGTATTTTTCCAATGCAGCTCTCAACATGTCATCAATTTCTGTTTTCAGCTCTTGAAATATTGTTAACATGTTCCTCAATGAATGGTCAAATTCCTGTTATTATTTAAAATTTAATAAATATGATATACAAAATAATTATTACTCTAAGATATATTAAAGATCTTTACCTCTGGTGATTTGAATTGTGAATAAATCCCTTGAAATTCTAAAACCATCGCTGATAATTGTTGTGTGAGCTCAATACTGTCAGATGACAAGCTCTTTTGTTCATCAGTTTCTGTTACTTCAGTTCCATCAGTTCCAGTCAGTGGATTACGAGTTTCAACACTTTCATCAGTTCCAGAATCTGTTAATTTATTGAATGAAATTTTAAAAATATTTCTTAATAACTAATCTATGTTCAATATAAACAAATTTCAAAGATCACATAATTTTTTTACCGATCATATCTTCATGAGTGCATTGTTGCTCGCCAATATCATCTATATGAACACTCGTTATGTCTTCCCTTGTATGAAGAGTATCATGAAGTGCTTCACCTTCAAATGTATCTTGTGCTGCAATGTCACCATCAATCACAGGCTCTTTCTCCCCACTTTCACCTTCAAACTCAGGCTCTTTCCTCTCTAATTCTGTCATCACTAATTTTCTTTTCAATTTTCTTCTGTATTCTATTACTCTTGCTCCTTTTTCAACAACAAAAAGGTATTTTTAAGTAACGCTTTTTAACATGTTTTACACAATTCATCATTAATATATACATACCAATTCTTACCATCTTTATCAGCTTTTTCCACTTCATATATGTTCTGTTCTTCTGCCAGTACTATTTGTTTTTCTTGTCCATCATCCATTGTTACAAGTTTTTTAATTAAAACTGATGAACATATATGTTTTTAACTGATGAACATATATTTTATTAACTGATGAACATATAATAAAACTGATGAACAAATAATAAAATCATATGTTCATCGGTTATCAAATTATTATACCTTCTTTAGTATTACAACCCTTATTTGAATCATTCTTTGCTTTTTCAACATCTGCAAAATAGAAGCTAATTAATTTTTTTATTTAAAGACGTAAAATCACAGTTTTTTAAATAATATGCTTACCTTTAACTTTTTTCTTTTTAGTACAAAGTGTTTTAATCAATACGGTTTGATCTTCTGCTGGCATCAGTTCCGCTATAAGAAAAAGATAGAATATAAGTTACATGTAAATATAATAAAATCATGTGTTCATCAGTTCATCAATTTATTATACCTTCGGTTGTTTTCTTCTCAGTAGTCCTCAGTTCTTTAACCAATGTCTTTGTCATTTTTGGTTTTTTTGAGGGTACTACATCATTCTGTATTTCATCTGCTCCAACATCGTCCATTTCTTCTTCTTCTTCATCGTCCATATCTTCTTCTTCGTCAGTATCTTCTTTCTTTACCATTTTTTTTTTGTCTTTCCCAAACATCATCTCATCCAATTCAATTATCAAATCTGTTTTCCAATATTTAAAAGCTGGATATTGTGGGTTTTTCAGGCAAGAATTGGCGAATATCAACTGCATTTTTAAGTTAATACATGTATGTTCATCAGTTATCAATTAATACATATCTGTTCATCAGTTAATACATATATGTTCATCAGTTAATACATATATGTTCATCAGTTATCAAGTGATAGAAATTACCTCCAGTAACAAGAGTGGGCCAAAGAAGCGCGTCTTTCCGCCCTTCCAAATTGATCTTTGGGACTTCAGATAATCCAACATGTATTCACACCAATCCATTTCTTTCACATTTTCAAGAGAACTTAAAGATGGTATAATGCTTAGATTAAGAGTCCCTGTTGAAACCACATGCGCCATAATAGTTGAAAACATGACCAAAAAATTCAACTGAAATAGCCTTCCAACGTCATTTCTCTTTATCTGAATCTTCATTCTTTTGAGCAAATGTTTATTAGCATATAATCTAGACAGTCCGTTGAATTGATTTTTAAATTCTTGGTAAACATTATTTCCTCTTTCCTTCAACACATCACGTATTTCAACTTCAAAAACGCCCATTGGTAATCCAGTTGTCTGATGAACAACTTCAGGGGTAATCTCAATAGATTTACCAAATACCTTCAAGGTTCCTGTTTCTGCATCGAACCTTTTTAGCAACCAATATCCTAAACGGCTTGGCATTGCATTAATTCCAAACTCCAACATTGATCCAAACCCTAAAGCTGTAACTGCTTCCTTTTGTTCATCAGTTAAATCCTTAATAACTTCAAATAAAGGACCTGGGAAAGACTTTATTAAAACCCTATCAAATGTTGAACCTGGTTGGCGAAGTTTTTGATGCAGTTTAGAATCTATGTCATCGGAAAGAACTGGTTTAGATGAACTAGAATTTTTTGTTTTTGAACTTGTTTCAGTAACCGGATTGTCACGTTTGCGTTTAAGAACCTTAGAAACTACATTTTTTTTTCCTGTAAATGCATCCTTTACGAAATCATCATCACTTGGTGAATATGCTTTTACTGGAACAGATTTCTTTGCCTTCTTTGAATCTGTACATATCAAACAAAACATAATACATGTATCAGTAACTGATGAACCAAAAAAATAACTGATGAACAACAGTTGATGATAAAAATTTAAACAAAAAACATGATGAACAAAAGATGTTGGCAAGTCAATAATCTTCGCAAACTATCACTATCAATAACTGATGAACAAAAAAATAACTGATGAACAAGGATATTACCAATAACTAATGAACATAACATAGACTATCTAAGACTATTATCATCTAACAAAACCAAACAGCATAATAATCTTCGCAAAGAACCACTATCAATAACTGATGAACAAAACCAATAACTAATGAACAAGCCTATTATACTACCTTATAATCAAACTGATGAACGTAGCAGACTTTGTAAGACTATTATCATCTAACAAAACCAAACAGCCTAATATTCTTCGCAAAGAACCACTATCAATAACTGATGAACCAAACCAATAACTAATGAACAAGCCTATTATACTACCTTATAATCAAACTGATGAACGTAACAGACTTTGTAAGACTATTATCATCTAACAAAACCAAACAGCCTAATAATCTTCGCAAAACAACAACTATCAATAACTAATGAACAAAACCAATAACTGGTGAACAAGCCTATTTATAATCAAACTGATGAACATAACATAGACTGTAAAATCATCTAACAAAACCAAACAACCTAATAATCTTCGCAAAACAACTCTCAATAACTGATGAACAAAACCAATAACTGATGAACAAGCCTATTTATAATCAAACTGATGAACATAACAGACTTTGTAAGACTATTATCATCTAAAAAAACCAAACAGCCTAATAATCTTCGGAAAACAACAACTATCAATAACTGATGAACAAAACCAATAACTGGTGAACAAGCCTATTTATAATCAAACTGATGAACATAACATAGACAATGTAAAATCATCTAACAAAACCAAACAGCCTAATAATCTTCGCAAAACAACAACTATCAATAACTGATGAACAAAACCAATAACTGATGAACAAGCCTATTTATAATCAAATTGATGAACATAACATAGACTCTAAAATCATCTCACAAAACCAAACAGCCTAATAATCTTCGCAAAACAAAAACTATCAATAACTGATGAACAAAACCAATAACTGATGAACAAGCCTATTTATAATCAAACTAATGAACATAACATAGACTGTAAAATCATCTCACAAAATCAAACATCCTAATAATCTTCGCAAAACAACAACTATCAATAACTGATGAACAAAAACCAATAACTGATGAACAAGCCTATTTATAATCAAACTGATGAACATAACATAGACTATGTAAAATCATCTAACAAAACCAAACAACCTAATAATCTTCGGCAAAAACACAACTATCAATAACTGATAAACAAAACAAATAACTGATGAACAAGTAACTGATGAACATAACATATACCTTGTAACAATCTACTTTCCCACTTTCTCATGTATGCAGTACCTTCATTCCCGGGGAGTTGCATACGGTCGTGTAGCTTTTTCGATCTTTTTTCCGTGAAGAGTTTTTCTATTTTTATGTCATCTAAAAATTTAAATAAAATAAAATTAAAATCAGATTATTCAAAAATAACTAATAAACTAACAAATAACTGATGAAGATGAATGCAAAAAACTAAAATTAAAAACATTAAACCAAAATTAAAAAATAAATCATTAACTTACTTTTAGTTTTCATCTTTCCGAGTGCAAATCGTTCACTTTAGTCCGTAAATTTGAGTGAAAATCGGGTTTTTTTTTATCGGAATAAACCCTAATTAGATCCCCAAATTAGAGAGAGGATTTTAGAGGTTTCGATGTTTTTTGTGAGAGAGAAATGAGGTGGGCGGGAAGTGAAAGAGGTGGGAGGGAAATATGAAATTACAATTATACCCTTCTATTAGTCAGATACAATATTTCTCCGCTTTTTTTTTCTAGTTTCAATCCCAACCGTTGGATTGAAATCGGACGGTTACTGTTTGTTTTTAGACTTTTTAATTTATGCCCCCTTTGCAAGGGATCGCACCTCCGGTTGATATTCCATCCAACCGACCCATTATTCATTAGACCAATGAAAACCCACCATGCGCATACTCTAATTTGAAGATCCAATCAATATATAGCGTTCAAAGTTCCAATGGAGGAATTCAATTAAACCGTCACGTCAAACACACCGTATAGTCGACAACGAAATATTACGAACATAAACGGCAAACAGATTTGTGGATTATTTTTTCTTTCTTTTCTTAGCAGGCGGCAAGGTTTGACGGAACAAAAAATTTATGTCTCTAATACCAATAGAAATCAAAGAGATTCAATGAATTACAAAGATTACATGACAGAAAACTAATCAACCTAAACCTAGCAACTAACGGACCAAACAAACGGGCTTGAGGACCTTTAATTATTATCTAACACCCTTTTCTTAAATACTAAAAAAAGGGTAGAATGTGACATGAATGATTCTTCCTCGTGATGTGATAATATAGAAAATGTGAAGCGTGCATAAAACCACATCAACATACTCATTCCACCTGGTGATGTGAATGTGATACTGATAAAACTAAGCTGACAAAGCGGTATATCTTGTAGTTTAGCCACCACCTTCATTTCCTTCCTCTATATATATACTTATCACATTCTATAACACAAACACACAGACACTGAAACTAGACATGGCAAGCAAGACCTTCTTCGCTATCATTTTCGCGCTCCTTTGCCTCTTCACGTCTCGTTAGTAGCTAGCTAGCTCTTCATTTTATTTTATCTTTGCATTCATTTTTGTTCGAGTTTAAACTTAAGCTTTTTGATTTTCTTTAATGCATGCAGAATGGACTGTTCAAGTGGCTGAAGCAAGAAAGTGTCAGTCTCAGAGTCATATGTACCATGGAGCTTGTTTACGTGACCATAACTGCGCTATAGTATGCCGTAACGAGGGGTTCTCTGGTGGAAGGTGCAGGGGCTTTCGCCGTCGTTGTTTCTGCACTAGGCTTTGTTAATTATGTCGTATTTCGACTAGCTTCCATCTATGTTGATGTAGTGCGCTCTTTGTTGTGATTTGGATTCTAGTATGTTTCGTGTACTTTTAATAGTTTGTTTGCAATGAAACTGTGTTGGTTTTCTTATTGATGTTTCTTATGTTTTTCTCATACTAATATGTTCAATACATAACTATATGCTGATATGGCCATCATAACATATAGTGTACATATAATACCCAATCCCGTCACAGCGGATTATGGGTCGCGTTGGTGTGATGTAGACATGTCACACTCCTACCCGACACCCCTACCCAAGGGCAAAACAATGAACATAAACATCTGTAAAGGCTTGGTGATAAAACTATCATAAACAGCTTCAATAACTTATAGGAATTTCAAAAAATATTTTGAACCAATAAAATGAAAGTTTATTAAGATATGTAAAGCTACTGTGTACACAGTAATTAAAAGAATGTAGCCATTAGCAGTTGTGCTTTTTCTACAAACTTAATTTACATTTATATGCAGTAACAATAAAGAATGTAGCCATTAGCAGTTGTGCTTGTCATGATACATTTAACCTAGCTCTTGCATGGCCTTGATATACCTGGAATTGCTCGGTGATACCCAAATGTGCCATCAGAAGCCAAACATGAGTCAGAAACTCACCCCCTTTCCGAAGCTGCTGCTCATGGTGAAACCCTCTGCAGTGGGTAGCAGCATAAGCTAACATCTCGATCCATACTTGACTCGTGATTTTCCACATATCTTCTCTTCTCATCTTCTTCAAACTTGACGCAAGTCTGCAACCGTCAAATAGTGCAGATTTGGATCGATCACCCTTCACTTTAGTGGGCAACACTTCTGTACAGTCAACTCGAAGCAACTTTTGGCAGGCTTCTTCCTTTCCATTAATAGGACCTTTATCTTTGAAGAAACGCATGGCATCAGCACAAGTATCACGATATCTGATCATGCCAATACCAATAGGCAACATTACAGGGTATGCTACAAGCAGATGTAACAGATATTCAGATAAGTGCTTGCTTTCCATGCGACAGACATTAATGTCAGTGTGATCTGTATCAGATTCAAGATCTGAGTGATAGCAAAGAGTGGTAGCAATGTGCCATATAAGAATGCTTTGATCAAATTCCACTTTACTGATGCTCCATAGAAGATTGTCACACTTGTTCTCTCTGAGAGAAAAACTACCTTTGTGACTACATAATGCTATGGGATCGGAATTGGCATCGGAATTGGCCTTCATGAACTCAAGAAATTGCTTGTATATTAGTGATTTGAGGTTGTCAGAAACACTGCTATAAGTCGTGTAACTGTGCTTCACACGATACTTATCTATCCCAAAGAATTTCTGTATATGCAACAAACTAGCTGGCTTCTCCACGAGGGCAACACTTATTAGATCTAACTGTGCAATGGAACCAGACCATCTTAGTTTGGTCGGTTTCTTCAAGAACGGAAATATTAGCTTGTTGCGAGTGTAGTTGTGTTGGCTCAACCAGTGATCGGTCCAGTCAGAGAGCAACAAGGAAACAACGGCAAGGATTTCCATCATTACTGCTGTTGAAATTAATATGTATGTAATGACGATATCCATGACTCGGTAATGATCCGTATCACACAGAAAACAGAAGCCCACTAGTGCCATAATAACGAGGAGAACACTAGTTAGGCGAAGAATGGCCCCAGTAAAGGTGTAAACCACATATGCCTTTGTGTAAAGCATGTCATATGCAAATCCAAGTTCAATTTCAATAGTAGCGAAAGCCTCATCATATCGAAGATGGTGGAAGTAGGCTAGGCTATAATCTCTATCTTCAAATGTGAGGATGAGGTCTACAAAAATCCGTTTGAATTTTTGAAATAGATCATAAGCTTCAGATATCACCTTACCCCGACCGGCAGGAGATGCATGATGAATTGCAGGGAGCGAGGTCTCAGGGACCTCAACTTTCACACTGAACCCCTGTGACTTTCTCAAATGGAACTCCTCCATGAATTTAGGATAATTGGGACCAGGATCAGGAGAACCAAGCATCGATTCTCGGAGATACTCAGTATTTGCCAACCTTAGAGCCTGAACACGCTCGAAACACTTGATGAAACCTGCTAGGTAAATTGATATGCTTAGTAATGGGAGATGAGAACAACCTGGCCAAGACAACAGGAGGATATAGACAGCTACTACGGATTGAAAAACGAGCTCTGCCAAGTTTCTTAACCATAGTTCGTTGTCTTCTAAAGAATATGCGGTAATGGTATCTGGACCACCGAGGTGAAGAAGGAGAAATGGTGCCCAAAAAGACATGAGCTCGTTGGTGTTTAGTTTTTTGTTTTGTGAATTTGGATGAGAATTGCTGCATACATCTAAGGCACTTTTCGTAATGACACCAAGAGCTGCTGATGCCACTGAATTTGCCAGTAAGTAGGCACACCAGAGAGCGATTCTGATTCGCGTTCTTGGATTATGTTTCCTAAGGTTTCCTAGTAAAAATAAGACAACTTGTGAAGCAACGCTAATCAATATTAGTCCCTTTAGCGCCCACTCGTTCCATGAATTCTTTACATGCTCTGGTATAATCTCAAATAACTTTCTGTGATCTCCACTAAGTGCAAGCAAACCTATAGCTGAAAATAAGTTACAACAATAATGTAGTCAGTTCAATTGCAACATATGACACTGTATCATTCAATAACTTATTTTTAATTTTAAAATATATGAGAAGGATAAACAATATCTAAAATAAATAATGTGCATTCCTAAATGATGTATATATATACTAGCCAGTAACGGAAGTAACCAAAGAAATTTAAAGCCATAAAAATGAAAGCATTACAAAAAAGAAAAAAAAAAAAAAAAGAAAAAAAAAAGTCTTAATATTAATGTTGTATTTAAAATCTCTTATTTGGGCTAGTAACATTAGAATAGGCTTATTAACTCAACAAAACAGCGATAATCATAACCAAGTATTTGGGCTACATAAGAAAAGTAAAAAAGATGATATACGCAGTATTTCTAAATCGGGTCATATTGGTTGACCCGAGCCTGAATTATAAGCCATACAATTCTAATCCCAAACCCGACCCTATTAAGCATTCGGGTAGATCTAGTTTACCAAATAACCCAAGCAAACTTTTATAAACCGTTCAACCCAACCCGCATAAGCTTATACGGGTTCGGGCCGGGTACATGCAATTTTCCTAGCTGGTAAGTTACTAACTTGGTTGTCCACTTCTCTAAGGTATCTTTATATAAGGAGTATCAACAATACATACCCCTGGTTATATGGTAAGAATATAATATATACTAATGCAAAAGCAGAATGTTAACTAACAAGTAAGTGTTAAAATTTACCAATTGAATACATCTTAAACCAGGTTCCTAAAATGCTCAACCGCAATGCACGTAAACAAGGTATCCTGGGTCATGTAACCACTAACGGATATAATGGGGATAATTGGAAAGTACTGCTAGTGGAAAGTACTGCTAGTGTTAAAGTACTGCTAAATGGCAGTTACAACTGCTTAATGACCACGTTTAATTGGTCATGTAACCACTAACGGATATAATGGGGATAATTATGAGGCTATTAATGGGCCGATTAATACTCATAATTCCATTGGAATAGCTCAAGAGTAACCTCCTATAAATAGGAGATCTGATTATGCATGAAAAACACACAGAAAACATAAACACTTATTAGCAAAAGGGTTATAGAATTGTGCCTAATTCTCTAACTGCATTTGGTCTTATCCCAAGTAGATATTTGTGATACCCAGGCATTAGGGTCGAATAGTTTACTTTGGAAAGTGATCACACGATTCCAAGTGATATCCGGTAACCACCTAGAGGTATTGCTACTGTCATTGATTGTCTTAACCCTGTTCTGGGAGATAAACTCTAACAATCAAAGTAAACTATTTTGTGATAATCAATGGCAACTGCTGCAATGAAACACATGGCTTCAAACTTTGCTAAGCTAGATAAGTTTGAAGGGGTGGACTTTAGGAGGTGGCAGAAGAAGATGCACTTCTTGCTGTCAAGCATGAGTGTTGTTTATGTGCTGACTACTCCTATTCCTGATGATGGGGATGATGCTACTGTGGAGCAGATCAGGAGGAGGAGCAAGTGGGAGAATGATGACTACATATGCAGAGGTCTTATTCTGAATGGTATGTCTGATTCTTTGTTTGATATTTATCAGAACTTTGAATCTTCCAAAGAACTGTGGGATTCCTTGGATGCCAAATATATGGCTGAGGATGCATCAAGTAAGAAGTTCCTTGTTAGTAATTTCACAAATTACCAAATGACTGATTCAAGACCAGTTATGGAACAATACAATGAACTTCTTGGAATACTTGAAAGGTTTACACAACACAATATGCACATGGATGAGGCTATTTCAGTCTCTTGTGTTATTGACAAACTCCCTCATTCTTGGAAAGATTTCAAGCATACCTTGAAACATAAGAAGGAGGAGTTAACTCTGGTTGAGTTGGGCAGTCATCTGCGTATTGAGGAATCTCTCAAGGTGCAGGATAATGACAAGCCAAAGAGTAGCAATGCTTCTGGACCATCTGTTGTCAATATGGTGGAGCATAACAACTCCACCAGGTACAATGACAACAAAGGCAAACGCAAGTATCATGACAGCACAAGGGCATATCCTAACAAGAAGGCAACACCTACTTGTTGGAAATGTGGCAAGACTGGTCACATTAAACGGGACTGCAAAGGTGTTAAAGTTGGTGGTAAAGCCAATGGATCAGGCACTAATGGTTCAGGGAGTGGTGGTTCAGCCAACTCACTGAAAGGTCAGAATATGTTTAATAAGTCTTTTCAGATTTATTATGTTACATATGTATCTGAATCTTTTTATGTGCAGGATGATGATGTTGCGTGGTGGGTTGACTCTGGTGCAACTGTTCATGTGTGCAAAGATAGAAGCTGGTTCAAGACTTATGAGTCACTGAATGATGGTTCTATTCTTCACATGGGAAATGAGTCAACAGCCTTGGTGCATGGTCGTGGTTGTGTAGATCTTAGGTTTAGTTCAGGAAAGATTGTAACTTTGTTTAATGTTATTCATGTTCCTGATATCAGGAAGAACTTGGTTTCAAGTAGTGTTTTGAATAATCATGGATATAAACAAGTTATTGAATCTGATAATTTTGTTCTTTCTAAATGTGGTGTTTTTATTGGTTTTGGTTATTTATGTAATCAAATGTCCAGGCTTAATATTACCACTGACAGTGTTATTTCAGCTTTTGTGACCACATATGATCAGACTGATTCTACCATTTGGCATGCTAGACTTGGTCATGTTCACTATAAAAGGATGGTTTAATCCCTGCTTTTGACATGGACACTGAAAAGTGTAAAACTTGCATGTTGACCAAGATAACCAAGAAACCCTTTCAGGGTGTTAGTCGTGAGACTAAGCTCTTGGAGCTGATACACAGTGACCTGTGTGATTTGCATGCCACTCCTTCTTTGGGGAATAAGAAGTACTTTGTGACATTTATTGACGATGCTTCTAGATTTTGTTATGTCTATTTGTTACATACCAAGGATGAAGCATTAGATAAATTCAAAGTGTTTAAAACTAAAGTTGAATTACAATTGGGTCTTTGATCAAAAGATTAAGGATTGATAGGGGAGGTGAATACATGGATACTCAGTACTTTCAGTCTGTTGGAATAATCCATGAAACGACTGCCCCTTATACTCCTCAGCAAAATGGTATTTCTGAAAGGAAAAACACGGTGCTGAAGGAGATGGTTAATTCCATGTTGTCCTATTCAGGACTGAGTCAAGGGTTCTGGGTGTTGGTGGTTATTCGTCCCAAAGCAGGGTGAAGATAATCAATAACTGTTCAGCAGAAACAACAAACGGTCAGCAGTAACATATACCACTTCAGTGGTTACCGGATATCACTTGGAATCGTGTGATCACTTTCCAAAGTAAACTATTCGACCCTAATGCCTGGGTATCACGAATATCTACTTGGGATAAGACCAAATGCAGTTAGAGAATTAGGCACAATTCTATAATCCCCTTCGCTAGTAAGTGTTTATGTTTTCTGTGTGTTTTCAAGCGTAGTACGTTCTGTGTATCTTTCATCTAAAAACAGATCTCCTGTTTATAGGAAAATACTCTAAACTAGTCAATGGAATTATGAGTATTAATCGGCCCATTAATAGCCTCATAATTATCCCCATTATAGCCGTTAGTGGTTACATGACCAATTAAATGTGGTCATAATGCAGTTTAAACTGCCACTTGAATAGGTCAAAACCGTTACAAGCAGTACTATCATCAGTACTTTCATAGTGCCATTAGTGGTTACACTGCTTCAGTGGAAACGCCACTGCTTCAGTGTAAACACAACTTCAGTGAGACACCACTTCAGTGGAAACACTAATCCAGTGTAAGTACTGCTTCAGTGGAAACACTGATAATCAGTGGTAACCACAACAGTACTTTCACCAAGCACTACCAATACCAACCACTACATGAGTCAGGGTGTTCATGGACCTCATGGGTGTACACTCCGTACCTCCTAACCCATTACAAGGTGTGAACCAATCCCACAAGTGCACTAAATTTTCCAACAATCCTCCCCAAATTTAGTTCACTTACTTTGCATGAAAACAAACATCAAACAAAACATGTGCATAAATGAAAATGTCCTGAGGATTGAATTTCCATCTTAGTAATTACACGTTCAAATATTCGAGAATCAGGGTGTTCTAAGAATTGAACCCTTCAACCCATTTGAATACCTGAAGATAACTACACACAAGCTTTCAAACACATATCAGCTCCTGACACTATACAAGCCATGTGTCCATATCCAAATTCATAAATGTTGTAGAAGCTAAAGTCCAAAGCTTCCTGAAGCGGCAAAACTTCAACATTTTCATAGGTGGTTCCTCTTTAGTCATGCTCCTGCCAAGCACTTTTTCAAAGAAAATTAACCATTAAGAAGTAAAGACTTCATCCTCCTTTCAGCAGGTTCCGAGCACAACCTTGGGATGTAAATAAAACATGTGCTCCAGTCCACTGAATGTTCAGCTTTCCACATTGAACTAAACTCCCAAGTTTCCTTAGGAGGGAGTTGGGCGTCCTAGCATTCAGTGACTAAGTTGGACTTAAACCCATCCCTTTAACAAACTTTATAACCAAGTCTCTAGCTAATCCCTTCGTCAAGTGATCAGCTAAATTTTGTTGAGATCTAACAAACTCTATAGATACCACCCCATTCATGATAAGCTCACGAATCATGATATGCCTGACACCTAAGTGTCTAGACTTACCATTGTACATCTGGCTATAAGCCTTAGCCAATGTAGCTGCACTATCACAACGGATAGAAATAGGTGCTATAGGTTTAGGACACAATAGAATCTCAAGAAGCAAGTTTTTCAACCATTCAGCTTCTTTACCAGTAGCTGCTAAAGCCACAAATTCAGATTCCATTGTTGAACTGGTGATGCAAGTTTGCTTCTTGGATGCCCAAGAAATTGCACCTCCACCAAGTAGGAATACCCGGCCACTGGTAGACGAATTGTCTTCAGTGTTACTGATCCAACTTGCATCAGTGTAACCTTCCAACACTGATGGGTAACCAGTATATGAGAGACTATAATCCATAGTTCTCTTCAAATACTTCAGTACCCTTTGAACTGCTTGCCAGTGATGAGCACTAGGATTACTAGTATACCTGCTCAATTTTCCCACTACAAAACCAATATCAGGTCTTGTACAAGTCATGGCATACATCAAGCAGCCAATTACCTTAGAATACTCAAGTTGAGATACAGCCTTGCCATGATTAGGCATCAGCTTCTCACAAGTATCCATAGGTGTACTCACTGGAGTACAATCAAAGTAATTGAATTTCCTCAGTACCTTCTCAATATAATGAGACTGAGAGATAGAAATTCTTTTACTTTCATGTTTAATCCTTATACCAAGGATAACATCAGCCTCCCCCATGTCTTTCATGGAGAACCTTGATGACAAAAATTCCTTTGTCAGGTCAACCTGATTTTGGTCAGTGCCAAAGATCAACATGTCATCAACATATAGACAAATGATGACTCCTTTACCAGATTCATCAAATTTGCTATATATACATTTGTCAGCTTGGTTAAGAACATAACCTTTAGACAAAACCACTTCATCAAACTTTTGATGCCATTGCTTAGGTGCCTGCTTAAGTCCATAAAGAGACTTTATCAGTTTACACACCTTGTTTTCATTGCCAAGCATGATGAAGCCCTGAGGTTGGTTCATGTAAACCTCCTCTTCCAATTCACCATTCAAGAAAGCTGTCTTCACATCCATCTGATGAATAACCAGATTGTAAATAGATGCCAAAGCAATCAGCAGTCTTATGGTACTGATCCTAGCCACAGGGGCATAAGTATCAAAATAGTCTATCCCTGACTTTTGTTTAAAGCCCTGAATGACTAATCTTGCCTTGAAATTTTCAATAGTTCCATCTACCTTCATTTTCCTTTTGAAAATCCATTTGCAACCTAAAGGTTTGCAACCAGGTGGTAGATCAACCAACACCCAAGTGTTGTTCCCCATGATGGAATCCATCTCATCATTGATTGCTTCTTTCCAGAAAGCAATATCCTGGGACTTCATTGCTTCTTCAAATGTCTTGGGATCATCCTCAACAATGAAGCAATAGGAGTATTGGTTTGAAACCTCATCCCTTGTTCCTTCAACTAAGTACAGTTGAAACTCAGGTCCAAATGACTTTGGAGTCCTAACCCTTTTGCTCTTCCTGAGCACAGGTTCAGGTTGTTGTACCATAACCTCATCAGGGACCACTGATGGTTCATCATCAGGGACCTCTGATACACCAGTGTCATGAGTTCCATTAGGAATCCTCTTACTTGGTCTAGGGACTGATGAGAATCTATTCTCATCAAAGTCTGCATCCCTTGATTCAATAATGGAGTTAATTGAAATATATTCATTAGGTTCAATAACATAGAACCTAAAAGCCTTGGAATGCTCAGCATATCCAACAAAGATGCAGTCAATGCCTCTTTCACCCAAAGTTTTCATCTTTGGATCAGGGAGTCTTACAACAGCCCTACATCTCCAAACCTTGAGATAGTTCAGGTTAGGTTTCCTTTTAGTCCAGAGTTCATAAGGGGTAACCTTGTTCCTTTTGTTGGGAACCTTATTTAATAAATAGCAAGCTGTTAACATAGCTTCACCCCAGAACCCTTGACTCAGTCCTGAATAAGACAAAATGGAATTAACCATCTCCTTCAGCACCCTGTTTTTCCTTTCAGAAATACCATTTTGCTGAGGAGTATAAGGGGCAGTCGTTTCATGGATTATACCAACAGACTGAAAATACAGAGTATCCATGTACTCACCTCCCCTATCAGTCCTTAATCTTTTGATCAAAGACCCAAGTTGTAATTCAACTTCAGTTTTAAACACTTTGAATTTATCTAATGCTTCATCTTTTGTATGTAACAAATAAACATAACAAAATCTAGAAGCATCATCAATAAACGTCACAAAGTACTTCTTATTCCCCAAAGAAGGAGTAGCATGCAAATCACACATGTCACTGTGAATCAGCTCTAAGAGCTCAGTCTCACGACTAACACCCTGAAAGGGTTTCTTGGTTATCTTGGTCAACATGCAAGTTTTACACTTTTCAGTGTCCATGTCAAAAGCTGGGATTAACCCATCCTTAGACATATCTTGCATCCTTTTATAATGTACATGACCAAGTCTTGCATGCCAAAGGATAGAGTTAGTCTGATCAAAAGTAGACACAAAAGCTGAAATAACATTGTCAGTGGTAACAGTCATACTATTAGTGGAAACATTAAGCCTGAACATTTGATTACATAAATAACCAAAACCAATAAACACACCATTCTTAGAAAGAACAAATTTATCAGATTCAATAACTTGTTTATATCCATGATTATTCAAAACACTACTTGAAACCAAGTTCTTCCTTATATCAGGAACATGAATAACATTAAACAAAGTTATAATCTTTCCAGAACTAAACTTAAGATCTACACAACCATGACCATGCACCAAGGCTGTTGACTCATTTCCCATGTGAAGAATAGAACCATCATTCAGTGACTCATAAGTCTTGAACCAATTTCTATCTTTGCACACTTGAACTGTTGCTCCAGAGTCAACCCACCACGTAATATCATCATCCTGCACATAATGAGATTCAGATACATATGTAACATAATAAATCTGAAAAGACTTATTAACCATATTCTGACCTTTTAGTGAGTTGGAAGAACCACCACTCCCTGAACCATTAGTGCCTGATCCATTGGCTTTACCACCAACTTTAACACCCTTGCAGTCCCTTTTAATGTGACCAGTCTTGCCACATTTCCAACAAGTAGGTGTTGCCTTCTTGTTTGGATATGCCCTTGTGTTATCATGATATTTGTGCTTGCCTTTGTTGTCATTGTACCTGGTGGAGTTGTTATGCTCTACCATATTGACAACAGATGCACCAGTAGCATTGCTACTCTTTGGCTTGTCATTATCCTGCACCTTGAGAGATTCCTCAATGCGCAGATGACTGCCCAACTCAACCAGAGTTAACTCCTCTTTCTTATGTTTCAAGGTATGCTTGAAATCTTTCTAAGAAGGAGGGAGTTTGTCAATTACACAAGAGACTGAAATAGACTCATCCATGTGCATATTATGTTGTGTAAACCTTCCAAGTATTCCAAGAAGTTCATTGTATTGTTCCATAACTGGTCTTGAATCAGTCATTTTGTAATTTGTGAAATTACAAACAAGAAACTTCTTACTTGATGCATCCTCAGCCATATATTTGGCATCCAAGGAATCCCACAGTTCTTTGGAAGATTCAATGTTCTGATAAATATCAAAGAGAGCATCAGACATACCATTGAGAATAAGACCTCTGCATATGTAGTCGTCATTCTCCCATTTGCTTCTCCTCCTGATCTGCTCCACAGTGGCATCATCACCATCATCAGGAATTGGTGTGGTTAGCACATACACCACACTCATGCTTGACAGCAAGAAGTGCATCTTCTTCTGCCACCTCCTAAAGTCCACCCCTTCAAACTTATCAAGCTTGGAAAAGTTTGAAGCCATGTGTTTCATAGCAGCAGTTGCCATTGATTATCACAAAATAGTTTACTTTGATTGTTGGTGGTTATTCGTCCCAAAGCAGGGTGAAGATAATCAATAACTGTTCAGCAGAAACAACAAACGGTCAGCAGTAACATATACCACTTCAGTGGTTACCGGATATCACTTGGAATCGTGTGATCACTTTCCAAAGTAAACTATTCGACCCTAATGCCTGGGTATCACGAATATCTACTTGGGATAAGACCAAATGCAGTTAGAGAATTAGGCACAATTCTATAACCCCTTCGCTAGTAAGTGTTTATGTTTTCTGTGTGTTTTCAAGCGTAGTACGTTCTGTGTATCTTTCATCTGAAAACAGATCTCCTATTTATAGGAAAATACTCTAGACTAGTCAATGGAATTATGAGTATTAATCGGCCCATTAATAGCCTCATAATTATCCCCATTATAGCCGTTAGTGGTTACATGACCAATTAAACGTGGTCATAATGCAGTTTAAACTGCCACTTGAATAGGTCAAAACCGTTACAAGCAGTACTATCATCAGTACTTCCATAGTGCCATTAGTGGTTACACTGCTTTAGTGGAAACGCCACTGCTTCAGTGTAAACACAACTTCAGTGAGACACCACTTCAGTGGAAACACCACTTAAGTGGAAACACTGATCCAATGTAAGTACTGCTTCAGTGGAAACACTGATAATCAGTGGTAACCACAACAGTACTTTCACCAAGCACTACCAATACCAACCACTACATGAGTCAGGGTGTTCATGGACCTCATGGGTGTACACTCCGTACCTCCTAACCCATTACAAGGTGTGAACCAATCCCACAAGTGCACTAAATTTTCCAACACTGGGGTGAAGCTATGTTAACAGCTTACTATTTGCTAAATAGAGTTCCCAACAAAAGGAACAAGGTTACCCCTTATGAACTCTGGACTAAAAGGAAACCCAACCTGAATTATCTCAGGGTATGGGGTTGTAGGGCTGTTGTAAGACTCTCTGATCCAAAGCTGAAAACTTTGGGTGAAAGAGGCATTGACTGCATCTTTGTTGGATATGCTGAGCATTCCAAGGCTTTTAGGTTCTATGTTATTGAACCTAATGAACATGTTTCAGTTAACTCCATAATTGAATCAAGGGATGCAGACTTTGATGAGAATAGATTCTTAGACCAAGTCAGAGGATTCCTAATGGAACTCATGACACTGGTGTATCAGAGGTCCCTGATGATGAACCATCAGTGGTCCCTGATGAGGTTGTGGTTCAGCAACCTGACCCTGTGCTCAGGAAAAGCAAAAGGGTCAGGACTCTTGGGTGTTGGTTGATCTACCTCCTGGTTGCAAACCTTTGGGTTGCAAATGGATTTTTAAAAGAAAAATGAAGGTAGATGGAACTATTGAAAAGTTCAAGGCTAGACTAGTCATTCAGGGCTTTAAACAAAAGTCAGGAATAGACTATTTTGATACTTATGCCCCTGTGGCTCGTATCAGTACCATAAGACTGCTGATTGCTATGGCATCTATTCACAATCTGGTTATTCATTAGATGGATGTGAAAACTGCTTTCTTGAATGGTGAATTAGAAGAGGAGGTTTATATGAACCAACCTCACGGCTTCATCATGCCTGGCAATGAAAACAAGGTGTGTAAACTAATTAAGTCTCTTTATGGACTTAAGCAGGCACCCAAGCAATGGCATAAAAAATTTGATGAAGTGGTTTTGTCTAGTGGTTATGTTCTTAACCAAGCTGACAAATGTGTATATAGCAAATTTGATGAATCTGGTAAAGGAGTCATCATTTGTCTATATGTTGATGACATGTTGATCTTTGGCACTGACCAAAATCAGGTTGACCTGACAAAGGAATTTTTGTCATCAAGGTTCTCCATGAAGGACATGGGGGAGGCTGATGTTATCCTTGGTATAAGGATTAAACATGAAAGTAAAAGAATTTCTATCTCTCAGTCTCATTATATTGAGAAGGTGCTGAGGAAATTCAATTACTTTGATTGTACTCCAGTGAGTACTCCTATGGATACTTGTGAGAAGCTGATGCCTAATAATGGCAAAGCTGTATCTCAACTTGAGTATTCTAGGGTAATTGGCTGCCTGATGTATGCCATGACTTGTACAAGACCTGATATTGGTTTTGCAGTGGGAAAATTGAGCAGGTATACTAGTAATCCTAGTGCTCATCACTGGCAAGCAGTTCAGAGGGTACTGAAGTATTTGAAGAGAACTATGGATTATAGTCTCTCATATACTGGTTACCCATCAGTGTTGGAAGGATACACTGATGCAAGTTGGATCAGTAACACTGAAGACAATTCGTCTACCAGTGGCTGGGTATTCCTACTTGGTGGAGGTGCAATTTCTTGGGCATCCAAGAAGCAAACTTGCATCACCAGTTCAACAATGGAATCTAAATTTGTGGCTTTAGCAGCTGCTGGTAAAGAAGCTGAATGGTTGAAAAACTTGCTTCTTGAGATTCTATTGTGGCCTAAACATATAGCACCTATTTCTATCCGGTGTGATAGTGCAGCTACATTGGCTAAGGCTTATAGCCAGATGTACAATGGTAAGTCTAGACACTTAGGTGTCAGACATAGCATGATTCGTGAGCTTATCATGAATGGGGTGGTATCTATAGAGTTTGTGAGATCTCAACAGAACTTAGCTGATCACTTGACAAAGGGTCTGGCTAGATACTTGGTTATAAAGTCTGCTAAAGGGATGGGTTTAAGTCCAACTTAGTCACTGAATGCTAGGACACCCAACTCCCTCCTAAGGAAACTTGGGAGCTGAGTTCAATGTGGAAAGCTGAACATTCAGTGGACTGGAGCACATGTTTTATTTTACATCCCAAGGTTGTGCTCTGAACCTGCTGAAAGGAGGATGAAGTCTTTACTTCTTAATGGTTATATTTCTTTGGAAAAGTGCTTGGCAGGAGCATGAATAAAGAGGAACCACCTATGTAAATGTTAAAGTTTTGCCGCTTCAGGAAGCTTTGGACTTTTAGCTTTTACAACATTTATGAATTTGGATATGGACACATGGCTTGTATAGTGTCAGGAGCTGTTAAGTGTTTGAAAACTTGTGTGTATTTTATCTTCAGGTATTCAAATGGGTTGAAGGGTTCAACTCTTAGAACACCCTGATTCTCGAATATTTGAACGTGTAATTTACTAAGATGGAAATTCAATCCTCAGGACATTTTCGTTTATGCACATGTTTTGCTTGATGTTTATTTTTCATACAAAGGAAGTGAACTAAATTTAGGGAGGATTGTTGGAAAATTTAGTGCACTTGTGGGAATAGTTCACACCTTGTAATGGGTTAGGAGGTACGGAGTGTACACCCATAAGGTCCATGAACACCCTGACTCTTGTAGTGGTTTGAATTGGTAGTGCTTGGTGAAAGTACTGTTGTGGTTACCACTGATTATCAGTGTTTCCACTGAAGCAGTACTTCCACTGGATCAGTGTTTCCACTGAAGTGGTGTTTCCACTGAAGTGGTGTTTCACTGAAGTAGTGTTTACACTGAAGCAGTGGTGTTTCCACTGAAGCAGTGTAACCACTGATAGCACTATGAAAGTACTGCTAGTGTTAAAGTACTGCTAAATGGCAGTTACAACTGCTTAATGACCACGTTTAATTGGTTATGTAACCACTAACGGCTATAATGGGGATAATTATGACGCTATTAATGGGCCGATTAATACTCATAATTCCATTGGAATAGCTCAAGAGTAACCTCCTATAAATAGGAGATCTGATTATGCATGAAAAACACACAGAAAACATAAACACTTATTAGCAAAAGGGTTATAGAATTGTGCCTAATTCTCTAACTGCATTTGGTCTTATCCCAAGTAGATATTTGTGATACCCAGGCATTAGGGTCGAATAGTTTACTTTGGAAAGTGATCACACGATTCCAAGTGATATCCGGTAACCACCTAGAGGTATTGCTACTGTCATTGATTGTCTTAACCCTGTTCTGGGAGATAAACTCTAACAATAAATAATTATGAACCCATTAAACAAGGGATCATTGCTAAAAGTTAAAGACAGAAACATGTATAAAAGTATCAAGGACCCTATCCTGGTATCAAACTCAATACCTTACAATCATATTACAACATGACCACACTTTTGATCACCTGGAAAACCTTTTGTGAATCCTCCATGACCTGCTCACTATCAGAGGAGCCACGATGACCCAAAAACCAACAATGAATCCTGACAGTACACTAATAATCAAGCCCAAATTCACTCCATGTGTCCCATCGTCTTCTTCATGATGTGTATCAGGTGCTTCAACTCTTGGACAAGGCTCACTGAGGGGATCTCCACAAAGGTTGTTTCCAACAAAGCACGACTCATTTAAGCTCTCAAGTTGAGTACTTGATGGAATTTTTCCAGTCAAATTGTTGTAAGACACGTTGAAGCTACTCAGCAAGTTCAAGCTTGACAAGCTCATAGGAAGTTCCCCTGAAAGCTTGTTCAGTGACAACCAAAAGATTCAAGCTCTTTCAAGTCTCCAACCTTCTCCGGGATCCTTCCGGTCAAATTATTTCCTGATAGATTCAATGATTGTAGCTTGACGAGGGTTGTTAGCTTACTTGGAATGTGGCCAACAAGTTTGTTACTTGAAAGGTCTAACAACCTCACGAGTTTAAGATTAGTGTTGTATATGTACTCGTGGCCCTTCATCACCAACGGAATGCTAAAGAAATCTGATTTTCTAAAGGTAACATTAATACCAAATCTAACATCTGAGATAGTTAGGTTTTTTGTGTAATATAGCTAGGTTTTTTGTGTTTATGGCATGTCATAAACACTAGTTTATCAAGCTCTTCGCTTGAGGTTAATGTGGTACTTCAGCCACATTCCATTTGTACTTAACATTATTTTTTGGTTATATATTTACCGGGGTAGAACCCTTTACCAAAAAAAAAAACATCTGAGATAGTTTCTTTCCCAGAAAGAACGCTAAAGTTGTTGAAACATTTTGGAATATCGCCCATCAGCTTGTTATTGGAAAGATCCAATATTTGAATATGTGTAAGATAATAAACCTCGTGAGGAATCTTTCCAACAAACTTGTTGGGTCTCAGGTTGAGAAGTACCAAAGAAGAAAGTTTTTGTCCCAACCAATGGCGGAGCTAGAAAATTTTTCATGGGAGGGCCGAAACAAATTTTTTTCCGGAAATACATTAAATGGGAGGGCCGAAATAATTTTTTTCGGGAAATATACATGAAATCGCAAAAAAATACACTAACGGGCTTAGGGGGGCCGGGACCCTTCCCGGTCCCTTAATAGCTCCGCCCATGGACTCCCAACTCAAGATGGAAAGCTTCCAGCAAGTTCATTTCCACTAGTGATCCTTTGAGAAGATTGGAGACTTTAAAGAGCTTGAATCTTTTGATTGTCACTGAACAAGCTTTCAGGGGAACTTCCTATGAGCTTGTCAAGCTTGAACTAGCTGAGTAGCTTCAACGTGTCTTACAACAATTTAACTGGAAAAATCCCATCAAGTACTAAACTTCAGAGCTTAAATGAGTCGTGCGTTGTTGGAAACAACCTTTGTGGAGATCCCCTCAGTGAGCCTTGTCCAAGAGTTGAAGCACCTGATAAAGATTATTGCAAAGTTTTGTTAGTTGGTTTTGAGGATTTGTTACTTGCTTTGTTTTGTATTTGTTTATTGGTACAATTTGTTTATTGGGCTACTGAATTTTTGGATGAGTTATAGAACTCCGTTTTGATAGAATAGTTGTTTGTGGTGGAGCCATGGTAATTGGGATTTGTGGATAGTTGTGATTCGGTTAACACTTTCATTTGAAATTGGCTACAATAATTTAACTTTTGGGTTTTGCTTTTGTGTTTGTTTATTCATTGACTTTTAATTTGATGAGTATAACTTTGGAATTGTTTGTTTACCATGGATTCGGTATATGAATTTTGGAATTTGGACTGTAATTCTTATTCTATAAATGAGTTATTAGAATTATTGTCCGTATCATATTTGGGGTGTTTAAATTATTAGAGCTCGTTCGTCAAGTTATTTATTATTTTGAATTTGTTTGATACGGACAATAAATTTGAAGTTGTACCATAATACTTATCATATAAGTGGGTCATTAGACTTTTGAATTTGGTATTTGGGTCGTAATTCTTATTATATAAGTGGACCATTATAATTTGAATTGGATATTTGGAATTTGAATATCGATTTGGTGTTTGAAGACTTAAGTATTATTAGATCGTTTGAAATTTGTTCGATCATTGGAAATTTGTTAGTTTGGAAATTTTGGGATCTTCGTTCATCGGGCTTTTGAAGTTGGTTGCCTAAATTTGATTGTCCTTGCCGAAGATCGTTTGAGCCAATTTGTTTGTTTGGTTGACCGAGTTTGAATTTGTTGGTTAACGTTTGATTGTTCGTTTTGTATTTGTTCGGTTTGTTTTGGATCATTTTTGGGAATCGATCGTTCGTTTTGAATTAGGCTAGTATCTCTAGTGTTTGGAATTTGGAACTCTGAAATTGATTTGAAGCAGGTGGAGGAGTTTAAATCACGGTAGAGATTGTTAGAAGGTAACTTAAACTTTAAGGGTTGTTTGGTAGCTTTGGTAATTTGTTTGACTTGTTTTACAAGTTTGTTTGGAATTAGGAAACTATCTTATGACGGTTAGTTTGCCTATAAATAGAGATTATTAGCATTAGAATTATTTGTACCTTTTAAATTAGAAATTTGATACCTTTTGAATTAGAGTTTGGTACCTTTTGAATTAGCTTTTGTGTTGGTACCTTTGAATTTGATTTTGTATTTGGTTTGATAATTTGAATAAAGCTTTCACTTCGTTTGTCAATTTGTTTGTTTGTTTCGGTCTTTGAATAACTAAGATTAGAGTAATCTTTTGTAATTAGGAAATATTACACAAACTCTCTAATAAACTTATATAATAGGAGAGACACTTTTGTTGTTATACTTTGGAATGAATGGGATGCCAAATGAACAACAATATGCATATATTTATAGTGTTTGTAAACCAACACTATACAATGGGAAACAACTTAGTTAATATACTGCAAAAGAATTGTAGGCGCCTGACTTTTACTCTACCAATTCCATCGACAACCCACCATAATTTCAGCATTCTCATGTGAAGCATTGACCAACCAATTCCACATGTGTGGACCACCTTTCTAGAAACCAATCAGAAAGCAACATGCATATTATCAATCTCCCACTTGAAGATTCGATTGAAGCTAAATCCATCTTCACACCGTTATCCTTCCTTGCACTTTCATGTTGCTTATGTTTATGCTAGACCGAATGATGATCGGCACCTAGGGGTGTTCAAATAAACCGATAAACAGACAAACCGAGCCAAACCGCTCAATCCGAAACCGAAAAAATCCGAAACCGAATAAACCGAAACCGAAAAAACCCGAAACCGAAAAAACCCCTTATCATGGTTTGGTTTTGGTTTTTATTTTTAGATATCCGTGGTTAACCGAACCGAACCGTATATAATATACATAAATGGTTTTAACTAAATACCTAATAATTATACAAGTATTGATTATGCTATTGCACTATTTTTATTGTATAACAATTTTTTTGCTTTTGGTGTAAATATTTACTAAACATCTATGTATGAAAATTGATTAATTTGATCGTAACTTATAATCGTCAGATAAATACTTTTTATTAATCTGTTCGGTATGTTTATTTGAATGGAATTATTGTGACAAAATAATTTTAATATGACTTAAATATATTCAACTTCTTTGAATGTTACTAAAATGACAATTTATGTTCTAGATCATGTTATTATTCATGCGGTTAAACTCGATCAAATGTCTACAATGGTTAACCGTGACCCGAACCGCGGGTAACCGCTCATTTCGGTTACCCGCATATCCGGTTACCCGCCTAGTATGGTTCGATTACGGGTAGTAAAATGAATTACCCGCCCCGCGATGGATAGTTAAAATCTTTCAACTAACCGAACCGAACCGCCCCGTGAACACCCCTATCGGCACCATATAAACTTGTCATAGTTGATTACTTTCGTCAGATAATCTGCCACGTTATCATCAGTATGAATTTTCTGCATATCCACGGTTTCTTTTTCCACTTTCTCACGAACGAAGTGATACTGAACTCGTATATGCTTTGTCTTTGAATGAAATGTTGGATTCCTTGCAAGATACAAGGCACTCTGGTTATCACAAAATTGAGTAATTTTCTCTTGTTCGTGCCTGAGCTCTTCCAAAAACATCTTCAACCATACTGCTTCTTTGATGGCTTGAGCAGCTGCAACGTATTCTGCTTCTGTTGTTGACATAGCCACAACTGACTGCAATTTTGAAACCCAGCTTACTGTTCTGCCAGAAAGTGTAAACACATACCCGATGGTTGATTTACTTCCGTCAAGATCACAAGCATATTCAGAATCAACATATCCCGTTACAATTAACCCGATTCCCCATAACATAATACAACATCTGAGGTTCCTTTAATATATCTAAGGATCCTCTTCACAGCTTCCCAATGCTCTCTACCAAGTTCCGCCATTTACCCGACTCACTACTCCCACTTAGGGGTGTTAACGAATCGAGCTTTTATCGAGCTACTCGAGCTCTAGCTCGTTTAATTTGATCCGAGCTTGAAGATAATCGAACTCGAGTCGAGCTCGAACTATAAATAATGCTCGACTAATTTCACGAATCGAGCTCTAAAAACTAATATTCGACTCGGCTCGTTCGAGAACTTGTTTAGTTTCGAGTCGAACTACCTAAACGAGCTATTCGAGTTTCACGAGTCGAACGAGCTATTCGAGCCAAGTTAGATATATAATTTAGATTTATAAATATCATAAGTAGTATTGTAATTTTTGTTAATACAAATAAGCCGTAAAAACGTTTATTTATATTTTACGATCTTCTAATGTTTTGTCAATAACAAATGTAAAATCATTTTAACGAAACAAATAAAATACGTAAATAGTTTGAGTCAATAATTTTCTAACACACTTACGTTTTCACAATAAAACACTAAAACAAGTATAAGTGATTTTATGATTTAGAGATACATATGTATAACAACTAGTGTTTACATATTGGGCTAATATATATACTTAACTAGTATATACTAAAATGGGTAAAAACCAACAAATGGTATTGACCGATAACCCATGGTATTATCCAAACCACTTGACTAGGTACATTGAACTCATAAGATACATTGTATCAAATAAGTAACCCATGGATCAACCCATAACCCATGACCCATGACCCATGACCCATAACCAAAATACCCATGGGTAAAGAGGAGCATCCCACGAATCCCTAGCTTTATGCTAGCCTGATCCCTTGTGGCAGGGATCCGGGGAACAATAAACTTTCTCCTCTATAAATAGTGAGCAATTTCTTCCTTTTTTCTCACCACTTTCCTACATACTCTCCCCAAGTATTGTAACTCTCTAACCACTGATCTTAAGTGATCTTTCTATGTAGATTGTCTTTTGTTTTTGTGTGATTCTCTAGGTTCCTCTTAAAAGTGAGATCACCACCTTTTAAAGTCAAGCAAGCTCAAGTCCATGAGTTGCCATGCTTCGTCATCATCAAGACAACTGAGGTTCTCTTGTTGATAGTTCTTTCTTTCTCTGTAGAGATGTTGTGTTGAAGGCATTAGTGAAGGATGCCAAGATAGTCAAGACAGAAGCATTAGTGAAAGAATGCTTAACGTCTGTGTCAAAAGCATTAGTAAAGAATGCTAAAGGTGTCAAGACAAAGGCATTAGTGAAAGGTGACAAGCGTTGTGTCAAAGGCATTAGTGAAGGATGCCTAGGAATCAAATCAAGTGGCATTAGTGAAGAATGCCTAGGTCGTATAATCGATGAGGTGCATCGTTATACATATAGTGATTATTTATATTCAAGGATGGTGATATCCTTGATGGTGTTGTAATAAGGAGTTGGTCTCCTTAGGGATTAGATGTTGTGTTGTGTTGGTTAGTAGTTCCTTCATTAAAAATGGAACTAGGTACTTAGCCTAGTACCTGATAAAGGGTGGGCGACGTTGTGATAGGATTAGTTCTCCTTGGAGTGAAAGAACTCGGTGGTTAGCCTAGCACCGTATAAAGGGTAGGTGACGTGGTGATAGGTCTGGTTCGCCTTGGTGTGAAAGAACTTGGTATTTAGCTTTGTACCGAAAAAGGGTATAAGCGACGTTGTGAAGGCTTCTCCGCCATAAGGAGTTGGTGTAGTGATTATGAACTCTCGAGTAGGTGACTCGGGGAGTGGAGTAGGGCAAGGAAGGTGTCCTTGTAGCCAAACCACCATAAATACTCGTGTCGTGGTTATGTGCTTCTTACTCTTTATCTTTCATTACATGCTTATATATATATATATATATATATATATATATATATATATATATATATATATATATATATATATATATATATATATATATATATATATATACTAGCGTTCGAAGCCCGCCCAATGGGCGGGCATGTCTTATAATTATCGTTGACATATTTTTCTATAACGAAAGAAGGTTGGTAAAAAATGGCTGGAAAAGTGGACATGTTGAAAAAAATCGTTATATTTTTATAACAAATTTAAAATGAATGAATACAGATAAAAGAAACTTACTCTATCAATAATTCCACGTTCAATAAGCTTCCATCAAAGTGCGAAAGCATGTTGTTGAACTCGTTTTGGGTGTCGTAAATGTAGAGCTGCAAGAATCTCGGATTTCATTTAAACAAAACGATGACAATTATAAAACAAAGAACGTAACTTCTGAAAGTCCAGAAAGTGGATTTATTTACCAGATAAACTCTCAGTTTTCTCAGTCATCTGTTCAACAGAATCATCAGTAGGGTCTTGAATGATGACCTTTTTCTTCTTCTTTTTTGTTGGGTCAAATTGGGCAAGTTGCATCATGGTGGCACATCAGTAAACAAAATTTTAAATAGATGATAGCTGTTCCATACATTTAGATGTGCCACATCAGCAAATTGAGCACGGCTTTTGGTGTGTTTAGAAAGTTTATTAAAGCAGCGTCTAGTCCTAAATTATGTTAAGTTACACTATAACAAAGACCAAAAGCCAGTCAAGATTTTAATATCTTATTATGCATGCTTACCTATGTGTTTAGTCATTGTTAGTGGAAAAAAGTGATGCAAAAGATGCTAATGATAGTGACTGGACTAAAGTCAAGGACATAACCAGGGTTCTCGCGGGTTTTCAGAAACTCCATGGATTCGGTCTATCAAAATGTGTTTGATCCATCGATTTTAACTTTATTATATTCCAATTAAAAACTTTTTGTGCATGATCATATTTGGCCTTGGTTCAGTGGTTCCGTCCCAAACTAAAGTTGATAGCTTGGTCTCATCCTGCATTTACATGACCACAAAAATTATGTTTTTGGCATCAGTATTGCAATTGTTTCACCCAAAAAATCTCATTTACGGTAGATTGGATCATATGGACTGTAGCCGAAAGGGGGCCAAGTGTGTACTCTTCGGATTGGTAGAAGATTATTGGTGATTTAAAATCCGAACTTAAGTAAGCAAATGTAAATTTGTTTCGAGTTGTTACTCGACCCACAAACATGTCGACATATAGCATGTTCATATTCAACTCAATAAATGTAGACTGTTTAGAGTGACATAAGGGCCACATTTTCTCAAAACTCACACAAACAAAACTAAATGACACCATAGAAACCAAATCAGATTTACACCATGGCAATGTTTCAACTTTTTTATTTAACCCAAAGAGGCCTCCGTCAAGCAACACATAAATTAATGCCAGCGGCCGTAAATTATATTGATCTATGTATCAATAAATCAACGTGGAAAAAAGAAACGATGCTTAACACTCATGTCTCCCAACATTATATTTAGCTTCTATTTCAAAAGGTATGTATCTTAAAAAGCCTTTGGCTATAACGCCGAATACCATAAACATCAACTATACCAGGAGGGAAGACCGGATCAACAGCCCCTCTAACAGCAACTTTTGCCACAGCTTTAACATCCACAGGAGGTGTTATAAGAGTGGACCAACGACAGAGACATGATTCAATGACTTTGTGTATTGCATAACCTGTGTTGTTCACGATAGCAATTAGTTCCAAAAGATATAATTGAGGTTGCAAGTTTGACTCATTTTGGGTTGTGTCTATCTTCGACGGGTTAAATAGATGTAGCTAAGCTCATTAGGGAACAGATCAAATGGTTCAGAATTCATGGAAAGTGTATTTAAAATGCATACAACCTCCCAAATTTTTTGGGAAAATAAACTTCATACATTAAAATTTTTTGAATAATTAAATTAAATAAAGATATTTTTTTTACCCGTATAGACTAATTTGCATCCAACACAAGTTGACCTGTCACCCATGTCACACCCCCAAATTACCTGTTTTGCAGCGGAATGGAATTCCTGGGGATTGACTGTCATAGCATCACAATCACAGTTATATTGAACAACCTAAAGTGTCGTTTGGAAAACACATCGTTTGATTTAATAAAACAATCAGAGTTTTTAAAGTATAGGCCCCAAATGAAAATCAACTTGTGCGGAAATAAGTTTGTTACAATTCAAACGATGTTTTAAAGTTCATAAAACCCAAGTGAGACGCGTCGTCACCGCGACTCTATGATGTGTCCACATGCATGCCATGAAGTGTATGCCTTAGATACCTGAGATAAAACATGCTTAAAACAGTCAACACAAAGGTTGAGTGAAATCCATAGGTTTAATTAATTCGTTTGAACACAATATTCGTAGTGTGAGTTACGTTGTTTCACACTCATCGTTGAAAACAAAACAGCATTTATTTCACTAAGTTCATGACAACCAAAGCGTAAACCTCGTACCAATAGAAATTGGTAAAATCGTTTCATCGCAGCCCTAATAGGTAAACTTGCCAATTTACCTTAATGATTCAAAAATAGTGCGTTCGATTTCCCCTAACTGGGTCAATAAGAACGGGAGTGTTAATTCCAATAGGCCTATTCACAATATTCGCGCTCACTCGCAAGTGACTAATGGTGCATGATGTAGGGACTTCAAACATGGCAATTGATTACTTAGTGACAATAAAACATTCGGATATAGCATACAGTTCAAAGCATTTGTGTTCGTTTAAAAATAGTTGAGCATGTATCTCCCCCAAGAGTTTATAAAACAATTAAGTAATAGAAAGTGGGGCTATGAACTCACCTTAAGTCGGTAGAGTAGACAAAAGTAAATACGGCTCACAAGGACGACTAAGAAAACCCAACGAACATGCACTTTCTAGCCCCCCGATCTTTATCACAGTATATCTATGTATTTGCACTAATAATATTTGTTCTGACCTTTTTTTTTACACGAGATCAGTCCAAGGTTTGATGGAATCAACTTCTATTTATACTAAAAAAATTTATGTAGGAGTAGTATTATATACTTTAGAGATCCACGTATATATAGCTAGACTAGTATTAGTCATGACCAAATAATCACGTGGCTCTTCTATATTAACGTTAGTCACTTGTATATTCACTTGATAAAATAAGTACACAATCTTACGGACTAAGAAACCAAGACAGTACTAAAACTTTATACAAATCTAGACTAGCTAGATTAAAAAGAATTTAAATACAATATGTAATGCGTGGCATATGCAAGAGGAAGTCATAAATTCTCATGTAAATTTTATTTAAATATAATTATCTTGCTTTAATGAGTGTAGTTTGATCACAGTAATTACTAATATTAAGCCCTTAAGTCACGAAACTTAAAATCGGGCAACACAAAAATATAATACTTATAAAAGTGTCTAAACTTATCAATATACTTCATATTAGTTTTGATATGAAGATGCCAACGTGAAAACGTAAAGTTTTTAAGTTTGGGTGACACTAACTATTTTAAAATAGTTTGAGCATATCATTGAAATTTATGTGACGTTAAATAAAATTGTAGGTCAATGGTACGTTCATACCATGAGGGTGCCTAAAAGAAGTGAACAAAATAAATATATAGAAGTCATAAAAATTATAAAATTACATTTCTCGCAAGTATTGGGTGAATAAATAATTTTCGTATCGAAATTACGTAAACCGTCGTAAATATATAACAATATATGTACTAAATAAATTCAAAACATCGGGTAAACTAATAATACAATTTTTATAGCATTAAAATGAGTATAAAAATATATTAGGACAATTTGTCGGAAGTGTCGGATCAATTGATCAAAATAAATGATCGTGAGATAGCGTTCATTTAATAAATAAATATACTTTAATGGAATATGCAAAACCCATGCATGAACTAATATGAAAATGATGTTATTGATGATATGAAGACTAACTCTATTCTATATGAAATGTTCTCAATGATGTTTCATGAATACGCAGCTTAACCCTCGCGGCTACGCGAATTCGATACTCGTAAACCTAGTTTACAAAAAAATGATGAATAATAATCATGAATAGAAATTTTTCTTCGGGAATGAATAGTGTTTCGTGAATAGTAAAATTTTGAAATAACCTCTCAAAGTCTCAAACCGACTTCAAAATGATGAATAGTAAAATGATGAATAGTAAATTCCCGAGATGAATAGTAAATTTGAGAAATGACCTAAAATTACGAGTTGTCACATTCACCTACCCAAAAAGGAATTCAGTCCCTGAATTCAGTTCGTGTTGGTCTCTCAGGTTTAGGGTTTGTGATGAATAACGAGGAGAGAAGGCATGACGAAGTGTCGTTACGGCTATCTAGGATTAAGAGTTTATTAAGAGTGTATAAACATCGCGTTGGAGAAAATATTGAAAGAATCTCCTATGAGTATCACTTTGACTTTTTGGAATATGTGAAAATTTTGCTTGCACTAAGATTTATAAATAACTGCTCCCAACATAACATGATCCCTCCAGAATTAAACATAGTTAGCTAGGCTATGTATAATTAAGGAACGATGATGTGACGTTCGGTTTAGTTGTTATAACTCTCAATGTTTACAAAGATTTAAACTGTGTCGTTAAACTGGTCGTTAAGGAAAAAGGAAGTAAAATTCTCGTAAGTGATAACAAATTGGAAGGAAAAGAAAGTACGCTTAATGAGAATATTATACAACGAGTGGTTTATCAAAAGTAGTACATCTTAAGTTATAAAGATTCGGATACGATGGGAGACATAAACTTAGTACGACATAGTACATAGAGAAAAATAAGACTGTTAGTTTCCGAACTTCTTCAGTCTTCCGCGTTGTTGAAATCCTGTTGAGCTTCACCTCCTTCTAACATGTATGAATTCCCATGAGCTCCTTCAACTTGTTGACCTTGGTTTTGAGGACATTGATTCCGATAGTGTCCTTGTTCCACACATCCGAAGCATGTGACTACGGCCTTACCTCTACAATCCCTGGCTAGGTGTCCCGATTTTTGGTATTTGTGGCACTTGGCAGGGCAAGGACCCGAGTGATGAAAATTACATCGATTACATAGTGGGTGTGTTCCAGCATAACCTCTGCCTTCTATTGGTGCAGCGACATAAACCATTGCAGCTTCTTGCCTTCTATTTTGTTGTTGATGATGGTTAGTATTACGGTTTGGTTGTTGTTGTTATAACCTCCTTGGTCGTTTTCCCATTTCCTTTTGTTGTTGTTGATTTGGTTATCGTCGTTGTTGTTGTTGTTTTGGTTATTGTTGTAGTTGGTGCGGTTGTTACGGTTGGTGTTGGTGATGTTGCCTATCTTTACTACTTGTGCCATAAGCCTTTGAGACACTCGAATAGATTCCTCAATCGTTTGCGGATCAAAAGAAATCACATCACCTTGAATAATCTCGGGAAGTCCTCCAATAAAAGCCTCCATTAGCTTCTCATTATCTGAAACCATAGATGGGCATACCACGGCCAATTCTTGAAACCTTCGAATATAAGTATCAATGTCATACCCAATAGTTACTAGTTCATAGAATTCGGTCTCTAACTTTTTCACCTCCGTACGCGGACAATACTTCTTTATTAACAACCCTTTGAATTGTTCCCAAGTAAGCTTGAAAGCATTTTCCATCCCCATTGGCTGAGCATACGAATTCCACCAAGACATTGCCCCATCCAGTAGTGTACTCGTAGCAAACTTAACCTTGATATCCTCAGGGCAATTACATAACAGAAACACAGACTCCATTTTCTCGAACCATCTAACCATAGCAGTTGCCCCTTCAGTACCCTTGAATTTAGTAGGATCTCCACTTTTAAAATCCTTATACGAACAACTTCTAACCCAGACCCTCCTGCAATTCCTGCAGCAGCAGCAAGTCTAGCGGCTTCAGCTTCCCTCGCAATTCTAGTAGCTTCAGCAGTTGCCGCAGCCGCGGCGGCATTAGCAAGCCGGGCAGCTTCAGCATTAGCTGCAGCCTCAGCGGCAGTGGCGAGTCTAGCGGCTTCAGCAGTGGCTGCAGCCTCGGCAGCATTGGCAAGTCTAGTGGCTTCGGCAGTAGCCGCAGCCTCAGCAGCAGCCGCCACTGTTGCCCTTTCAATCCTTAATGCATTAGCTATACTATCCCTCACAAACTTTTGCATAGCCTCTTGAGTCAAAACTTGTGGAGCTTTCTTCGGCGCCATAACTTCTTCAAAATAAGAGGAAAGGTGAGATGTAGCAAGGTCCGATGTTAATAATAAACGCTCCAAAGAGATATGATATGAGGTGATAAGTTTGAGGTTATTTTTCAAAATAATCGATGGTTTCCTAAGAAATGGGTTATGAGATGTTGTAAGTGCTTCAAATGTATGATGGTTTAGTGACTTAATGTGTGAATAACGTGTAACTCGACATGTTAGTGGTGAAACAAAGGAGTGAAAGTGACTTCGCCCTACTTAAAGGTTTTATCTCGGCATTCGACGTTATCATTGATGAATCAGCTGATATTAAAATTACGATAGGGAATGACAACGCATTCTCCACATTAGAGTATGAGGAAATGATAATGGAATGGGTAATTAAAGGCATCCATGTGACAATCGTTTTGAAGTGAAAGTAAATAACTCGAAAAAATGTACGTATAAACCGCATGTATAGTGAATATGCACTTATGATGAAATGATGAGATGCTATGATGATGTAGTTATAGTCTAGGGTTAATGATGCAACCTAGTTCTCTATAACTAAAGCTCTGATGCCAATCTGTCACACCCCCAAATTACCTGTTTTGCAGCGGAATGGAATTCCTGGGGATTGACTGTCATAGCATCACAATCACAGTTATATTGAACGACCTAAAGTGTCGTTTGGAAAACACATCGTTTGATTTAATAAAACAATCATAGTTTACGAAGTATAGGTCCCAAATGAAAATCAACTTGTGCGGAAATAAGTTTGTTACAATTCAAACGATGTTTTAAAGTTCATAAAACCCAAGTGAGACGCGTCGTCACCGCGACTCTATGATGTGTCCACATGCATGCCATGAAGTGTATGCCTTAGATACCTGAGATAAAACATGCTTAAAACAGTCAACACAAAGGTTGAGTGAAATCCATAGGTTTAATTAATTCGTTTGAACACAATATTCGTAGTGTGAGTTATGTTGTTTCACACTCATCGTTGAAAACAAAACAGCATTTATTTCACTAAGTTCATGACAACCAAAGCGTAAACCTCGTACCAATAGAAATTGGTAAAATCGTTTCATCGCAGCCCTAATAGGTAAACTTGCCAATTTACCTTAATGATTCAAAAATAGTGCGTTCGATTTCCCCTAACTGGGTCAATAAGAACGGGAGTGTTAATTCCAATAGGCCTATTCACAATATTCGCGCTCACTCGCAAGTGACTAATGGTGCATGATGTAGGGACTTCAAACATGGCAATTGATTACTTAGTGACAATAAAACATTCGGATATAGCATACAGTTCAAAGCATTTGTGTTCGATTAAAAATAGTTGAGCATGTATCTCCCCCAAGAGTTTATAAAACAATTAAGTAATAGAAAGTGGGGCTATGAACTCACCTTAAGTCGGTAGAGTAGACAAAAGTAAATACGGCTCACAAGGACGACTAAGAAAACCCAACGAACATGCACTTTCTAGCCCCCCGATCTTTATCACAGTATATCTATGTATTTGCACTAATAATATTTGTTCTGACCTTTTTTTTTACACGAGATCAGTCCAAGGTTTGATGGAATCAACTTCTATTTATACTAAAAAAATTTATGTAGGAGTAGTATTATATACTTTAGAGATCCACGTATATATAGCTAGACTAGTATTAGTCATGACCAAATAATCACGTGGCTCTTCTATATTAACGTTAGTCACTTGTATATTCACTTGATAAAATAAGTACACAATCTTACGGACTAAGAAACCAAGACAGTACTAAAACTTTATACAAATCTAGACTAGCTAGATTAAAAAGAATTTAAATACAATATGTAATGCATGGCATATGCAAGAGGAAGTCATAAATTCTCATGTAAATTTTATTTAAATATAATTATCTTGCTTTAATGAGTGTAGTTTGATCCCAGTAATTACTAATATTAAGCCCTTAAGTCACGAAACTTAAAATCGGGCAACACAAAAATATAATACTTATAAAAGTGTCTAAACTTATCAATATACTTCATATTAGTTTTGATATGAAGATGCCAACGTGAAAACGTAAAGTTTTTAAGTTTGGGTGACACTAACTATTTTAAAATAGTTTGAGCATATCATTGAAATTTATGTGACGTTAAATAAAATTGTAGGTCAATGGTACGTTCATACCATGTGGGTGCCTAAAAGAAGTGAACAAAATAAATATATAGAAGTCAAAAAATTATAAAATTACATTTCTCGCAAGTATTGGGTGAATAAATAATTGTCGTATCGAAATTACGTAAACCGTCGTAAATATATAACAATATATGTACTAAATAAATTCAAAACATCGGGTAAACTAATAATACAATTTTTATAGCATTAAAATGAGTATAAAAATATATTAGGACAATTTGTCGGAAGTGTCGGATCAATTGATCAAAATAAATGATCGTGAGATAGCGTTCATTTAATAAATAAATATACTTTAATGGAATATGCAAAACCCATGCATGAACTAATATGAAACTGATGTTACTGATGATATGTAGACTAACTCTATTCTATATAAAATGTTCTCAATGATGTTTCATGAATACGCAGCTTAACCCTCGCGGCTATGCGAATTCGATACTCGTAAACCTAGTTTACAAAAAAATGATGAATAATAATCATGAATAGAAATTTTTCTTCGGGAATGAATAGTGTTTCGTGAATAGTAAAATTTTGAAATAATCTCTCAAAGTCTCAAACCGACTTCAAAATGATGAATAGTAAAATGATGAATAGTAAATTCCCGAGATGAATAGTAAATTTGAGAAATGACCTAAAATTACGAGTTGTCACAACCCAACCCCCATCTAAGCTAAAAGACAATTTGCTTACTAAAACATTCATTATTTCTATTGGAAAGAAGATTTGAACATGAGTTCAATTAAAGCATACATACCATCTCTAGTGGAGAACCAATTACACCGAGAGGTAACTTCATGCTGCCCACTCGACAAGTTCCATAAATGAAACCAGGCCTCAAAATCACATCTATAAAATAAAGTTTACATGTTATTGTGAATTCAAATGATTCAACTCCAAAACCATACAAACACATTATATTGGTTAGAAGGTGACAGAACACTCACGTCCATTTGGAAACTTCGTCAGCAACTCTTGTTCAGTAGCGCGCTGCATAAACAAATTCATAGGTGATTAAACAAAATTTAATAAGTTACAGATGCAAGTATAACAGTTGTAAATGGTTAATACGTACCTTTCCATCATAATATCCTTGTATCAAGTAATTAATCACACCAAAATCTGAAGCAGATATGTAAACAAATCTTCTAATCCCTGCAACACAAACAATCAAGAAGATATCATACTCTAGATATGTAGCGGGATTAGAAAAATTACAAAATGAAGCAGATAGAAGAGGTTAATATCATGAAAAATACAATTTGATTCCGCTCAACCTTTCTCAGCCGCAGCATTAACTGCATTGATGTTTGCAGTTCCATTGATCTTGAACATGTGGGAATTTGAACCAAAACCACCGACACAAGAAATCTGGATGTTTTTGGCAGAAGATTAGAAAAAGTGATAGCTATCAACTATCCGATACGAAGGACGTATTTGTATATATATATATATATATATATATATATATATATATATATATATATTTTTTAGCTATAAGTAAAGATATTTTGTTATGGAAAATTAATACATACAACAGAAGTGACTATTAGCCACCACCAGAAGACATTTGTACCGCTGATGTAGAGCCTGGAGCTACACCACCAGCATTATCATTTGCTCCAGATGTACTTTGCTAAAGGCTGAAGAATTAGCTTGAACCTGTTTCGGAAAATAAAATTGGTAAATCTATTAAAACAACTTCATTCTAAAAGGTTTCAACTATAGTAAAAAATGTCTTTAAAATTAAGAAATAAGGAAGAACATAATCACAGGTTTCAACTATAGCATGTTATATACAAAACCATGAGTTTTGCTACTAAATGGATACATAGATAACTGATTAATCGGTTGTTATGCTATTACATTAAACGTACACTATTTTCCTATTACATTATCAGAATCGAGCTTCACATTAGAAGTAGATGTGTTGCTCGTCTGTCACTCGATCACTATCAAGTGACACCGCTACACTATATCACATATACCTTGTTGTTAATTATAGAACCGTTATATGAAAATGATATAGCCCAACATACCTTAGTGCAAGTAAAGACCATATGCAAAGTTCAGAGCCACCACTTAAACCTCCAAGACCAACAGTAATTCTGCATACTTCATGACACAATTAATATCCCAGCATCTTATGAACCTGAAATTATCATACCAACCTAAGAAAGTTAAACCTTCTGATCAACCACACAAACAATTAAAGTATTTCACTAATTGAAGTATCCGTGTTAAAAAGGTACATATATTAAAAAAAGAAAGATGCATACCCATCACTACTGCCAGAATATATCATTTTTCCATCTAGACTCCAAGTGACACTTAATACACACCCTGAATGAACATTATAAAAATGAATATATTATGAAACTATTAAAAAAATTACAAAAGTAGTGATTTATGGTAAGTGTAATTATTAAAGAAGAAACAAATATCTCACCACTGACCCTCGACAACGATTTATGGTATGTGAATCACAGCCATCATCACAAGCAATTACTTGAGTTCCTTGTAACAGATTCAGATACGCATACAGGATGAGCATAATCCAATAACTTTTTTTACTAATAGATAAAACATTTCATATAAGAATAGACCAATCATGGTGATGGTGTCCTTGCTTGTAATACTTGGCAGAAGTTGCATTGGAATAGGAAATTGTTGGTTTGATTGGAAAGGCAAGATTGTCCATATCATAGATTACAAATGTATGACCTAATTAGTATAAAAATGGTGGTTACCTCCATTGGCTGTTTCTTGGTGCCATCTTGTGAGCTATCATCCCCACATTCCTGGGCCACAAGCCCACTATAATTGGTGCCATGACTGCCAATAAGGCAAGACGGATTGGATCTCCTGAAAATCAGATCTGACCCATGATCTTTACTAAATAGATCCTGGGGATCTCACCCAAGATCCAACGTATAAATAAAACTGAATCATGACCCGGATTGACCCGTTTATACTATATTTTACCTTTTTTTAGAAAAAAATAAAAAATAAGCTTTATAACTGATTCTTTAAAATATATGCTAGACTAAATTTACAAAAGAATGCCGGTTTATCTTCATACGTATATCAAATCAAGTCTGGCAATATTATAAATAAAGACTGTTAAATGGACTACATATTAACTCGGTGTCATATGATGTGGAGGTTGAGCTCATCTCGAGCTGATTACCACTATCGTTGTCTGATGATCCACATGGTCTTTGATCTTCTATAGGCTGTTTGAATAGCCAATACGTAATGGTTGCTGTTAATGTCAGGATCATATTACCTGGGATATTACGTCATAACGCACGTTAAGTAAGCGTCAAGAACGGAAAGTTCCATTTTGTGAAAAGAGACTCGTTCATACCTCAATTATGTCTTCTAGTAGCAAAAATATTGAACAACCGTTTTTAATGGCAATACTAATGATGTATGTAGCGTTCATTTGTTTTTCCTCTTTTGGAAGCAGAATTATTCGGATGGTTGAAACCAATAACTGTTTGGAGAGTTCTATAAATCCATTTATTTCTCTCTCAAATTCTAATATCTCAATATATAAATAGATATTTAAGCAGAGACATTACGACATGTATAGTAAAAAAAATGTAACAATAACTCGAAAACAATTAATTTACATACCTTGATCAGGCTAATGGGATCACAGTTACCAAAGAACTTGTTATCTGATGGAGGACATAAACATTCAGGCGAAAATTTCAAGGAAGTATCGGGTAAGCACGGTGTATGAAGGACTAAGTATAGTGGGTACAACTCACATCGCATAACTCGTCTATTCGAACTCCTTGATCGCTGTGAACCGCTAATAGGCAGTACAGGCGTTCGGACAAAACCTAAAATACAACAAAAATTTAGTCTATAACTGTTGTCCACTTCAACCCGTATAATAGTTTCCAATCCCATATCAACATTTCAGTGAAAATTTCATCGACTAACTACTGCCACCCACTGATATCCACTTCAACCCTATAATATTCATCATTAGCCCTAACACCATATGCACCATAATCACCTATAATTCATGTTTTTAAAAAAACCAAACCAAACCAAGCCCATTGTGTCGCCTATTTGCACCTGGGAAATTCATTATTAAAGAGGCATTGATCGTGCCAGTTATTGGTTTTGCACCTGGGAAATATTGTCTAATTCCTACAACATACTAAGATCACAAATTTAGTAACCTCACGCGTGAAGGTAAGAAACATGTTTATGTAATTAAAACTCACCTTGTTATCTGGCCTAAAAGAAGTAAAATAGCAATCAAAGGAACTTCCACAACACATACATCTAGCAATTTAAACAGTTCGCTAAGGATGTTCTCACAAACCCAATCCCAGCTCTGCATGTCAAGAATAAAACAAACCAAAGCTTGGTTATACTCTACATATGATACAATCAAGAAAATTTTACAATAGAGATAGAATTCAAGTGAGAAAGGAAGAAGAGAAAAAATGAAATTTGTACCATCTTAGATGCCAATAGCTCCAATTGGGAAAGAACATCTCCTAAATTGGACAAAGTATCATCAGGAACTGTAGCTAATTTGTATGTTGTCATCCCGACATTGTTACAACAGCCACTGAGTTTCTTCAATAGAAGTACATAGAGTTCTTCCATAGACACAGCACCATCAGAAAATGGACACTTTGGCACATTCAGCGAAGCATGGTTACACAGCACGCACATAGTCTTTCAATGGTTCTTCAAAATTCGTTAAAAGATGGTGGGCCTTAAGAATAGAGAAAATTAAAAGATAGTGAGATACAGCATAAGTATTCAAAGATTTACATATTTGTCTATACTTTCTTATGGTTTTCATAAGCTTAAAATTATGTTTAATCATCTTAAAATAATGTAGACATAATAACAGAATAGTACATAAATAGAAACTGACTTCTCTTTGAAGCTTGATTGACAGTATCTCTGATTTTGCGCCAAGTTTAGAGAATGCGTTCCCAAGAGCATCTCCTTCACAAGCACCAAGGTGTTTGATTGCCTTGCCAAACTCTCCTATAGATTGCCCCAACTATGTAACAATAATTAGACTATGAATAAGTTCCAAGACATACTTATTCAACTTTGAGCTTATTGTAATACCGGTAAGTGTACTATCGAGGGAGCGCCGTGATAAAACACTCATTTTCTCTATATCAAGAGAGCGACATGATAAAACTCGTCGTCTTTAGGAAGCCTGAGTATTTGAGCAGCTTCTGCAACGACTAATCAAACCTCAAGCGCTTCATATACCTATAAAAACAGAAACACACAAAAAAAATTAAATTCGTAATGACCAAGATATCCATACCAAAGCAGCATATGGAAGGCTAGAAAATGTGTTTCCTGAAAGTGCTAAACTCTGTAAACATACCAAATTGCCAACTTCCTTGGGTACATGCGACATATTGCAATTTTTCATGCTTAAATCACATAGGTTTGTTACTCCTGTAATTTCCATGAGACTTTCAGATGCAAGTTTGACGCAGCCATCCAACATAAGTTCTCTCAGAAATTGTAACTTAGATATGTTAGAAGGAAGATTCACTAAGCCTATACAATCATTAGCTATAACATATTTAATTTTTGGTGGAAGCTTTGAAATCGACTGTAAGTTGGCACACCCAGATAATTCTATCGTGCTCAATTCATGGAGTTGGTCAAGGCTATCAGGAAGAGAAGGGAATCTGTTTTCACTTAAGCTCAAAAATTCTAGACATTTTAGTTCCCCAATTTCACCTGAAGCCCTTGGTGGATTTTCCAGTGGGACCGCTTTTGGTGGTGCACCAATGGCTCGCCTAGCAATTAACAAAGTCTGCTGGCCCGTACCAGGAAAAGGTAAAGAAGATGGGAACACGTGTAAGACATGTTAGCCGCTTTCGATGATGACATACGTGATGGTGTTCATATAATTAGCATTTCTTTGAACAGTTCTCTGTTTAAAACCTACCACACATGCAAGAAAAACATATATATGTAAAGCTACAGACATAATACCTCAATCCGATGCCTTTTTATGGTATGAGTTGCAGTGCATTCCAAATCTGACGCCTCCAAACAATTTAAATGCATAAAGCTCTCGTTAGCACTCCAACGTTTCATTTTCCTCGTTCCAATTGTTCCATCTTGGGTTACAAAAGCACTTTCCTGAAGATAATCTTTTATTATAGCAACCAGGTCCTCATCGACTGCAATGCTATCCATCATATTTATATCGCCATCTTTTTCAGCAAAGACGCCCGTTTTCAATCGATTCATTCAAGTACTTAAGCGCTTCATTTACACGTCTACAATCACATAATAATCTTATAATTCTCTCATATACGGCTCCATTAACCATTTTTCTCTTCAACATCTCTTCAAACACCACAAGTGCTTTTGAGACATCATTATCATTACAATATCCATTCAACATGATCGTGTATGTTGTTTCATTAGGTCTCCCATATTTACCTTCATCTAACCGCCATTTTTCAGAAAATAACTCCGCCTTAGCCGCTTTACTTTCTTTCCAAAAACTATCTAATATAGAGTTACAAACATCCCAATTATTAACAAAATCGTTAACCGTTTTTATCTCGTCAACCAACCTAAAAGCATCACTGCACACACACAAAAAAAACAATTATCATTCTCAGCCAATATATGATCTGCTTTTCCTGGCCAAGAAACACATATATGCTTTTTGATTATTTCTACTTGAGTAACCGAAAAGCTGCTATAAGTCCAGGTTTCTAATTTTTTATTCCGAGTTAGTAGCTAGAATATCAATAGGTAATTATAGGAGAACACCCCAATGTAACATAGAAGTAAGCATGTATCAGATCATTGTTTTACTATAAGTAATTCAAATTTGCTTAACTCCAACAGATACTCTTTTTAGATAGTATGTGATCAGGTTTCCATATTTGCATTGGCTTCTCACCTTGCAGTAGAGAAACATCTGGCCAGATTATAACAGATGTAATATGTTAACAGATGTCGGAGTGGAAGCACGCAAAAAAACATTCGCTCTGCAGTGAGTTGAAGTACCTGTGTTTCAAAGGATACACAACACAGAAGAGTTCTATTACCACGCTGAAAGGGGGATTATCACTAATTAAGAACAATGAAGATCGCAGGAGGTCTATCTTCATTTTCTAAATTATCTAACAAAGCGCCTAGGTAAGTAAATCTGTAGAAACTCGAAAAAAAGAACTTAAACGCCTTGAAAGCACAGCATGAGGTACACATAACCATCCTAATATCATTGCAAATTCTGCATCAATTCACTACTCTATACGATAACGCAAAGATATCAATCATAACACTACAATTTGGCACTAAAACGTATCACATATGTCTAACAAACTAATTCACATAAATAATTCAGCATTATTGAAAACATACCAGAAGTAAATTCATTGCAGTTGAAGCAAGAATTTTTAGATGACACAAAAACACATTAAAAAACAATAAAACCCTAAAATCTTGTTTCCTTATGATTTTAAAAGAGGCGTATTTTTTTATTTTTTTTAATATATAGTAAGTTTTTAAAAAGATAATTACTTAATATAATTTTTGTAGATAAATTATATTTATCATAGGATTCCAATATAATTATAGTAATTTATAGATTATAATATGTAACATAATTATCAAAATAACTTGTTGCCTAAATGGTAAACACACTTGTTATTTATCCAAATAACCAAGGTTCAATCCTTGCAAGGCTTCTTTTTTATAAATAATTTTCGAAACCATTGTATAAACATCCGAAATTTATAAATAAAATTATTAAAAATCATGAAAAATCCGAAATTTATAAAAACAAATATTAAAAATCAAAAATTTAAAATTAGTGCTTAGGTGGATTAAAAATTTGCTTAGTTGGACAACAAATGCTTATGTGGCATGAAATTTGATTATGTGGCATTGAGGTGGCATTGAAGTGGCATTGAAGTGGCATTGAGGTGGCATTAATGCCAAATGCCTCCTGTTATATATAATATAGAGATATCAACGTCCAACATACACATCTAAATAGATTAACATAAGTTGATATAAATATTTTAAAATGAAGTTTTAAATTGGTGAAACTATTCAACCCCCCCCCCCCCTTCTAGTTTTCCACAACTGGCATCAGAGCTTCGTTACCAAGTTTCTTAGAGTATTTTGTACTTTAAAAACTTGATAGGATCCGTGTATGTTTGAAAACTACAAAGAAGGATTTTAAAAATCATTATAATGTTTATTGTTGGACAATGATAGAACGTTCTAACATTTTCCTTGTTAAGTATTCTCCATACTTGGATTTGGGCGTACAAAGAAGGTCACAAAGCATTTCAACTAAATACTTCTTTTCTTAAAAAGAATATTTAGCAAAGGTATGATCGTTAATAATTTACTTTTGTTGTTATTATTGATAAAATATCTATTAGTAATTACTTAAGTAGTTATATATACTTAAGTCATCATCAAGAATAGTATTCTTTGATTGATTTGTATAGACTACACTACCAACTTATAATAATGATATCTTGGTTATTAGATAGCCTTAATCATTATCCATCACAAAAGAATTATTGACACTCCAATCTATGTCAATAAATTTCCGTGTGAAAATTCTTATATTATGATAAAATGGGATTTTATCATAATCTTTGATAAACCTTCCAAGAATTGTGTCGAATTCTTAAAAAGGGAACCACGACTAGTAGGATTAGTAATAAACCGTCAAAAACTCAAATCACAAGTTATGGAGCTTAAACATCAAACTCTAGGAGATTTTAGAACTCCCAAACCAAAGTTATCAAGGAATGCTTTAGCTGCTTTTTGTTGTCTTGCAGGATCCCTGCGCTTACACTAGCCGGATCCCAAATGAGAGGGATCCGCGGGATCCGTGCAACAGAAGACAACATCAGTTAGTAATGATCACTGCGGATGTTCCACAATTATATTCACCTCAACGACTCACGAACAAGAACACAGCTACTGTTCAAAGGAGCAATTTGATCATTTCTCTTAAGCATAACAATCACTTGTGTAAGTATAATCTTCACTACATTGTTAATTTAATTCCTTGATTTCTAGGATTACAATTTCTTTATCTTTAAGAATTGGGTTCAAATGGGTTTATCATAATTTGTCACCACATTGTTTTCTAAGATAATCCAAATCAAAGAATTAACATTGTTAATTCAAATTAAACACATTTATTGAATTCAACAAAGATGATGAGAGCAAAATTGTGATCAAACCCTCTAGGTTACTATTCACAATTAACACCACATTGTGGTTGTATTGTTTAGGAACAATCATGCCAAGCAACAAACAACATGATTACCAAGACACCGCTCATTACATACCAATGTACCATAGAAAAGATGGACTTAGTCCCGAAGATAGGAAAGCTTTTAAAATGCTTAAAAAGAGACTTTTTCATGAAGGTCGAGTAGTAGAACCATCATTTCTTGCCAATACCGTCATAAGAGAAGTTTTTGGAGCTATTGGGTTTAATTGTTTATTGAACATAAACGAACAAATTTGCCCGATCTTCGTACTCGAGTTCTACAAGACAATGAGGATAATTAGAAATGATGATGGGTCCATCTCAATTGAATTCACCATAAATGGACATGAGTACACTCTTTCGCTTGTGGAGTTTGGAAGAATAATAGGGGTTCCATATGAAGGTGTTTGCATGTATTCTAATGAGTGGTCTTTGGAAGAGCTACACACTATGGTTGATCATCATGAAATTTACCACATGTTAATCCCGGAAGCAACCACGGTGAGGGACACCGTGTTCATGCCAAGAGCATCTCCATCAAGAGTCACTAGGAATGCGAAAGTGATCTATAGGAATCCTTTCCGAATGGAGCTCTCCGAGATGTATGCATTGTATAGGAAATGGGAAAATGTGGTGAGGGAGAATGTGGTGTGTCTAGTAGGAACCAAAGATCACCCCAACGCATGTCTAAGTTTCATGATCTATTGCCTAGTGACCAAGACTCGCTTTAACCTTGCCTACTACATGATCAATAGAATGGAAAGTGTAAGAAGCATGGACAAAATGGTGCTCTCATATGGAATGCTTCTAACCTGTCTTGCTAAATTCATCTTTGCATTAGATCCTTCACCGCAATCCTATGATCATAGCTTTTGCAACAAGGTTATGGTGTCATTGACCGAGGGAAGAACTATAAGGTTCATGGTAGATGGCAAAAGGCCTCACCCACCCACGGATTCCTCGGAAGAAAGGGAGAGGCAAAGAGAAGGTGAAGGAAGTAGTAACCCACTCGGAAATACCGAACTCTACCCCTTGGAATACATCAACCAATTGTCGGACGTTCCTGGTGCATCACCCTAATGGCAACAAACCAAGGGAATCTTCAAGTGCTTTGCCAACTTCTTGAAGAAAAAGAAGTAGAGGTGGTATGATAAAGAGTGGAGGACGGGTGAAGACGGGAAGGAGATGAGAAATGAGGTAAGGTAAAAAGACCTAAATTTGTGGAGAACAATTTCAAACAATGGGTTGTAACACTCAAACAATGCTTATGTAGGATAGTGTAGTATGTAGGTCTTGCCATATCTTGGCACTAAACAATCTTAACTTAGGAACTTGTAGAATGAGATTTTACGACTCCTTGAAAACACTCAAGTGGTCGTCTTCACTCATTTTAGGAAATTTTAGGTCTCCCTACTTTGCTATGCCTTATATTTGTTGTGCTCTTGCATTTAGTCCTTATAGAAACAACTAGGAGAAGCATTTGCTAAAAAGTGAAAAGTTGCACATTTGCTGAAAGCTTTCTGATCTACAGTAGGCGGATCCCAACATTTTAACTAGCCGGATCCCTCCCAGAAGGGAACTGTAGGATCCGTGACTACTGATGAGCAATACAGACTTGCTTACATCAAAATAGCTCACTAGATCACCTCACACTAGTCAAACATAAGTTATTAGAGCCAACTAAGTCTTCCTCAAATAGTTGAAAGCCTCACACTCACCCATAGCTTACCTAGGATATATTTCGAAGTGTTTTTGATTTATCAACTCATCAAAACTCACCATACTTCCGCTCCAACGCTCACACATTATTTACCACATCTCATAACACTTAGTTTGGTATATCCATCAATTTTAGCAAATTAGTCTTAATCACTTTTGACTCAAAATTAGGCTCAAAACTAGTTTTTCATTTTTTTTAGTAAATTTTTCTTAAGTCATCATCTGACGTCTAGGACTAATTACCACCATTTCTCCATATCAAATCAAATGGTATCCTTGTCAAAACACTTAGTTAGACTACCTAAAGTCAATTTTCTTACCCAAAACCATCATTAAGCAACATCACCCATTATGGTTGAGCATTTAAGATATCCAACAGTTAAAAACTTCAAAATTAAGTCAAAACCTCGAAATACATAAGTAATAAACCTCACAAAAGCATAATCATTTCACCTAGAACCTGTCTGACAGGCGGATCCCTGGTTTATAACCAGACGGATCCTTGGTGAGAGGGATCCGCGGGATTCGTGACTGCAGAAAGCTGAAACCAGCTTCCCTCTTCAAATTTAAACCACCTTTTAGTTATCTAACCACTTTTAGCTTTCATTTATTGTCTCTAGAGCTGATCAAAATCCTAAGGGCATGCTTAATCCTCTTAGTGGCCAAGAATTTAATTCCCTAATTCAAATTACCCTTTATAAACCAAACACTCTTAAGGTTAAGGCACCACTCTCACTCATCTCTCAAAAATCAGCAAGTAGAAGCATATATAGCATCATTATCATCACCATGACTAAGGCTCTTAGCAACAATTCCTCAACCAAAGACTCATCCAAAAGAAAGGGTCAAATGATCCATGAAATCTCATCCACCGAATCATCTCCTATAAGAGATAACAATGCTAGAATCCCACCTCAACAAACTCATTCAACAATTGCTAAGAGAACCACAAGGATTAGCATCAAACCTTTTGGGCTACAAAAAGGGTCATCTAGTTCAAAACCAAACATTGCTAGTTCTAGAAAGCCATCTAAGTCCTCATTCCTTGAGCATAGATTTGACGAGCCTCTTTCTCACCCAAATCTCTATGCGTTAGAGCACTCGCCACCAAGAACCTCCCACTCACCAACTTTCTCGTTAAATAGGGAACCACCCACAACACCAAATAGTCCATCATGGGAAGCAAGGAACAATCATGGACATGATCATATGGAGGAATTTCCATTACCACCACCCTCACCTTTAGTAGAACCTCATCCCACACCTTAAGATGAAACTCCTCAATCATTCGTAGAACCTCCTCAAAACATCCATTTCCCTCCGGTTCCCAATCAAGGCAATAGTTGCCCAAATTGTCTAATCACCCAAGGGCTTGTTCAAGAAGTACAAAATGAGCTACATTTCATGTTTAATCATCTTCTTGAAAGATTGGACCAAATCAACAAGTCTACTCATCCTTAGACTCGAGCACTTTGTTGCATTCTAGGCTTTAGTAACTTATTAGTAGAAAATGTATGGCTAGATCATTCTCTTAGTTTTAGAGATTTGTTTGATTATCTCTTGGTTTTATTGAATGATTACTTGTATGCCATATTACTTTGTGTTTATGCTTGCTAAATTATATACATATCTCATCTCATCATTAGCAATGTTTGGCATATCTTCATTGCTGAAGAATCTGTCACCAGACAGCCGGATCCTTCAAAAATGCCTAGACAGATCCCTCCACACAGGGAACCATGGGATCCGTGGTACAGAAGAATATTTTTACACTAACTTGAGTCTTATTTGCAGGAAATTATGCACTATACTCTTATCTTCTAACTTTTATTTTGTAGATTTTCAAAATATACATGAAGAACTTGACACCATAAAGCTAGGGGAGCTTTGTGTCAAACCATATTGCAAAACCATTTTCAACATAATCCTTATTTGGATTACACTGCATAACACCCCATTGCAAAGTTGCAATCTTCAAAGGGGAGCATTTTCATCACAAGGATGAACCATTTGCAAACATAATTGCAATACATTAGCTTACTTATTTTTATGTACTTGACGCCCTCACAAAGGGATGGACTCGTCAAGGGGGAGTTAAGACGAGAACCATTCCCGTCACTTGCTCTCTTTACATTTATTTTTCTTTTCTACATGTTTTTTTTCTTAAAACTTTGGGTTAGTTTCTTTTCGACGCTCTTTTTGTTTCGACAAAAAGGGGGAGAAGAGAGTAAAAACTTCAATTCGAACTTTTACGAATTTTAGTTTTTTCCTTAAATAATTGTATGTTTTGTCATCAATAAAAAGGGAGAGATTGTTAATACAAATAAGCCGTAAAAACGTTTATTTATATTTTACGATCTTCTAATGTTTTTTCAATAACAAACGTAAAATCATTTAAACGAAACAAATAAAATACATAAATAGTTTGAATTAATAGTTTTCTAACACACTTACGTTTTCACAATAAAACAAGTATAAATGATTTTATGATTTAGAGATACATATGTATAACAACTAGTGTTTACATATTGGGCTAATATATATACTTAACTAGTATATACTAAAATGGGTAAAAACCAACAAATGGTATTGACCCATAACCCATGGTATTATCCAAACCACTTGACTAGGTACATTGAACTCATAAGATACATTGTATCTAATAAGTAACCCATGGATCAACCCATAACCCATGACCCATGACCCATAACCAAAATACCCATGGGTAAAGAGGAGCGTCCCACGGATCCCTAGCTTTATGCTAGCCAGATCCCTTGTGGGAGGGATCTGTGGGATCCGGGGAGCAGTAAACTTTCTCCTCTATAAATAGTGAGCCATTTCTTCCTTTTTGCTCACCATGTTCATACATACTTTCCCCAAGTATTGTAACTCTCTAACCACTGATCCTAAGTGATCTTTCTATGTAGATTGTCTTTTGTTTTTGTGTGATTCTCAAGGTTCCTCTTAAAGGCGAGATCACCACCTTTTGAAGTCAAGCAAGCTCAAGTCCATGAATTGCCATGCTTCGTCATCATCAAGAAAACTGAGGTTCTCTTGTTGATAGTTCTTTCCTTCTCCGTAGAGATGTTGTGTTGAAGGAATTAGTGAAGGATGCCAAGAGAGTCAAGACGGAAGCATTAGTGAAAGGTTCTTAACGTCTGTGTCAAAAGCATTAGTGAAGAATGCTAAAGGTGTCAAGACAAAGGCATTAGTGAAAGGTGCTAAGCATTGTGTCAAAGGCATTAGTGAAGGATGCCTAGGAATCAAATCAAGTGATATTAGTGAAGAATGCTTAGGTCGTATAATCGATGAGGTGCATCGTTATACATATAGTGATTATTTATATTCAAGGATGGTGATATCCTTGATGGGTGTTGTAATAAGGAGTTGGTCTCCTTAGGGATTAGATGTTGTGTTGTGTTGGTTAGTAGTTCCTCCATTAAAATTGGTACTAGGTACTTAGCCTAGTACCTGATAAAGGGTAGGCGACGTTGTGATAGGATTAGTTCTCTTTTGAGTGAAAGAATTCGGTGGTTAGCCTAGCACCGTATAAAGGGTAGGTGACGTGGTGATAGGTGTGGTTCGCCTTGGTGTGAAAGAACTCGGTATTTAGCTTTGTACCGGAATAAGGTGTAAGCGACGTTGTGAAGGCTTCTCCGCCATAAGGAGTTGGTGTAGTGATTACGAACTCTCGAGTAGGTGACTCGCGGAGTGGAGTAGGGCAATGAAGGTGTCCTTGCAGCCGAACAACTATAAATACTCGTGTCGTGGTTATGTGCTTCTTACTCTTTATCTTCCATTACATGCTTATATATATATATATATATATATATATATATATATATATATATATATATATATATATATATATATATATATATATAGTCCGGTTCTAGAGAAAAAAGTGAGAAAAAAAGTTACAGGGTAGATTATGTTAACAATCGAAAGTTTAGGGTAAACAAATGAAAAAAACAAACTAAAATACTGGAACCTGCTTTCCTTTTCACAATTCAATCAGACATTAGGGTTTAAACACACAGACTCACCGTCAACAGCACCACCTTCTTCCGTCGCCACCATCTCCTTCGCCACCATCATCTCCATCTCCACCACTCCATATCGCCACCATCAGCTCCATCGCCACATGATCTGCACACCATACCATCCGTCATACATCATAAGAACATTGAAATCGAACCAGAGATTTAGACACCTGTAAGTTTTTAGTTACAGATTTTTTTAATCTTTGTTATGTAACTTTTAATTTTATATAATCTGTAAGTTTTTAACTATGATGTAATAATTTTTTAAGTTTTGTTGAAAGTTTATAATCATATCATCATGTTTTCTACAAGATTTGGAACAAATTTGATGAAAAAATGTATATAAAAATGTATTTATTAAAGTTGCACACCATGTGTTTGATAAAATGTGCGAATAAGATTTTAAAGCTGTGATGCACTAATTTTCAGTATACGAGCTTAATATTGAAATATATGACTCTTGAGGGCATCTGTGTGTATATTTGCAGCATAAGAATTACAAGTTAGGCCATCAGATTGTATTAGTGCATCTGTGTTTGTGGTTGCTAGAAATACTTCAGCATATATTTGTATGTTTAGTGCATTCTTGGAAATACTTGGACATCTATTTGTATATTTAGTGCATCGATGGACATATTAGGGTATCAATAAGTATGATTACTGCATCATTGAACATCTTAGAGCATTAGTGAATATGATTGCATTAGTGGGTAAGATTAGTGCATCATCAGACATATTAAGGTATTAGTGTGTATGTTTAGTGCATCGTTGGTAATAGTAGGGCATCCATTTGTATGTTTAGTGCATCGCTAGAAATACTTCAACATATACTTGTATGTTTAGTGCATCAATGAACATATTAGGGCATCGGTAAGATATTAGGGAATCCATGTATTTTTATAGTGTATCCGTTTGTATATTTAGTGCATTGGTTGTCATAGTAGGGCATCCATTTGTATGTTTAGTGCATCATTGGAAATACTTGGGCTTCTATTTGTATGCTTGGTGGAATTTCTCTTGATGCATCTCAATATGTTATGAAAGAGTTTTGTGAATCTATTGGATCTTATGGTCTTGGCGTGAGTTTCTCTGTATGTTACTTATTTTTTTCATTTTTTGTTGCAGCAAGATTTTATTTGGCTCTAAATTTTCTTCAAAACTTGCGTAGGTATATAATGTAGAATACGACATTGATGGTCTTTGTGTTGGTCCGTGGTTTGCCATTTTAACAGTGCCTCGTCATCTCATCTATTTAATTCATTTATTGGCATACACTTAGGAAATAAAACATGGAAATGCAACATTCTGATAACAATTATTATTTTACATTATGCAGGAGGATTTTTTCATAGGTCTACACAACATGATTGAAAATAATGTAGAGGTGTCGAGTATACACTCTGTTAAGGACACAAAGATATCATTGATGAGATTTAAATTTGAAGGGATTTCAATCAACTTGCCTTATGCTTAACTTCAAGTTACAACTGTTTCTGAGATATCTTGACATGTTCTTTTCTTTTTAATTGCGTTATTAGAAGGGAGTTGAATACTAAGACTATAATGCTCACGTTATAGTCTTTAACAATGGGCATTGGTGGACTCACGTCAAGACTACCAAAGGGTAACATCTTATTGCATCTTTGTTATACATTAATGCATCAACATTATACGTTATAATTTTTAAATATTGCATAAATATAATCCAGCGATGTAGTAAACATTGGGGTGCTTGGCAATATAATAATTTCTATACAATTTTTAGTGCATCTATATTAGAAAATAAGGCATCTGTATAATATATTTTATGATAATTATTAAGCGGTGTTTGGCTATATATACTAATTTGTGTACATTTTAGGGCATATGTATTAAAAAATAAAGCATATGTATGGAATACTACATAATAATTGTTCAATTCATAATGATTGTTCAACTAATTCAGGCTCTATTTAGAAATAAACATTTGACCTTTCCCCATCTGCAACTTCATGGAATGGATGAATTTAATGACGAAGATGATTTTGTCAGTCAAGAATATGACCTTTGTTCTTGGTTGAACGTTGATGATTTGTTACAAGGTGATAACTTTATAGGCGTCGAAAGGTAAATGATTGGAGAGGCTTCTCTGGATGTTTCAGAATTTGCAAGAATTTGAAGATAGTAATTCCTTAGCTTGTAAAAATATTATTTTTCAGTTTTTGTTTAGCTTATTATATCTTAGGAGACTTTGTATTCTTATTGTAGCATCACTCATCAATACAAAATGAATCTCTTGTATTCTGATTGGCAAGTTAAGTTTATAATATGATTAATTCGTTCATAACATGACTACTTATTTGTATGTTTATTGATATTTTTTGTTCAACTATGTTTGTTAATTGATATTTTTTACTCCCAATCGCACAAGAAATATATTCTTTTTAATATACATCTTTATCCATTCATCTCCATTACATTCAGTGCATTTTTTTATTACTTACATTAATGGATGTGTTCATTCTCATATATTAATTTAGTGCATCTGTTTGAGGCACTTTAGTGCATCTATTTGAGGAACTTTAGATCATTCGTTTGATGTAGTTAGTGCATCCGTTTGTATCATAAAAGAAAAACAAGTGCAACACTTTTAGGTTCATGAAATTGACGAAGATGCGGCTCCAAAAAATGATAAGACAAACACGATTAACGACCAAGAAAATATTCAAGTTGACGAGCCTTCAAAGAAAGACTCTACGAAGATACTACATGTTACATCATCAACTGATAACAACATTCCAAAGCAATGAATGTGATAAAGAAACATCTTTATATTAAAACCAAAAATATAGAATATGGGACTTTATTATAATGAAATCTTGAATCTAAAGTCAATTCATATTTCTGAACACAATACTAATATATACAATATACATATTTTATATCTTCTTTACTATAGGGAGTTTACAACACAAGATGTAAATGATAGTATCTACTTATCATGTTACACTTATTCAAAACCAATGCCTTTGTGCTAGTTTCAAAAGTGGGATAACGTTTATGTATTAACGTTCCATGTCGTTTGGTACTTGGTTATGCACTTTAGCATCCACTTCAGACACTGTTAAACATACAAGTAGAAGATCAGTAAACTATATGCAATTTGTAATAAACATCCATAAAATACGACAATTACACACGAAAATGAAACATGATAATATATGACGCAACTTAATGCATAGGTTTGATGAACTTAAGTGCATCTGTTTGAGTCACTTAAGTGCACCAGTTTGGTCAAGTGAACGAATTTCAGACATAAATCAAACGAAGCTCTACCTGATGTGTCTTGATTTGACTTCTGATACTCATACATCAAATGTGCAGTTTAGTACTCGAATGGGCATTTAAATTTTTAGCTAATCATCATAAAAAAGAAAATAAGGTACAACGTAACTACCATAGTCCTTCTAGTGCTTTGTCATACAAGTGAGGTAGATCCTCCATGGTAATATGTCACTTGAGGAAGATTAGTGGAGATACTCTTCACTTTCTCACTCAAATCTGATATTAAATTACGTATAGCAAGGGCAACACCTTTCAGTTAATTAACAAGCACCTGCACAGGAACATGTGTGAATAGGAAACCTATTTCAACTAAGTCAAGATTTTATTTAAATAAGTTGCTGAAAAAAAGGTCAAATTTGTCAAAGAACGTTATTCCATATCATGTGTCCTTATTTGACTTATGTTACTCAGACAAACAACTTTCAACTTGAAACCTGTAACCTAACGTCGTAGCACATGGTATGTTGACGTGGTGATACATACAGTAGCAACAAACCTGATGTCCGTACAATTGTCTTAGCGAGTGTTTTCATCCAAATCTAAAATCCTCTTGCCTAAATTATATAAGGCATCATAGTGTAACTAGAATATATTCACAAGAATTAGGGCATCAGAGTGTAAAATTAGTGCATCGCAGTTATAAAACCCCATTCAGACATTTTATCAAACACTTGGTGTGCATTCTTTTGTAAACATCTTTTCCATGTATTTATTTCTCAATTTCGTTTCAAAATAACTATTATATACAATGAATGATGTCAATAAACTCTGAAAATCGTTACATCTATAAACGAAGATAGTGTTTAACAAATCAAATTACATAAAAACAAAAAACTAACTCAATATGAACAACACATCATTCTGATTAAGCAACAACAATCAATATATAAGCTTTATAATTGATTTTAAGTAGCAAAAATAACAAATCTATAATCAAATTCAGTTACATACCTTAATTTGATCTTCAATCTGATAAATTATGATGAAATGATATTGAATATGATAACACGATTGAATCTGATAACACGAAATCTGTTACATACCTTATTGAATCTGATAACACGATATGAATTTGTGATGAGATGGTTTCGTGAATCTTTATGGTCGTGATTTCATGAACTTCGTGAATATGAAACTAAGAGAATGACCAGGTTCTAGATCTAGAGAAAGAAGAAAAAGAACAAATGAAAAAAAATATGAATTATATATGATATGTTCCAATTTACAAAAGCTTCCCTTTAAGAATGAAAAAAAAATACAATTAGGTCCTTGTAGTTTGGTGTGAAAAAAGGGAGGGGAAGAGGGGGTGATCTAACGGTTGAGATCACTTCTCTCACTTTTCTCTTGAGATCAACTTTTTAAATGATCCAATCTATATATATATATATATATATATATATATATATATATATATATATATATATATATATATATATATAGTGTATCTTTATTTTCAGAACCCTCTTAAGTGCGAGAACTGCGAGAACCCATCTATGACCATTAGATCATTTAATTAATGGATGAGATGAGTTGTGCCATTAATGTAATTAGTTAAAAGATTTGGTTTTTATTTGTAAAACACAAAGGGTAGTTTAGGAATTACAAATTATCTCCTTTTTTCCTTATTAATTAAAAGTATGGATCAGTTACTAAACAAAATCCGTATTCCTTTCTATCTCACATAACCGCCTCCCTCAACTCTAGCCGCTCAAAACAAATTATGATAATCTTTTTCAGATCTGTTAATTTTTTTTCTGGACACAAAAAAACCAACGCCCCACATCTTTAATTTTATCTCTTGGTCTATAAAAGATAATCGCTGATGATGATGATAAGGTTCTATTTTTTTCTTTGTAATTTGTTTGTGTGGTTATGCTCTTAGCAAATGCTACATAGTTGTATGGGAATAAGTCATCTTAGAAAATGCTACATAATATGTGAAAAAGGTGATTAGCTGATCCATAACTTTCCTTATTTTACCCAACTTTGTGAGTTTTATTTTTAGTTTTTTAGATGTCATGTGTTGACGGTTGATTGTTTGGCTACTTGTTTTAGTACGCTACAGATAATGCACTTTTTGGTCCAGTTCCAAGTGCGATTGGGAAGTTATGTTGGGAAGTTATGTTGGGAAGTTATGGAAACTTCAAACACTTGATCTTTGGGGGAATCAATTTAGCGGTGAGCTGCCTAGTTCTTTGGGAGATCTTAAGAACTTGAAATTATTGTAAGGTTTGTAATTTCGTTACATGTTCAACAACAGCCTTACATGTAATCTAGGGTGTTTAAAAAAATATTTTTTTTTTAAGTTTAAAAACATGAATGTTTTATGTTTAAAACATGAATGATGAAAAACATAACTGTTGCTCTCATGTTTGTTAGTTGCTCTCATGAATGTTTAAAACATGAATGTTTTATGTTAGTTGCTTACATGTAATCTAGGCTGTTGAATTTGAGGCCCGATCTGTGATGTTTAGTGGTGGCCTAACTCATATCCTCTTCCTCACGATCTGAAATAATAGAATCCACTGGTAAGTTGTTTATCTTTGTTTGACATTACTGAGTTGTTTGTCTTTTTGAAGTGGTAGATCAGATCAATATTATAGTTCGGTTAATTAGTAAGTTATAAAATAGTGAATAAAATATTATAGCATATTGGAATGATGAATTAAAGGTAGAAAACGCAATTGAAAGTAGGCACAATAAAGGATATGCGTTTACTCTAAAAATAGTAGAATCATTATTTCTCGCTTCTTTACGAGTTATTTTTGTTATTCCGATTCTGGTACACCCTTTGTTTCTTGTATATAAGCTGATATGCTAATACCGTATATGAGTTAACGTATATGAGTTAGCTGATATGCTAATGCCGTGTTTTGGAATTGTTTTTGTACATGGGGGTTCATAAACAGGGGTGTTTGGAATTGTTTTTGTACAAGGGTGTTTGGATTTGTTTTTGTACATGGGGGTTCATAAACAGGGGTGTTTGGAATTGTTTTTGTACGGGGGTGTTTGGATTTGTTTTTGTACAGGGGTGTTTGGATTTGTTTTTGTACATAGTATATTACGTTATTGTTTAGTAGTTTATTAGTTAGTTAACTGTTGGTATGACTTTATTCTATCTTCATTTATATCTAATAGTTTCAATACAATTATAAAACATGTATGCTTCATAACAATTATGGTTCAAAACATGCATGTTTCAAAACATGTATGTTCGACAACAAGTCTGTTCTCAAAACATACACGTTCTCATGAACATGTATGTTTTGATAGTTGTTTATGATTAAATATGTTTGATATACACAAGATTGTGTATATGCCTTATGATCGTTATGATTAATTTTTGTTTTTTATTTGTTGGAGGTTTAATTGTTTTTGTGCATGCTTGTTTTCAGATTGATGAAGATGATGATATCATTAAAGACTATGGAGTGGATTAATACAAATATACATGAAGATGATGATATCATTAAAGACTTGTCGATAATTTACATGAAGATGATGATATCATTAAAGACTTTTTTCTTTTTTTTTGTGCATACTTGTTTTCAGATTGATGAAGATGATGATATCATTAAAGACTTGTCGATAATTTGCGACTTTTGAAGATATAATATGTGTTTTTGTACTTGTAATTAAATGAAATGTAACATTTATGTATATGAATCTTGTTTTTTCCTTTATAATGGTTTATGTTTTTTAATTTATGCTTCAAACTTCAAAAAAAATAATAATAATGCTAGCAAAAAACATACATGTACTTCACTAAAAACATACATGCACCTCATTTAAAAAACATACATGCACGTGCTTTAAAACAAATATGTATCTCATTAAAAAAAAAAAAAAAAAAAACATGCATGCACCTGTAAGATTATGAAATCATGTTAAAAAAAAAAAAAAAAAAAAAAAAAAAAAAAAAAAAAAAAAAAAAAAAAAATTCTGAAAATTAAGGAATGCTTAAAATCGGGATTTAATAAAAAAAAAATAAAAAATAATATAAAAAATTGTATTTTACTATAATACCCTTTTGGATTAATAATAATTTTTAATATTTAAAAAAATCTCATTGGTTTAGAAGGGTTCTCATAGTTCTCGCACTTAACATGGTTCTCAAAATAAAGGTCCCCTATATATATATATATATATATATATATATATATATATATATATATATATATATATATATATATATATATATATACCAAGAGATAAAATTAAAGATGTGGGGCGTTGGTTTTTTTGTGTCCAGAAAAAAAATTAACAGATCTGAAAAAGATTATCATAATTTGTTTTGAGCGGCTAGAGTTGAGGGAGGCGGTTATGTGAGATAGAAAGGAATACGGATTTTGTTTAGTAACTGATCCAGACTTTTAATTAATAAGGAAAAAAGGAGATAATCTGTAATTCCTAAACTACCCTTTGTGTTTTACAAATAAAAACCAAATCTTTTAACTAATTACATTAATGGCACAACTCATCTCATCCATTAATTAAATGATCTAATGGTCATAGATGGGTTCTCGCAGTTCTCGCACTTAAGAGGGTTCTGAAAATAAAGATACACTATATATATATATATATATATATATATATATATATATATATATATATATATATATATATATATATATATATATATATCAACGTCCAACATACACATCTAAATAGATTAACATAAGTCGATCTAAATATTTTAAAAAGAAGTTTTAAATTGGTAAAACTATTCAACCCCCCCTTCTAGTTTTCCACAAATTTTATTAACTATTAACAAATTTATTTTTAACCAAAAAATATCAAATTTCAATAGTTAAATTTGGTAAGTAATACACATGAAACCCATACCACCCACTTGCTTGCCTTTTGTTTTTATAACTCTCTTGTTTCATGTTTTTTTCCCTCTGCCGATGTGGGATTGAAACTTTTTTACAAATGCTATAATGATTATGTTTTTATAACTCTCTTGTTTCATGTTTTTATAACATTGTCTTCTATAAGTTATAAGTTATTATCAAATCAAACCAAACATATGTATGTTAAGAAAAAATGTCGTGATCTCCATTTTATGGTAACTGAATGTATCAAAATCAACCAAATACTACATTCAATATACTTATAAATATAGCATCTCAAATAAAATAAAATGATACACAATCGTGCAATATAAAAAATGAGCACTTTACTTTAAAATAAAATTAATTTATGTAATTAATAATGTAAATACAACAACAACAACAACAACAACAACAACAAACCCAATCCCGCTGGGGCAGGGTATGGGGGAGGTAGAGTGTAGACAAATTCTACCCCTACCCCAGGATAAACCCAGGACTAGGGAGACTGCTTCCAATGAGACCTCCGACAAGTGCATGTGTGCGGGTGAGGGGGAAGGCAGAGAGAGCATAAAAGGCAGAAGACAACAAACAGCAAGCAGGGAAAAGCACGCAAACATGCAAACAACCAAGGACAACAACATAGAGTAGAGCAAAGCAATACGCGGGGCCTAAGACGAGGCAGAGCAAAAACCAAAAAACGCAGGGGGCAGGAAAAAGGAAGGCAAACCTAGGGGAGAAACACATGGGCCAAAGACAAAGGCAAACAAGGAAAAATCAACGCACTGGGCCTAGAACTAAGGCAAAGCACCTAGCCCACTAAACACCCAAGACAACCTACACCCACTAAAACAAGCCGGTACTACCTGATGATCTTAATTCTAGCTCTCCACACGTTCCTATCTGAGATCATGTCCTCGGGCAAGAGAAGCTCCTTCATATCGAGCTTAAGTTTATCCTCCCACCTGAGTTTGGGTTAATAATGTAAATGATTTTATAAAAAAAATATTTAAAACACAATTAAGTAAATAACAATTACTGAGTATTAATTTTTGGTTACATAATTTTAAATACGCATTAAATTATAAGTTAGTTGTTTTAGTATAAAAAGGACCATGAAGAGATGATAAATTCATTTTAGAGAGTGATTTTGTACAATTTGTTAACATAGTCAACGAAGAGATGTTGGCTTGAGATGATGAAGTCAACCACGATGTTTTTGTAATACTAATAATTGACATTGTTGTTGTCTTTACATTATCACCAACTACGAATCACTATTACCATGTACCAAAACACCACCATTGTTGTTTTCTCTCTTTTTGGTTTCGATGCATTGCACATGTACTACTATAATGTATAAAAATGATTGTGATACTTCAATTATATATGATATTGTGGGTTATTTGGTTACACGGGTACCCGCTGCCGCAACGCGCGGGTACCCGGCTAGTATACCTATAAATATTGATGTAGCGAGATTGCTTAGGTTGGAAAGTATTGGATAAATGTATTGTCATACGAGGATAATTGACGAATTATTAAACAAATGAGGTAATATTGTTTACCTGGTGAGAATAAAACACTAAAAATTGAGAAACTTTCTCATAGTACTTTTGGATTTGTAGGTTTCGAATTTAGATTTTACTTTGCCTATTTAAGCCACCATTCAAAGCACATTTAAACTTAGAGTTCTTGTGATCCGCATCCATCACAATCACACTTGCATATGAAGATCCACCACAACAATATTAGAGCTCTTTTCATCTTCATCCAATGAAGTCTTTTTATAAAAAAAATATCAACCATATCAAGTTTATAGTTCTTGATATTTAGATTAGGCATTCACCTCCATTAAAAAATCATGTGTTGTATCACCATCAAACAACACCATGTATCATCATAATACAACACCTTGAATCACCAACGACTATTCAAACTAGAGGTTAGATGGTTTATGTGTTTAGGCCTTAAAACACAAGCGTTATAGGTTTAGTGTGTTTATGCCTTAAAACAGAAGGGTAATAGGTTTGTTTGGGCCATAAAACATAACATGTTTAATTATAATTGAAGAAGAACTCGATATCTATCTTAGTATCTGTAAACTTGTAAGTAACATTGTCAGATTTTCTTCGCCGAGAATGAAGCTTGTCGACTTAGTGAAGTAACTCTTGAGTCAAGCTTATACACCAACGCCACTATGCACGAGTACCCGAGTAATATAACGTAAAAGTTGTGGTAATATTCAAATTAATAATTCTTTATCATGGTAGTCAATGTTTATACATGTGATGAGAAATTTACCTTTAAATTATTCTTATATATATATTCAGTAATTAGATAGATTAGGTTAGATAATAGATAATGATAATTTTACAAGAAGTTCGTAATATCATGTTTGAAGTATTATTAATTCATATGTTGTTGCGAAAGTTTTCAAAATATATCATTTAGTCTTTGGGATTCAAAAATGCATAATAGTATTACATATATACACGTTATTCTATTTTTTATTGGTTGTAAAATTGAAAAAAATATATATAAAAAGATATTGATATCTTTTTTTTTTTGAACTTGAAATGTTGGGATAGAAAAAGAAAATAAAGAAGGTTTAAATAGGAAACCATATGATAGAATAATAAAAATTGAAAAAATTAGAATGTAAATGGAAGTGGAAGCTTCAGTGACGGACCTAGCATGTAAGAGTGGGGGGCAGGCGCCCCCCATGGTTAGCCGAAAAAGTTGATATTTTAGTGTAATTTTAATATAATTTTGACCTTTTTTCAAAAGTGACCCCCACCAAAAACCCAAATTGCCCCCCACTCACATACTAAAATCCAACATTTAACTCTTTAAAGCCTTATAAATCTTTCATGTCTAAGTAAAAATACTCGATTTATCATTACGCGTATAGTTTTTTCTTTCGCATTTTGTTGCTATCGTAAAAAAAAAATGCCCCCACATTCTATTTTTCTGGGTCCGTCACTGATAAGCTATCATCCCACATCACTTGAAGGTCAAACTTTAAAAGAAAACAAGTCCATAAAACTTCTTAGTGAAACCTAGCTCAACCATAGGTCTTCTCTTTTAAATGATGTACTTTAATTATTTGAGCTTTAGTTTTTGCTTGTTTTCATTGGTTTCTTCAAGTCACTATAAATTTATCTCAAGCATTGAATGAAATTCCTGAACGAGCTTAGTTGAGCTTCTGTGAAGTAGATACCTCGTGTTCTAACTTATAAGCTTTGAGCTTCGATAGTTAAAAAAAACTTTAAAACTGTTAAAAGAGCCTCGAGCTCGAGCTCGAACAATAATAAATTACTCGAGCTCGAGTTAGAGCAAGATACTAAAAAATTATTCGAGCTTGAATCGAGCTCGAGCCAAGTAATAGTTAATCGAGCTTGGCTCGTATATTCTGAAACTCGACTCGGCTCTGATCGTTAACACCCCTACTCCCACTGCATGTGCAATGTCTGGTATTGTACAAATCATCGCGAACATTAAACTTCCCACTGCTGATGAATACGGTACTCAAGACATCTCCATCCTCTCTTCTTCACTACTAGGACTCATATTTGAGGATAATTTGACATTAGTAGTAAATGGGGTTGATATTGGCTTACAATCTTGCATGTTGAACCATTTCAAGATTTTCTTCAAGTAACTCTTTTGTGAAAGCCAAATTTTCCTACTAACTCTATCTTGGTGAATTTGCATCCCTAGAATCTTGTTTGCGTGTCCCAAGTCTTTCATCTCAATTCCCTAGCAAGTTGTGCCTTCAGTTTACTGATACGATCTTTGTTGGGGCCAGCAAACCAACATGTCGTCAACTTATAACAGCAAAATGACAAAATCATTGTCTCCAAACCTCTTGAAATATGCACAAGAGTCTGCGTGTAGTCTGTTATATCCAGGTTAATGATGAAAGAATCAAATCTCTTGTACCAACACCGCGGCGCCTGCTTTAAACTGTATAGAGATTTGTTTAACCTGCAAACCAAGTTCTCTTTTCCTTTTGTTTAAAACCTTCTGGTTGGAGCATTTAAATTTCTTCCTCAAGATTTCCATGAAGAAATGCAGTTTTCACATCTAGCTGCTCTAGATGTAAATCATACGTAGCACACATTGCCAGAACCACTCGAACAGTTGTCATTCAAACCACAGGGGAAAATATTTCGCTGAATTCGACTCCCTCTTTCTGAGCATATACTTTGACTACCAATCTTGCACGATACCTCTCCACCTGGTCATTACCGTTCCTCTTGATTTTGTACACCCATTTGTTTCCAATGGGTTTTCTACCTTCCAGCAGTGGCATCAGTTCCCATGTTTTATTCTTATGAAGGCTTCAATCTCTTCTTGCATTGTTGCCATCCAGAACGACGCATCTGAATTATTCAGTGCTTCTTGAAGAGTTGATGGCTCTCCTTCCTCTGTAAGAAGACAATATGCAACGTTGATCTCCATAACATAATCCGAGTGCCACACCGAACGTTTTCTTTCACGATTAAGAGTACGAGTCATTGGAGCTTGAGACTCGGTTGTCTCATTTACCTCGTGTTGTGGTACGACTTCAGAAGAATCACTCGACTGGATTTGCTTTTCCATCTGTATTGATGTAGTTTCTCTTGTAGTGCTATCACCTTATTCATTCTCTTGAATTTTGTCTTCCATAAAGACAACGTCTCTGCTGATGACTAATTTGTGGGAAGTGGGGTCCCACAAGCGATACCCCTTTACTCTGTCAGCATACCCCAAGAACAAACATTTTCAGGATTTTGGATCAAGCTTCGTAGTTTCTTGGGTATTGTAAATCACGTACACAGGACTACCAAATATATGAAGGTCTGAATAGTTGACTTGCTTTCCCGTCTACATCTCCATCGGTGTCTTCAACTCAACTGCAGTTGAAGGTGACCGATTTATCACATAACATGCGTTATTGATTGCTTCCGCCCAGAACGATTTTTCCAAGCTTGCAGTTGCCAATATTGCTCTTGCTCTTTCTAACAAGGTTCTGTTCATCCGCTCTGCCACTCCATTCTGTTGAGGAGTGTATGTCGTCGTGAACTGCCTTTTGATTCCTTCTTGCCTACAAAAAGTATCAAAATCATCACTTGTATATTTGCCTCCATTATCAGTCCTCAAACACTTGATCTTTTTTCCAGAATCAAGTTCAACCCACACTTTGTAAACCTTAAAAACTTCAAATACATCCGACTTCTTGATTGGGTACACCCAATATCTCCTGGAATAATCATCAATGAAAGATACAAAATACATTTCTCCTCCTAGGGACTGAACCGGTGCTTGCCACATATCATAGTGAAATTCTAGAACATATGGACTTCTAGAATTCGAAGTCTTGAATTTTAGTCGATGTTGCCTGCTGATAACACAATACCTACATAAAGGTAAAGAAACCTTTGTGAGGCCAAAAATTAGCTTCCTTTCCACAAGAATCTTCATTCCTTGTTCCGACATATGTCCAAGCTTTCGATGCCATATTACTGCAACTTTTTGACTTGGACTATGTGAAGCAACAGATGCTTTCGCCTCCTCCATAATCTCTCCCTTCAGTTGGTATAAGTTAGAAGCCACCTTTCTCCTTTCATAAGTACAAGCGCGCCTTTTATAATTTTCATGATCTTGTTTTCTATTTCAACCTTACAACCAAGATCATCCAATTTTCCTAAAGACAATAGATTCTTTTTCAGGCCCTCCACGTGTCACACATCCCCAAATAGTACGCATTGTACCATCATGCACCTTCACCATGATATTTCCAATTCCAATGATCTTTAGTTCATGATCATTGCCACTATCTCCTGAGATAGGTTTATATTGATTAAACCATTCCCTTCTTGCGGTCATATGAAAAGTATCTCCCGTATCGAACAACCATACATTTGCAAATCTCTTCTTGCCTTCATTTGCAACCGCTGCTTCACAACACAGAGTGTTACCATCTTCTGCTAGCAACATTTCCTTGAGGATTAGAGGTACTTAAACCTCGGAAATCTTTCTTAAAGTGACCCGGCTTTCCACATTTGTAGCATTTAAAATTCTTCTTCTTTCCTGTTCTAGATTTATCATGATTGTGACTCCTACTGGGGCCACGTTCCATTGACCTTCCTCTCGTCACCACCAAAGCCTCCACTTGTCTTGAACTGGTTTGTCTGTCCTCCCTATTGTTACGCCTGTTTTCTTCCTCTAGAATAGCGGTTGCAACATCATCGAAGACTAGACGGTCAGAAAGAACATTACTAGTTAAGTTGATTATAAGTTGGTCATGAGTCTGGTAAACTCTGAAGTAGAATTTTAGCACGTTCATGTGGCTCTATTTTACAACTCAAAGAGGTGAGTTGAGAAAATAGATTATTCAGACTATTAACGTGCTCTGTCACCCAAGTAGATTCCGTCATGCGAAGAGCATAAAGTTTCCTCTTAAAGAAAATTTTGTTGTGGAGCGATATTGCCTCGTAAGTCATGCAAGATGATCCCAGATATCCTTTGCAATTGTCTTCTCCTCTATGCTTGACAAAACTCCATCTGCTAACGCAAGATGAAGGTTTGAAATAGCATTTCCGTCCATCTCGTCCCATTTACTGTCATCCGTGACCTCAGCTGGCCTTTCACCAATGGCCGCCAAATAGTTATCCTTTCTAAGGATAGCCTTCATCTTTAATTTCCACAATGAGAAATTATTCCCATTGAACTTTTCGATTTCAAATTTCGTCGCCATTGCTATAACCACAATCTTCAATTCAACAAAACTACTATTTTGCGAATAATAGTAACGAACGCCTTTTGAGTGGGTATAATATTATTTATCTTTTGATGTGGAGGGTCAACTTATTAGTGGCACACCACAGAGCATACGATAAATAATTATACACACGCCCAACCTTAGCTCTATCACCACTTGTTGAACAAAGCGATACCGGATTGAAGCAAACCCGCAACTAAAATAAGAAAATACTAATAAAAGATGACACACATATTTTATGTGGAAAACCCCAATAGGGTAAAAACCACGGGCAAGGAAAGATACGTTTCACTATAATGGAAATTAGGAGTTACACATTTTCTCTAATTACAAAGATTATAGTAAAATCGTTTGTAATTAGGAAATATTACACAAACTCTCTAATAAACTTATATAATAGGAGAGACACTTTTGTTGTTATACTTTGGAATGAATGGGATGCCAAGTGAACAACAATATGCATCTATTTATAGTGTTTGTAAACCAACACTATACAATAGGAAACAACTTAGTCAATATACTGCAAAAGAATTGTAGGCGCCTGACTTTTACTCTACCAATTCCATCGACAACCCACCATAATTTCAGCATTCTCATGTGAAGCGTTGACCAACCAATTCCACATGTGTGGACCACCTTTCTAGAAACCAACCAGAAAGCAACATGCATATTATCAATATATACGTCTAGCACCCATGTAATTTTGTTGTTGTGATCAACCTTGAAAAATATGACCATTAGGTCCTCGTCATGTGAAAGGATATAAATGTACAACTTTGTTACGCTCACTATTTTTCATCTTGGTGTGAAGTTTTTACCCCTATCAATGCCAAGGACCAAACATAATTTTTTTCAATCTTTGATCCAATTCCCAACTACTTTTGGTTCATTTTCTCTTTGGAGGTATATTGAGTGGTTGATTTGCATGTATATCCTTCTCCATTATATTAATTACCTTGTGCGCAATCACCATGCTCTTCTTGTCCTTAATTTATTCATCTCGTTCGGAAACGAATATCCTTTCCGCTCTTTTTCCATATATGCTACAAATTAAGATCCTGATAATGTGGAAAGGGCATACCTCCCAGCATACTAATTTCCGTAGTGAAATACTAGTAGTAATACACAAGTACAAGAACATATTATTTTTCAAACTAAACATAGCTCGCTTCAACAAGTTTTTCATCATTGAATGTGTGCATCATTCCGCAAATTGCATGCATCACCGTGCCTAACCAATAAAATTAAAAGAAGCCAGTATGGTTGAAAGTTTTTTTAAAATTTCAAACTTATAAAATCCGCCCAAAAACACCTTTTTGGTATTTGAGATTTGTTAAAAGATGCCATAGCACACGGTATTATTTAAGGTGTAAATTAAGTTGAAAATCATATTTAACTAATGTTTATTAAATGTATTTTTAAGTGTATAATTTAAGAATTGAGTAAATTACACCGTTCATCCATGTGCTTTGGCCGAAATCACTAGTGCAGTCCTTCGATTTTTTTTGCATGGACAATCTTTATAATGAAATTTAGTAACCCCGTTAATTACTATCCCTAAACAAATTAGGGATTGTTTGCTAAATTTTTTTATTAAGTAATGTTAAATTAAGAGATGACTTAATGCAGACACCTTCAGTTTCATTACTTAATATTTTCAGTCACATTTCTGTATTAAGTCACAAACAAATAGTTTTCATATGACTTGATGAATTCAGTTTTTTCATATGAAGTCAATTAAGTTGAATTCAAAAACCACCTAATCATTCCCGTTATTTTCAACAAACTGCTAGTTGTGCAGGCGCACTTGGTATTTCCACATTGATGAAATGTACTTTCGTCAAATGGCATATGGACCCAATCTTGATGCTCTAGACGAATATCTGCAAATGGGTGCGACAACAGCTCGTGAGTGTCTCCAAAAATTTTGTGAGGCCATCATGGAGTTATATGGTGAAGAGTTTTTGAGAAAGCCAACATATACCGACATTGAAAAACTTTATGCTCGTCACGAGCAAAATCATGAGTTTCATGGGATGATAGGAAGCATTGGCCACCCTCCATTTATGCCTAGATCCAATTTTTTGTATTTCGAGTCTTAATTATTTCACTTGTTTTGATTTAAAATTGAAGAGTTAGGAAGGAATGGTGATAAATTTAAAGGTTTGGTGATAGATTTTGTGATGTTTTCTATTTAATTCATATGTCAAAAAATTTAAATCACACTTGTATGTGTTTCTGTAGCAAATAAGAAGTTGGGCTTTTGATTAGTTTTATGTTTCTTGTTAAAAGTGATAAATTATCCCTATACCTAATAATGAATTGGATTCTTACAAGTGTCATGGTAATTGAGTGAAAAAATTATCTAATATTATTGTGTGTAAGAAGATTAATAAAATGGCAAATGGCACAAAAAGACACTCAACTTAGGGTCTATTTTCAATCAAGTTACTCTACTTTTTTCGTACAAATAAAGGCTCCCAACTTTTTTTTAGCCGATTTAGGTTTTTTTCTAACTTTCGTTAAACCAGTTCGTAGTAAATTACATGTTTGGTCCTTGAGTTTGCGTAGTCATTTCATGTACCATCCACCACCACCAACCGCCGCCGCCACCATCACCAATCACCGCCACCACCACTTGCCACCTCTACCACCACCACCACCAGCTACCACCACCACCGCTGCCACCACCACCAACCACTGCCGCCACCAACCGCCTCCACCACCACTGTCCATCGCTGCCACCATCTACCTTCACCACCAACAACAACCGCTGCCACCACCATCAGCTGACGGTGGTGGTGGAATGTGGTGGTTGGTGGTGGTGGCGGCGGACGGTGGTGGTGGTGGAGGCGGTGGTGGATGGTGGTGGTAGCGGCGGCAGTTGGTGGTGGTGGATGGTGGTTGTGGCGGCAGTGGATGGTGATGATGGTGGTAGTAGCTGCTGGTGGTGGTACTGGTGGTGGTGGTGGTAGAGGTGGCAGGTGGTGGTGGTGGTAGAGGTGGCAGGTGGTGGTGCGGTGGTTGGTGATGGTGGCGATGGTTGGTAGTGGTGGTGAATGGTGCATGAAATGACTATGCAAACTCAAGGACCAAACATGGAATTTACTAACAAAGTGGGTTAACGAAAGTTAGAAAAAAAAACCCTAAATTAGCTAAAAAAAAAGTAGAGTACCTTGATTGGAGATAGACCCTAAGTTGAGTGTTTTTTTTGTGCCATTTTCCTTTAATAAAAATATATTGTAAGAGGTTTTAGCAATTTCTTGTTATTGTTGTGTCTCAACATAGGTGTGGGGTTTAGAATCTTAGTTTAGGCAGAATGAGCCCTATTGTTATAATCGGTAGCTTCAAGAAATAGAACAAAATGTTGAAGACGAAGTGTAAAAAAAACTTATGTACCCTCATGTTTAAGTCACATGAGGGATATTAACGGATAAATTTAACAGTTGCGAAGTTTTATGATAAGGATTGTTCATGTAAAAAAAAGTAAAGGGACTACACTAGTGATTTTAGCCAAACCACAAGAACAAACGATGTAATTTACTATTAAGAAATTCGGATAATGAGTTTAGGGATGGCAATGGGCGAGAGAAAACTTATAACCTTTGGGTATTCGCACGTGAATAAGTGGGTATAAATTTCAACCCGCGGGTATGTCGTGGGTGAAAAATCATACCCATCGGTAGGTGCTAGGCGGATGACGAGTAATGTATACCTGTCATGGGTGAAGCTATGACACCCATTTAAAATACCAACGGGTATATCCGTAATAATGCATGTGGGTGTCCCGTAAACTCCTCCGTTTAACTAAAAACTATTATACTACCTAAATATTAGTGGTTGTTGATTTGATACAGTGAGGTGGCTGTTGAAGAAATAGGATGTTAAGAGGTCCAAGTGATTGGATTTTTGTGTTTGCGTAGCATGTTTTAAAGTATTTTACTTATCTCTTGAAATGAACTATTATGACACATAGTGATTTGGTGTCATATTGTTTAATTTTCTAGTTTAGACATATCTTAAGTATTTTGTAAACTTTGTATTTGGCAGAGTAATATGGTATGTTATTATGCAAATTTCATAGTTAGTTTTCATATCATGGTTTTGTGTTTTTCTTGATATTACTAATCCATAAGTTTACTCGTGGGGAACAAATACTCGCGGGCATTAGCATAGGCAAAAAATTGTACCCGCAAATGGGTGACTGGCGGGTGGCGAGAAAGAAAAAAGCCATGGGTGTGGATGACGGGTTAGATATACCCATGCCCATTACCCACGGGTAGGGTTCTAAAAGGCATGCCGTGGTGGCTTTAAGAAGCGAGACGTGACTTCCACGTTACGCAATAAACCAAAGCACCGGCTCTAAGCGTGACGTGAGATAAGGTGTGAAAAGGCGCGAGGCGTGGCGCCTTTTTTGAATGTAAATCTGATGACTGTCAACTGTAAAATGCAAGTCTTCCTTTTATATATTTAGGATTAACTGTTGGTTCAAGTATGAGAAAAACAAATGGTTGGATCAGTAAATTTCCAACTAAAATTGGCAAAATGGAAGGAGAAGTCTCTTTCTTTCATTGTGCGTTTGACTCTCATCAAAGCCGTCATGACTAACCTACCGACTTATTATTTCTCTCTTTTTAAGGCACCAAATTCATTTATCAAACTGCTTGAACAGATCCGAATCAAGTTTGTTGGCAGGGTGGGGTTGAAGAAAAGAAAGTTTCAGGGATCGCGTGGAGTAAAGTTATCGCCCCTGTGAAATCGGGAGGTCTCGGGATAGGATCTCTCAAAGATTTTAACTTAAGTCTTCTTTCTAAATGGCTATGGAGGTGGCACACAGAGAAGGATGCCTTATGGAATCACATTCTCTCGATTCATTGATCAAAGGGAGGTGATTTTCTCAACTATGCTTCTATTGATACAAAGGGTACCTGGTATGATATTTTAAAGGCGTGTCATGATGTGAATAGTCTCAATATTCCCCTATCTTCTTTCTTTGCCCGGTCTATTGGTGAATGAGTCTCAATTAAATTTTAAGATGAAGAGTGGCTCGGTACTTTCAAGCTGGCTAAAGTCTATCCTAAATTATATGCTTTAGAGTCCATGAAAGATTGCAACATATCTGATCGCCTATTTAAATTGAATGATCATCTTTCATTGGCATGGAACTGGCGTTGAGCTCTTCGTGGCGGCAGAGAAAAAGAGGAAATGGAAAGTTTTGCTTGTTTAATCCAAGGAGTAGAGTTAAAATCAGGGCTGGATGGTTGGAGTTGGGCTCTTGAGAGCTCTGGAAAATTCATAGTTAAATCCCTTTAGGTAAAATTAAATGAGAAACAGTATGGCGAGCCGAAAAGATATGGCGAGCCGACAAAGATAGTCTTGCAACAAGATGTAATCTAGACAAGAGGTGTATTGACTTGCTATTAGGATCAGGAGATCAATAATCAGGGGCAAAAAGAACAGGCCAACAGTAGTAGCATAGGCAAAGTACATCAACAAAGATCAGGAAGAACAAGATAAGAGGTTTGGAGCAATAACTGATATATTTATTATGAAGAGTCAAAAATTTTGTACAAGTTATGTGTTTCTGTACTTGGTTATATATAAGTAAATAACCGACTAAAACAACCAACATACTAAAACAACCGACACAGAATTCTTACTTCTTAGTATACTAACAAAATTACCAAAATGCCCTTATAATACTAGCTAAGTTAAGTAGTACCAAAATTACCAAACTACCCTTAGGAGGTGAAGTCAAAACCATCTAACAATCTCCACCTTGTCTTTAGCTCATAAGTAATACCATATTTCCAATTACTGATATTGAGCAAATCCAAACAGTGACGAAACTTGCTCAAAGAACCGGTTTGGTAAACACATCTGCAGGATTGTATTGAGTGCCAATCTTCTTCACTTTGATTCTTCTTTCCGTACGATAAAGTGATAACGAACATCTATGTGTTTATTCCGGTCATGGTATACTTGGTCTTTAGCCAAGCAAATAGCACTCACACTATCACAAAACATGGTCGCTTGATCTTGAGGGAAACCAAGATCTTCAATCAAACCTTTCAACCAAATTCCTTCCTTCATTGCGTCCGTTAAAGCCATATACTCGGCTTCAGTAGTAGATAAAGTAACTGATGGTTGTAATGTAGCTTTCCAACTTACAACCGAATTTCCAATAGTGAAAACATAACCGGTCAAGGATCTTCTTGCATCAAGATCCGCAGCATAATCCGAATCTGAGTAACGGGCAACCAAATATTTGCGTTCACCACCGTAAATTAGCCCAACATCAGATGTCCCTTTCAAATAACGAAAAATGCGTTTCACTGCATTCCAATGCTCTTTTCCGGGATGAGGCATATAGCGTGACACTACACTCATCGTGTGAGCTATATCCGGCCTCGTGCAAACCATAGCATACATCAAGCTCCCAACAACACTAGCGTAGGGTATTCGAGACATATACTCTATCTCTGCTTCACTTTGAGGTGCACAAGCCGTAGATAAACGGAAATTTTCCGAGGAAGGAGTATTTACCGATTTTGCTGAACTCATGCCAAAACGAGAAATAATCTTCTCGATATAACTTTTCTATGATAAGAAAACCTTACCATATTTTCGATCCCGAATTATTTCCATAGCCAAAATCTTTCGAGCTGCTCCCAAATCTTTCATATCAAATTCTGTGTTGAGAAGAATCTTCAACTTATTAACCTCGTCTATGTCTTTAGCCGCTACGCGCATATCATCAACGTACAAGAGCAAGTAGATAAGTGATCCAGGTGCTACCTTTTTATGATAAACACAACAATCATAAGCACTTCTACTAAAACCATGCTTTACCATAAAGCTGTCAAATCTCTTATACCATTGTCTCTGTAACTGTTTCAAACCATAGAGAGATTTTCGGAGCTTACAAATGTAGTTTTCTTTTCCTTGAACAAAGAAACCTTCGGGTTGGCTCATATAAATTTCTTCCTGAAGGTTACCATTAATAAATGCGGTCTTTACATCTAATTGTTCTAACTCTAAGTCGTGATGTGCTACCAAGGATAGTAACACCCGAATAGATGTATGACGTACCACTGGGAGAAAATCTCATTGTAATCGATTCCCTCATTTTGGCTATATCCCTTTGCGACCAAACATGCCTTGAATCTAATGATGTCCGAAGCCGGTAAGCCAGTTTTCATCTTGAAAACCCACTTACAACCAATAACTTTCCTTCATTCAGGTAGTTTCACCAATTCCTATGTATTGTTTTTATGAAGAGATTCTATCTCTTCACCCATAGCCGCAATCCACATATCAGACTCTTTAGAAGTAATAGCTTCTTGATAAGTAGCCGGTTCGAGAGACTCCACCTCTTCAGCTACTTGCAATGCGTATGCGACGTAGTCCTCAAAACCAAATCGACTAGGAGCTTTTGCATTTCTACGAGGTCTATCATGGCTTCATGGGCTATAGACTTATCTTGCTCATGTTCCAAATGTGGTGAATTTGGTTGATCATCTGTATCAACTAATGGTGAAGTAGCATCGTGATCCATATCTCCTGGAACAACGTGCTCCACCTGTTTAGGAACATCCTCCACCTTTTTGGAAACACCCTCTTCAAGCTTTGATTCAAGTAGATCTTGTTTCATGCGAAACAAGTAATCCTCATCAAATGTCACATCTCAGCTAAGAATGACTCTTCTTTCAGATGGTGACCAAATTCTATAGCCTTTAACCCCATCACCGTATCCCATGAAAATTCCTTTCTTGGCTCTCGGATCTAACTTTCCTTCACTAACATGATAATACGCGGTGCATCCAAAAACACGAAGCTTCGAATAATCTGCGGGCTTTCCAGACCAAACTTCAATTGGAGTCTTACAATCAATAGCGGTGGCAGGAGACCTATTGATTAGATAGCAAGCTGTATTGAGTGCTTCAGCCCAAAAACTTCTATATAATCCAACATTAAACAGTAGGCATCGAACTCTCTCTAATAGAGTCATGTTCATTCGCTCAGCTACCCCGTTTTGTTGAGGAGTGTAACGAACCGTATAATGCCTAGTAATTCCTTCATCTATGCAAAAGTCATCAAACTCTCTTGAACAGAACTCCAAACCATTATCAGTGCGAGGACACTTGATCTTCCTTCCAGTTTGGTTTTCAATCAGAACCTTCCAATGCTTAAATTTCTCAAACGCCTCACTCTTGTGTTTCATCATAAACACCCATGTCATTCTTGAGAAATCATCAATAATAGAGAGAAAATATCGAGCACCACTACGAGAAGGTACTCGAAAAGGCCCCCAATAATCCGCATGAAGATAATCAAGAGTCCCCTTCGTCTGATGAATTGCTTTTGAGAAACTCACCCGCTTTTGTTTCCCGATAACACAGTGCTCACAAAACATCAAGTTAGCTACCTTGTGGCTATCAAGTAGTCCCCATTTTCTCAATATGACCATGCCTTTTTCACTCATGTGACCTAGGCGCATATGCCACAGCATCGTCAAATCTGAATTACTTTTCTCTGAACAAGATACAGAAGCGGAACCTGTAATCGTTTCACCTTGTAAAGTGTAAAGAGAATAAGCACCTTTGATTGCTTTCATAACCACCAAAGCACCTTTCGAAACACGAAGTACACCATTCTCACTAGTGTATTTGAAACCTTTCGAGTCCAACATTCCTAGTGAGATCAAATTCTTTTTAAGATCTGGAACATGGCGAACATCAGTGAGTGTTCTAATAACTCCATCATGCATCTTAATTCAAATTGTTCCAATGCCAACAACTTTGCACGGTGAATCCTTACCCATGAAGACATACCCGCCATCAAATTCTTCATATGTCACAAACCAATTCCGATTGGGACTCGTATTAAAAGAACAAGCAGAATCCATAATCCAAGTAACTGGTGTACCTTTATAATCAACTATTGAGAGTACCACATCGCGTTCCGAGCTAGAGTCATCTTTAGCAACGGCCGCTACCTGACCTTTTTCCTTAAGTTTAGGACAATTGTACTTCCAATGGCCTTCCTCTTTGCAATAATTACAAGTTTTCGAGGATTTGACCCTCGAGGTCTGGACTTTGATCTATCTTTATATCTTCCTTTTCCTGTGCCTTTTTGTGTTCGATGTCTACCCCTATCATGGCTTGTATCATGACATGTAGCTGATAAGCCGACGGGTTGAGATTCCGAAGTTCCCGATGCTTGACGACGAAGCTCTCGGGAATGCAAACCAGATCGAACATCTTCTAATGTGATTGTGTCTTTACCAACAACAAAGGAGTTCACAAAATTCTCAAATGAGGGAGGCAACGATACTAGAAGAATAAGAGCCGCATCTTCATCATCAATCTTGACATCTACATTTTTCAAATCCATCAAGATCGGGTTCAATGCATTAAGATGATCTTTTAATGCCGATCCCTCTTTCATTCGAAGTGAAAACAAATGTTGCTTCAGTAGCAACTTATTCATCAACGACTTTGTCATATAAAGCTTTTCTAACTTTTTCCATACACCAGAAGCCGTTTCCTCATCAGCAACCTCATAAAGAACCTCATCCAATAAAGATACCAAAATAGTAGAATGCGCCTTTTCATCTTGTGAGTTATATTTTGCATCGGTCATATCAGCCGGTTTAGGACCGGCTAGAGGTGCCCAAATATCTTGTTGTTTCAATAAGGCTCGAACTTTGATTCGCCATAAACTAAAATTACTCTTACCATTAAACTTCTCAATACTACTAACTAATGGTGATTGTGTTTGAGAAGACATAATTATCCAAATGGGTTGTCGAAAACTAGAAGGGGGGTTGAATAGTTTTGCCAATTAAAACTTCCTTTTAAATTATTTAGATCGACTTATGTCAATATATTTGGATGTGTGTGTTGGATGTTGATAAACAAGCATATAAAGGTAAGTAATGAAAAGATAAGAGTAAGAAGCACAAAACCACAACACGAGTATTTACAGTGGTTCGGCTACAAGGACACCTTCCTTGCCCTACTCCACTCCCCGAGTCACCTACTCGAGAGTTCGTAATCACTACACCAATCTCCTTATGGCGGAGAAGCCTTCACAACGTCGCCTACCCTTTTTCCGGTGCTAGGCTAACCACCGGGTTCTTTCACTCCAAGGTGAACCACACCTACACAACGTCACCTACCCTTTATAAGGTACTAGGCTAAGTACCTAGTTCTTTCACTCCAAGGTGAACTACACCTTCACAACGTCGCCTACCCTTTATTAGGTACTAGGCTAAGCACCTAGTTCCATTGCAATGGAGGAACTACTACCACACTACACCAACGACTAATCCCAAAGGAGATCTACTCCTTTACAACATCAACAAGGATATCAATATCCTTGGATCTAATACTAGTCTATCTTGTACATCGAAACACACCATATCGAATGTACATCTAAGGCACCTTTCACTAATGCCTTTGACTAGATCTACAAGACACCTTTCACTAATGTCTTGTGTCTTCACTTCTAAGCACCTTTCACTAATGCTTCTTTGTCTTGACTTTAAGCACCTTTCACTAATGCTTCTTTGTCTTGACTTCTAAGCACCTACCACAAGTGCTTGTCCTATAGACGATAGATACCCTTCACTAATATCTTCGTCTTGACACTTGAGACATCTTTCACTAATGTCTTCAACACTACACTTCTTTGGAGAAAGAAAGGAATCATCAACAAGAAGACTTCAGTAGCCTTGATGATGAGGAAGTATGGCACCTCATGGACTTGAGCTTGCTCGACTACAAAGGTGGTGATCTTGCCTTTAAGAGAAACCTAAAAGATCACACAAAAACAAAACTACAAACATAGATCTCTTGGATATAAGGTTAGTGAGATTTAACTCATGGGAGAAAGTGTGTTGGAAAGGGGTGAGAAATAATTAAGAAATGGCTCACTATTTATAGAGGAAAAATCCTACTGTTCCCACGGATCCCTTCCACTTGGGATCCGGCTAGCACAAAGCTAGGGATCCGTGGAACGCTCCTCTTTGCCCATGGGTATTTTCGTTATGGGTCATGGGTCATGGATTGAACCATGGATCTTTGGCTAGATACAATGTATCTTTGAGTGCATTGCACTTAGTCACTTGGGTATGGGTTGATCCATGGGTTATGGGTATTATCCATATGTGATATAAGCATGATGTCATGCAATGGGTTATGGGTCATGATCCATGGGTTATGGGCTTTGGGTTGTACTCAACTACATTCAATGTATTTGCCCAATGGATTGTGATACTTAAGTTTCTACCCATTTATATTACCCAATATACTACATGCTAGTTATGTGTATATTTTATCCAAGTATGTAAACACTAGTTGTTGTACATATGTATTACTTGAATCATAAAATCACTTATACTTGTTTTAGTGTTTTATGTGAAAATATGAATATGTTAGAAACTATTAGTTCAAACAATTTACGTATTTTATTTGTTTTGTTAATATGATTTTACGTTTGTTATTGACAAAACATTAGAAGATCGTAAAATATAAATAAACGTTTTTACGGCTTATTTGTATTAACAATCTCCCCCTTTTTGTTGATGACAAAACATAAAATTATTTTAAGGAAAATCTAAAATCCGTAAAAGTTTGAATTTGTAGTTTTACTTTCTTCTCCCCCTTTTTGTCGAAACAAAAAGTGTTTGAAGAAAAGCAACACATCGTTTTTAAGAAAAACATGTGAAAGAAGTAAAAGTAAAAAGAAATAGAGAGCAAGTAACAGGAAAGCATCTCGTCTTTACTCCCCCTTGACGAGTCCATCCCTATGTAAGGGCGTCAAGTAAGTGATACTAATCTAGTTTGTTTGCAAATAAGTTTGCAAAAGATTTCGTCTAAGAGACGAATGTGCTCCCCCTTGATGATTGCAATTATGCAAGGGGATGTCATGAAATGTAAACCTAGTATTTCAAGTGATTTGCAATGTATTGCTTTGACATAAAGCTCCCCCTAGCTTTGGGATGTCAAAGTCTTCATGTGTAAATTGAATAACTACAAAACAAAGGTTAGAAAGCAAGTATAATTCACAATTTCCTGCAAATGTGATTCAAGTTAGTAAAAAGAAAGCTTTCTGTCTCACGGATCCCACGGTTCCCTCCTAGTAGGGATCCGTCTAGGCAATTTTGAGGGATCCATATTAGCTGTTTAATTTCAGCAAAGGTGATATAACAAGTAATGTTATCATAAAAATGAGATATGAATACAAGGTAATCATGTGCTCAGAAAAATAACAAGTAGCATGTAATTCCATTTAATAAAACTAGAGTTATGATATACATGACTCTAAAAACTAAGAAAATAAGAAAATACAAGAATAGGAATTTCTAAATTAACTATTGCTTGATGCTAGGTGATGAGTGTGTAAATACTCATCATTTTTGTTCCTTCTGCACTGCAAAACCAGTCAAAAACACTTTAAAAAGTCTCAAAAAGACAGAAAAAATATTGAGACTGTATTTTATGCAATAATTGTCAAAATCTAGTCCCTGGTTATTCAAAACATGTAATTTTTCATAAAAGGCCCTCAGGAATTTTTAAGTTGTCAAAATTAGCCTTATAAAGCTCAGTTTTGCAAAATGGCAACTTTAGTCCCTGAAATTTCAAAGATTGACAGAATTTACCCCTGGACATTTTAAATTGGAAAATTAACATTTTTAGTCCTTTGGTAATTCTAACTTGTCAAAATTGGTCCTTTTGATAAATTTTGGAAAGTTGCTAATTCAGTCCCTCAAGTTTGGATAAATTGCAAAAGTGATCCTTGGGCTTAATCCTACTACAAACCAAGCCGGACCCAACACCCTTTAATAACCCAAGCCCAAGCCCACCAACCCATTGAACCCTGCCAACACCACCGTGAACCCCCCCCCCCCCATCTTGACCCGTTTGTTTAATATCTCCCTCGGTCAAACCATCCCTTCCCTCCCACAAATAAATAAAAAAACCTCACTTTCTCCCACTCACGCCTGCAAATTCAGACCACCCCTCACCTCCAGCTAATCTTCACCTCTCCATGTCCCCTCATCCTCCACTACTTCCAAGAAGCATTTAATGCTTAATCAACCTAACACTCTAATCAAAGATTAAGCAGGTAAGAATTTGGCGCCAAAAAACTAAATCAAGGGCTAAAAATTGAGTCAAAGCATCCAACGGCCAATTTTATTGGTGGGAAAGGTTCAGAGTCTCAAGTGAAAGCTTTTTGTTGACTATATAGAGGGAAGAGAAGCATTGGAGCTAATGTGTAGTTTTAATTTTAACAAATGTATGTTGTTTTATTTTTCCATGTCTTAAATAGTTTCTAAAAGTATAATCTCAAGCTTCTTGTATTAAACTAAGTTAATCCATTGTATTGCAACCCTGTTTCAGTTATCAATTTCAAGTTCTATCAATCTTCCTGTTTTTCTTATATATTTTGTTTAAGTAAATTTCAAAGAAAATAAAAGCCAAGCTTCAAAGAGCTTATTTACTTCTCACTTAAAGTCTACTTAAGCTGATCATAGCTTTTAGTAAGCTTAAGAAACAGTTTGAATCAGTTTTCTTTTTGGTCAACAAAAGTCAAAGGGGAGGCTATCTTGTTCTTTGGATATTAGGCCAGACCTGGAAGTACTAATAAGCTATTTGTGATCTTGTTCACACTCTGTTCAGCTAAAAATTCAAGGTTTCTCAGTTACTTCTTAATTTTTTAAAGTTTTAGTGTTAAATTTGCATAATTAGATTCTGTGGATTATTACTGTTCAATATTGCTTATTTATGTTAATTTCAGTTTAATTTAAGTTATTGTAAGTTTCTTTATTGATTACATGGCCTGAATATCTCATTTGCTTTATAAATTTTAAATTTGTCTACCTAAAAGGGTGTTTGGAACAAGCATTTAAACTGAGTTAGAGGTTTAGTAACTAGTTGAAACCTTTTGCATCAGTCTTTAGTAGGTTAGTTATAGTCATTTTAGTGGTTAAATTGCATACTAAAACATTAAAAGTCAAAATCATGGTTTGGTTTAAGTATGTTGCATAATAGTTAGTATAAGGCTTGTGTTAGCTTACATATAGTGATAGAAATACATAGGTTAGCTTATCTAGTCCATTTTACATCTGAAAACATCATTTATAGTGAATTAGGAGTGATCAAAGCTGGAAAAAGTCAGATTTCAAAGTTTCAATAAAAGTCAAAAATTCCAAATAATGTTCGAATAGGTTATAGTTTTGATTTTTCATTCCTTCAATATAGGTCCAAATTAGTTGAAATTCTGGATATAAGCTCTTTGGTTGGTTGTCTACTGCCTGGTCATTTTAGTTAATTTTTGTGATTTTTTCTTGCTAGCTTAATGTAGGCTTAAAGTAGATGCATAAGGGCCGTTTGGCATAAGTTTGATAGAACCTGTTTTATTGCTATAACGCTTCTAGCCTGTGCTTTTAGGGTCCCATTCAGTTGCATTAGCATAATTTAGGTTAGATTAAGGCTAAGGTAGCTTATAGTAGCTTATGGTTAGATTTTAGCTTATTTACATGTGCTTATTTCATTAGTTGTGCGCCCAAATCATTGTTCTTGTGCTCCAAAATAGTTTCTGTTATTTTTCCTGGGTTCTCAGTATTATTTTATCGTTGACTGGAAGTTTTCATATTTTTCACTGTTCATTTACTAATTTTCTGCATTTTATGTCATTTTCTAGCATTTTTAATTAGCATTTAATCCAAATAATTCAGAAAAAGATCAGACAAATGCAATTTCAATTTTATTAGTTTTATAAAAATATAAAAAGCCAAAAAAATATTTTTCCATAATTTTCTTAGTTTAAATAGTATTTTCTAGCATTTTAATTAGTTTTAAATAGCATTAAATTCATAATAAATAGAGAAAAAGTCAAAAAAATGTGATTCCAGTTTTGAAAAATCTTTTTAGTTAAATTTGATTTTTGAAAAATAGTTTTATAATTTTCTTGCATATTTTCCTAATTTTTAGCATTTTAAGCTATATTTTAAATGTTCAAAATTAGTTTTTAATTCAAAATAAATCAAGAAAAATCCTAAAAATTAGTTTTAAATTACAAATAAATTTTAAATATCATATGTAGCTGTAGAAAAGTAGTAGTTAATTTTTATGGGTTAAAATAGAGTAGTTTGCATTTTATTAGCGTTTTATAAAGTACGTTTTTCGCATTTTAAAGTTATAAATTGAATAATTAGTTTTAATTACTTGTTTTCATCATAGATTCTGTAGTTTTGATTGCTTTTAATTAATTTCCTTAGTGTAATCAATCATAACCCCTTTCCTGTTCAATATCACCCGATCACTACGCGTTTAGCTATTCAATCGCACAGCTCGTTGGGACTTAACGACCCGGGGAAACACTAAACTCCCCTAGACTTAGTTGCATTTTGTTCTGAGCTGTTTGACTTTTATGGTTGACCATTCACAAGTGGTTGACTAATAAAAGATAGACCGTTCGGAGCGAATCACTAGGACACCACTAAAATCTTCTAGCTCAAGTTTTGTTTAGGTTTAATCTCGTCGAAACGTTCGAGGAGATGATAGAACATGAAACGTTGGTCTTCTCGTACTTCATGTATCAAACTTTCAACATGTTGACAATGATAGCAATCTTTGTCATGGCTAGGTAGTGGTGGTGGAAGAAATGAAATGGCTTGATGCGAAGGATCAAGTGAAGCGGCTTGTGGAGCTTCAAACGATGGAGGGATTGGTGGAGGTACATTTGAGAATGACTCAACCAAGAATGATGGTGGTGGTAGAGAAGTGTCAACTTCCATATGATCGGGTGGTTGACTTTGATGATTTCTCATAATCCAAATGGGATTATATGATGGAAACGGCGAAAAGAAAGCCGGAGCAAGTGTTGACTCAACACCTTGATTTTGAACCATTATTCCTCCTAATGAGGAGAATGTTGTCGGCGGAAGTGGATGAGATGGCCTAGGAGGCAAGTCCTCTAAATTGTAGAGGTGTGGTGATGATAGTGGGGATGTAAATGAAATAGCTCTAGGAACTAATGGTGATGGTTTAGTGGAGATGATATTGTTTGGCCTAGGAGGTATGGTGGTGTTTGGAATAGGTAGTTTTGTGGGTACTATCCTTTTAGGAATTGGTTTGATTGGATGATGAAGAATTCTATCATTTGTTGGCTTGACGGGAGATGATTCGGTTGAAGAAATTTCGTGTATAACACGAGCCTTTTTCATGGGTGGTTCTTTGGTGGATAAGTTACTACTTGGGGTTTTCCTCATGATGAGATGATCTCAAGATGTTGCAAGAGCTGAAAGTTAGAATGAGAGTGATGACTATGGAGGTCCTAACAAGGAGGTTTATAAACTAAGAGATTTGGCAAGTGCATTTAAGCCTTAAGCCACTAGGATTCATTGGAATGTGATGATTGACATGCACAAGAGTCAACTTCAGAGGTTGCACTGATCTAGGAACTCATTTAAGATGAGATGGAGTGTTTGAGTTAGGAAGATGAGTTGAAATGATTGTTTTAGCAAGATTTGACATAAACTGTCATCCGGATCCCACGGTTCCTTCCTCAGAGGGATCCGTCTAGGCTAATCCTAGGGATCCGGCTTTCAGCAGTTATGAAAGAGTGGAAATGATGTTTCTAAGATCTAAGACCTATATCATCTTGAGTGTTTCAGTCCTCCTAAGTGTTTTAAATGAAGGGGTGCTTGAGTACTTGAAGGTAATGAATGATGTAGCTAATGATTGTTATTTATGGAAGGATTTGGAACTTTCAAGGGTACCAATGGATGAGCAAGGATGACACTAAATATTTAGAGTGTCAATTGAAGCTAAATGATCCTAGAGATCAGGTTGTGTCTTAGGACAGTGTTTTGGAAAATATCCTAGAAGCTTAGAGATGGGAAAACTAGATTTTGATCAACTTTGATCAATTTTGAGGTGAGGATGATTTATGATCAATTTTGTCATAATCGAAAGATTTCTAAGACTCGATGTGAGGGATTAAGTAGAAAATAAAGTGTGAGTTTTAAGAGCGGAAGAGCAATGGATTAAAAACGAAATGGTAGATCTACAAGCGTCTTAGAGTGTGATCTAGGTGAGTTATGTATGAGTAGAAAAGATCAACCTATCTTGATAAGGACTTAATTTGCCTTAAGACTCTATGTTTAGCTTAGTGTGAGATGTTCTAAGGATATGTTTGAAATATAATGCTTGCAATTGCATTTTCTGTTTGCCGGATCCCACGGTTCCCTAAGTGTAGGGATCCGTCTAGTACAATCTTTGGGATCCGCCTATCTGCTCAGCAGGACCTTTACTAAAGGTATGCAATGATCTTGACAATGCATTATATCTCAAGGATAGTCTAAAAAGAGTTCTAATACTAAGATATCAAATGTAAGATGTTTTATTTCATGAAAGAAATTGGATTACATTGATAAAGCACGAGTATAAGAGAATTGATCCTATTTTGGAATACTACTAGGTTCCTTGAGTGTTCTCGCTAAGAGGATCATTATGTGATTGATGAGTGTTGGTGGATTCAAGAATGAAGAAAGTCTTCATGAGAGATATGTTTAGCGGTTCCATCATCTTGTTCATAAGTACGTACAACGGATTTTGAAATTGAGGATGGAAGTGCATAACATTATGATAGAGGCGTGTCAAGAACATTCCATAAGGGATGAGTTTATTCTTGGAGCCTTGAAGATTTGCAATTCGCCTTGCGAAGAAGTAGGCGAGATTGTATGGTTGTTGTGTTAGCAAACAGTACAACATGTGAGCACAACAAGCGGGAAGAATTTCTCGATTTCCCCTAAGACTCCAAACATTTTCACGTTGGATGAGTGCAAGAGGCTTGTATTCTTCTCGGATATACCTTATAAAGATAATGTTTGGATCGGAGTAGTATGGTCGAGATTTGCATATTATGCGATTTAAATCTTCCGGAGAGGGTATGTGTGAACAATATGGACTATTTTCTTTACGAAAATTGAAGAGAGAATCAAGAGACCAATCTTCGGTAAAGGCACATTGTCCATGATTTGGAATCCGGAGGATGTGAGCAAAAAGCCCAAGGGTTAGAGTGAACTTTTGGTTTTTGATATAAAACCAAAGAGATAGAGAGTGATCCTCGTTACGAACGAGTTCGACTTGACGGAAGAATTCCATTATGAACCTTGGATATATCTTCTCGTTGATTTCAAGAAGACATTCTAGTCCTATGGCTCGGAAGGAGGTATTGATACCTTCTTCGAATTGTAGAGAGGTGTCTACAATACGTCCTTCGTGGAAGTGACGGTTTTCGAGATTATTGAACCCACGGACATGATTGCCAGGTGTGTTGGGTTCGAGAGAGATGTTCGGAGTGTAGACGCTAGTGAGTGAAAAATCAAACTCATATTCATGCGTCATAGTTGAACCTATAGAGATGATAAGTTAATAAAAAGAGTTGTTTGTGGTTAACCTATGATAATCTAATGTTTTTACTAGATTTTTATTAACAATGGTATTTAACACTTTACCTTACTCAAGGTTTTGACTTTCTAGTGTATTATTACATTTAGAAAGATAGTGGTTTTTAATTTGCATGAAAAACTGTTTTCCAGTAGGACGGATCCCACGGTTCTTTTATAAAAGGGATCCGGCTAGTGTATCTTCCGGGATCCGTGGATCTGTAGTAACATAAACATAGGTTTTCCAGTTTTTATACCACCAAATATGTTTTATCCTACATTTTCTTTTAGCATGCATACATGACTTCTAATGTATCACGAAAGAATATAAAACATATAGATCAAGATAAGTGACACACACATTATGATAATAATAAACTAGTAATATTGCATTTCAATACTAAGGATGATACAAAGGATTGGGTATATAACCCCAATGTAGATTAACAACACAAAGTAAATGTCTCCGTATGTGAACTTCATCATAGGGAACACAAGTGCGATGAGTGTTAGGGCGATGAGCACGAGTGCGATGTAAACCATGTTGATGACGGATCTTCTTGGTTTCGGTTGAGATGGAATGAGGAGGAAGATGAAATTTTTGAAATTGGAAGATTTGAAAAAGTGAGGTTTTGGTAGAGTTGGTCGACGGTGGGGTTATTTATAGGGAAGGAGGAATTTTTGAAATTCGTGTTTTGTTTTATTGGATTTAAAAGAAATAAAACACGTATGTGAGAAAACGGCTTCCTAATGAAGCTTCATGTAAAACATGTATAAGCACAAAAGATAATCATATAAATACCTAAATAGGTATACTTAATTATCAAGCAAAGTAAAAAGAAAATCATACCTCTAGCGCACTTAGGAATGTCTTTACAAATGACACAACAAATGTCACTTAGACGATTCCTGCTCCTTTGCGTTCAAGATACCTTTTTAAGGAGGTATTCTTGTTACCAAGCGACTCCTAAAGCTTGGTGGGTATGGGCTTTGACTAATCAACATGACAAAGAAGATTAGTGCAATTAAATGAAAAAGTAAATAAGAAAAATGTTGTTATCAAATCAACATCCAAACATATAGTTTTGAAAAACATGGTGTTTGTTTTTATAAAAAACCTTCTTTGTAGTTTTCAATTAACTATGGATCGTATCAAGTTTTTAAAGTACAATATACTTCAAGAAACTTGGCAACGAAGCTCTGATGCCAATTGTGGAAAACTAGAAGGGGGGAGGGTTGAATAGTTTTGCCAATTAAAACTTCCTTTTAAACTATTTAGATCGACTTATGTCAATCTATTTGGATGTGTGTGTTGGATGTTGATAAACAAGCATATAAAGGTAAGTAATGAAAAGATAAGAGTAAGAAGCACAAAACCACAACACGAGTATTTATAGTGGTTCGGCTACAAGGACACCTTCCTTGCCCTACTCCACTCCCCGAGTCACCTACTCGAGAGTTCGTAATCACTACACCAATCTCCTTATGGCGGAGAAGCCTTCACAACGTCGCCTACCCTTTTTCCGGTGCTAGGCTAACCACCGGGCTCTTTCACTCCAAGGTGAACCACACCTACACAACGTCGCCTACCCTTTATAAGGTACTAGGCTAAGTACCTAGTTCTTTCACTCCAAGGTGAACTACACCTTCACAACGTCGCCTACCCTTTATTAGGTACTAGGCTAAGCACCTAGTTCCATTGCAATGGAGGAACTACTACCACACTACACCAACGACTAATCCCAAAGGAGATCTACTCCTTTACAAACATCATCAAGGATATCAATATCCTTGGGTCTAATACTAGTCTATCTTTTACATCGAAACACACCATATCGAATGTACATCTAAGGCACCTTTCACTAATGCCTTTGACTAGATCTACAAGACACCTTTCACTAATGTCTTGTGTCTTCACTTCTAAGCACCTTTCACTAATGCTTCTTTGTCTTGACTTCTAAGCACCTAACACAAGTGCTTGTCCTATAGACGATAGATACCCTTCACTAATATCTTCGTCTTGACACTTGAGACATCTTTCACTAATGTCTTCAACACTACACTTCTTTGGAGAAAGAAAGGAATCATCAACAAGAAAACTTCAGTAGCCTTGATGATGAGGAAGTTTGGCAACTCATGGACTTGAGCTTGCTCGACTTCAAAGGTGGTGATCTTGCCTTTAAGAGGAACCTAAAAGATCACACAAAAACAAAACTACAAACATAGATCTCTTGGATCTAAGGTTAGTGAGATTTAACTCAGGGGAGAAAGTGTGTTGGAAAGGGGTGAGAAATAATGAAGAAATGGCTCACTATTTATAGAGGAAAAATCCTACTGTTCCCACGGATCCCTTCCACTTGGGACCCGGCTAGCACAAAGCTAGGGATCCGTGGAACGCTCCTCTTTGCCCATGGGTATTTTCGTTATGGGTCATGGGTCATGGATTGAACCATGGATCTTTGGCTAGATACAATGTATCTTTGAGTGCATTGCACTTAGTCACTTGGGTATGGGTTGATCCATGGGTTATGGGTATTATCCATATGTGATATAAGCATGATGTCATGCAATGGGTTATGGGTCATGATCCATGGGTTATGGGCTTTGGGTTGTACCCAACTACATTCAATGTATTTGCCCAATGGATTGTGATACTTAAGTTTCTACCCATTTATATTACCCAATATACTACATGCTAGTTATGTGTACATTTTATCCAAGTATGTAAACACTAGTTGTTGTACATATGTATTACTTGAATCATAAAATCACTTATACTTGTTTTAGTGTTTTATGTGAAAATATGAATATGTTAGAAACTATTAGTTCAAACAATTTACGTATTTTATTTGTTTCGTTAATATGATTTTACGTTTGTTATCGACAAAACATTAGAAGATCGTAAAATATAAATAAACGTTTTTACGGCTTATTTGTATTAACATGGGTTTTACTACTAAATAACAAACAATTGCCCTATTAACTGCTATGAAACAAAGGCCAAAGTGTAAAACCCAATGAGCAGTCAATCCACAAACCAAATCCTGAATCCCAATCAACTAACACCTTCAATCTATTAAACAAGCAAGCACAAGCAAAATTGATTGGAATATTAAAAAAAAAAATCCCAAAAAACCACAAACCTGATATCTCCAATTTGATTGACAGCATCCACCAAACACAAATCAAATTCAAACGATATCAAGATATTGAATCTTGAAATCAACCACAAACTAATTTCGATCAAAAACCCAAATAATTGCAGCTTGCTTCAAATTGATCAACCGGCTGTGATACCAATTTGTTAGGATCAGGGGAACAATAATCAGGGGCAAAAAGAATAGACCAACAGTAGTAGCATAGGCAAAAGTACAACAACAAAGATCAGGAAGAACAAGATCAGAGGTTTGGAGCAATAACTGATATATTTATTATGAAGAGTCAAAATTTTTGTACAAGTTCTGTGTTTCTGTATTTGGTTATATATAAGTAAATAACCGACTAAAACAACCGACATACTAAAACAACCGACATAGAATTCTTACTTCTTATTATACTAACAAAATTACCAAAATGCCCTTATAATACTAGCTAAGTTAAGTAGTACCAAATTTACCAAACTACCCTTAGGAGGTGAAGTCTCAAAACCATCTAACACTTGCATTCGATTCTCTGTCCGATGTGTGAAGAAGATGTTGAATCTTTAGACCATTTGATGGGTCGTTGCTCATGGTCTCGTAACATCTGGAACCTCATTTTTAAATGGTGGAGTTTCTCTCTTTCTGGGGATCTCGATTACAAATGTGTTTGCAATTTTGTTTATCATTTGAGCACCGAGAAAAAACATGTTCTCGCCATTTCATCTTCAATGCTTTGAAGCAGTCATTTTCACTTCTGTATGGCATATTTGGAGAAGCAGAAATGCTAAGGTTTTCTGCTTAAAAGAGCCCCACGATTGTGATATCTTCAAGGATGTTCAAAGCTTATCATATTGTTGGGTGAGTAATAGGTGTAAGAATTTTAGATTCGATTGGGATCTATGGGTGAAAAACCCGGTTTTGGCTATCTCTCCAATCATGTAAAGTTTTTTTGTTGCTTTCTAGCATCTTGCTAGATTTTGTGTTCAAATAAAAATCCGCCGTTCAAAAAAAAAATGTGTAATCAACTAATTAATGAGCTTAGTTACAATATCAAACGGGCTTAGCCCAATACAAACAATACTAATAGTAAATACTAGTCCACTAACATGTAAGTGTTATGCTATTAATTTACATTTACATGCAGTAACAATAAAGAATGTAGCCTATAGTCGTGCTTATTATGACACAATTAACTTAGCTCTTGCATGGCCTTGATATACCTGAAATTGCTCAGTGATACCCAAATGTGCCATCAGAAGCCAAACATGAGTCAGAAACTCGCCCCCTTTCCGAAGCTGCTGCTCATGGTGAAACCCTCTGCAGTGGGTAGCAGCATAAGCTAACATCTCGATCCATACTTGACTCGTGATTTTCCACATATCTTCTCTTCTCATCTTCTTCAAACTTGACGCGAGTCTGCAACCGTCAAATAGTGCAGATTTGGATCGATCACCCTTCACTTTAGTGGGCAACACTTCTATACAGTCAACTCGAAGCAACTTTTGGCAGGCTTCTTCCTTTCCATTAATAGGACCTTTATCTTTGAAGAAACGCATGGCATCAGCACAAGTATCACGATATCTGATCATGCCAATACCAATAGGCAACATTACAGGGTATGCTACAAGCAGATGTAACAGATATTCAGATAAGTGCTTGCTTTCCACGCGACAGACATTAATGTCAGTGTGATCTTTATCAGATTCAAGATCAGAGTAATAGCAAAGAGTGGTAGCAATGTGCCATATAAGAATGCTTTGATCAAATTCCACTTTACTGATGCTCCATAGAAGATTGTCACACTTGTTCTCTCTGAGAGAAAAACTACCTTTGTGACTACATAATGCTATGGGATCATCGGAATTGACCTTCATGAAATCAAGAAATTGCTTGTAAATCAGTGATTTGAGGTTGTCAGAAACATTGCTATAAGTCCTGTAACGGTGATTCACACGATACTTATCTATCCCAAAGAATTTCTGTATATGCAACAAACTAGCTGGCTTCTCCTCGAGGGCAACACTTATTAGATCTAACTGTGCAATGGAACCAGACCATCTTAGTTTGGTCGGTTTCTTCAAGAACGGAAATATTAGCTTGTTGCGAGTGTAGTTGTGTTGGCTCAACCAGTGATCGGTCCAGTCAGAGAGCAACAAGGAAACAACCGCAAGGATTTCCATCATTACTGCTGTTGAAATTAATATGTATGTAATGACGATATCCATGACTCGGTAATGATCCGTATCACACAGAAAACAGAAGCCCACTAGTGCCATAATAACGAGGAGAACACTAGTTAGGCGAAGAATGGCCCCAGTAAAGGTGTAAACCACATATGCCTTTGTGTAAAGCATGTCATATGCAAATCCAAGTTCAATTTCAATAGTAGCGAAAGCCTCGTCATATCGAAGATGGTGGAAGTAGGCTAGGCTATAATCTCTATCTTCAAATGTGAGGATGAGGTCTACAAAAATCCGTTTGAATTTTTGAAATAGATCATAAGCTTCAGATATCACCTTACCCCGACCGGCAGGAGATGCATGATGAATTGCAGGGAGCGAGGTCTCAGGGACCTCAACTTTCACACTGAACCCCTGTGACTTTCTCAAATGGAACTCCTCCATGAATTTAGGATAATTGGGACCAGGATCAGGAGAACCAAGCATCGATTCTCGGAGATACTCAGTATTTGCCAACCTTAGAGCCTGAACACGCTCGAAACACTTGATGAAACCTGCTAGGTAAATTGATATGCTTAGTAATGGGAGATGAGAACAGCCTGGCCAAGACAACAGGAGGATATAGACAGCTACTACAGATTGAAAAACGAGCTCTGCCAAGTGTCTTAACCATAGTGCGTTGTCTTCTAAAGAATATGCAGTAATGGTGTCTGGACCACCGAGGTGAAGAAGGAGAAATGGTGCCCAAAAAGACATGAGCTCGTTGGTGTTTAGTTGTTTGTTTTGTGAATTTGGATGAGAATTGCTGCATACATCTAAGGCACTTTTCGTAATGACACCAAGAGCTGCTGATGCCACTGAATTTGCCAGTAAGTAGGCACACCAGAGAGCGATTCTGATTCGCGTTCTTGGATTATGTTTCCTAAGGTTTCCTAGTAAAAATAAGACAACTTGCGAAGCAACGCTAATCAATATTAGTCCCTTTAGCGCCCACTCGTTCCATGAATTCTTTACATGCTCTGGTATAATCTCAAATAACTTTCTGTGATCTCCACTAAGTGCAAGCAAACCTATAGCTGAAAATAAGTTACAACAATAATATAGTCAGTTCAATTGCAACATATGACACTGTATCATTCGATAACTTATTTTTAATTTTAAAATAGTAGTATATGAGAAGGATAAACAATATCTAAAATAAATAATGTGCATTCCTAAATAATGAATATATATACTAGCCAGTAACGGAAGTAACCAAAGAAATCTAAAGCCATAAAAATGAAAGCATTACAAAAAAGAAAAAAGAAAAAAAAAAAAGAAAAAAAGTCTTAATATTAATGTTGAATTTAAAATCTCTTATTTGGGCTAGTAGCATTAGAATAGGCTTATTAACTCAACAAAACAGCGGTAATCTTAACCAAGTATTTGGGCTACATAAGAAAAGTAAAAGATATGACATACGCAGTATTTCTAAAACGGGTCATATTGGTTGACCCGAGCCTGAATCATAAGCCATACAATTCTAATCCCAAACCCGACCCTATTAAGCATTCGGGTAGATCTAGTTTACCAAATAACCCAAGCAAACTTTTCTAAGCCGTTCAACCCGACCCGCATAAGCTTATACGGGTTCAGGCCGGGTACATGCAATTTTCCTAGCTGGTAAATTACTAACTTGGTTGTCCACTTCTCTAAGGTATCTTTATATAAGGAGTATAAACAATACATACTCCTGGTTATATGGTAAGAATATAATATATACTAATGCAAAAGCAGAATGTTAACTAACAAGTAAGTGTTAAAATTTACCAATTGAATACATCTTCAAACCAGGTTCCTAAAATGCTCAACCGCAATGCACGTAAACAAGGTATCAGGATCAGTGATTCTTAAAAGTAATTTTTGCTAGTTGTGTCACAAGAAGAATGGAATATAAGGAATAAAATCAGTCCTTTTGTAAGTGATATCCTGGGCTGAAATAAAGCGAAATTAGTTGCCAATTTATGGGTAGGTGCCATTGACTAAGAACACTAGGAAGATTTAGCTGCCATTGCCAATTTATTCATAGTCAATGCATTGACCATGAAGACTAGGAAGATTTAGCTGCCATTGACTATGCATGCAAAAAAAGAAAGAGAGTTTTAGTCTTCTTAGTATTCTTCTACTTGGCTAACAAGTCTTTCAAGCATAGGTTCCCAGAAATTACACCCTATTGTGGCTGTTGAATTAACAGTGGTGTGGTGTCCTCCTGTCTTGAACAAGTTCCCTGGAACTTACATTGCCGAGAGGAGATTGCATGTGTTCTTATGTTGACCAGTAACGGTCTCAGTAGTTTTATCTGATTAAGTAGCAATTTTCTAATATCCAATTATAATCGTGACAAGTTGTTTTTCGCGTACATGTTCTAATGTTGTTATCTGATGTCCCTTGGACCAACTGTTATGTTCTGTTTAGATATTGCTATTTGGACAATTGTTTACTCTGTTGCAATTTGGGACTGTTATATGTAAGGAATATAATTATGTAAGAAATATAATTATGTACAATACCAAATCCTGCTGGAGCGAGGTATGGGGGATGCGAGATGTAGACGGTCACACCCCTACCCGAGGGTAGAGGGACTGCTTCCAGAAAGACCTCCGGCGGCTGATTAGCCAGACTAGATATCAAAAAATATTTAAAAAATTGATTCCATGACTTTTGGGATTTTTTCAAAACCCAAAGTCTTTATAACTTTCTAGAGTACGGATCAGAAAGTCTCCTGCCAACTTCCTGTAAACTTCATCCTAACTACTACCAAAATTGTCTCTTAGTAATTTGACTAATCTTCTGTAAACTTTATTCTAACTTCCTAAATTGGCAATACCGTCATTTCGTCATGTACTCGTAACACATTGTCTGAAAAGTATAACCGCGCATAAGCAATCAGTTTCCTAGAAACTTGAATGAAATTACACACAAAAAGGTCTCCAACTTAATAAGTTTCATGGAAATTTCCTCATTTTATAGTTAGGATTTCTTAGAACAAAGTATTAAGAAGCAGAAACCTACATGTAACTTCATTAACTGAAAACAATACTGAGATAAATCAGCAATTATGAACCCATTAAACAAGTCATTGCTAAAAGTTAGACAGAAACATGTATAAAAGTATCAAGGACCCTATCTTGGTATCAAACTCAATACCTTACATCATATTACAACATGACCACACTTTTGATCACCTGGAAAACATTTTATGAATCCTCCATGACCTGCTCACTATCAGAGGAGCCACGATGATCCAAAAACCAACAATGAATCCAGACAATACACTAATAATCAAGCCCCAATTCACTCCATGTGTCCCGTCGTCTTCTTCATGATCTTTATCAGGTGCTTCAACTCTTGGACAAGGCTCACTGAGGGGATCTCCACAAAGGTTGTTTCCAACAAAGCACGACTCATTTAAGCTCTGAAGTTGAGTACTTGATGGGATTTTTCCAGTCAAATTGTTGTAAGACACATTGAAGCTACTCAGCAAGTTCAAGCTTGACAAGCTCATAGGAAGTTCCCCTTTCAGTGACAATCAAAAGATTCAACCTCTTTCAAGTCTCCAATCTTCTTCGGCATCCTTCCGGTTAAATGATTTCCTGATAGATTCAATGATTGTAGCTTGACGAGGGTTGTTAGCTTACTCGGAATGTGGCCAACAAGTTTGTTACTTGAAAGGTCCAACAACCTCACGAGTTTAAGATTAGTGTTGTATATGCATGGACGGACCCACATGTATGTCGGGTGTGGCACAGGCTACACCCGATTTTAGGTTACAAAGTGCAAAAAAATTTCAAAACTGCCGTTTTTGTGGTATGTGCAACCCTAAATTTTTTTGTCCCAACTCAAGATGGAATGCTTCCAGCAAGTTCATTTCCACTAGAGATCCTTTGAGAAGATTGGAGACTACTTGAAAGATCTTGAATCTTTTGATTGTCACTGAACAAGCTTTCAGGGGAACTTCCTATGAGCTTGTCAAGCTTGAACTCGCTGAGTAGCTTCAACGTGTCTTACAACAATTTGACTGGAAAAATCCCATCAAGTACTCAACTTCAGAGCTTAAATGAGTCGTGCTTTGTTGGAAACAACCTTTGTGGATATCCCCTCAGTGAGCCTTGTCCAAGAGTTGAAGCACCTGATAAAGATCATGAAGAAGATGATGGGTCACATGGAGTGAATTGGGGCTTGATTATTAGTGTACTGTCTGGATCGAGTTCATCAAAACCAAAACCAAATTTCTAATTCAATAGAGTTAATCCAAGAAAAAGAAAAGAGGGGTTCGTTTTGGTTTTGGTTTTGGCAAAGTTTTGTTAGTTGGTTTTGAGGATTTGTTAATTGCTTTGTTTTGTACTGGTATTTGTTTATTGGTACAATTTGCTTATTGGGCTACTGAATTTTTGGATCAGTTATAGAACTGCGTTTTGATAGAATAGTTTTTGTGGTTGTTGCGAATGAGTATCAATAATTACGCCACTGTAATCAACAAACCTCTCTCTAAAACTCTCCAAAACTCTTCTACCTCTCTCTAGAACACATCCACCCAAATCCAATCCTTTCATCCGGCGGTCGGTTTCGACCGGCCGTCCGGATCCTTTCTTGTACTTTATTTTCCCGCAATAAAAGCCTTACTCACAGGTCTGTCATCTCTCGCCACTGCCGTTGTTGTCGCTGCCGCCACCTGCTCAGTCTGCTCAGATCTGTTGTGGTCCGCCATCGATAGCTTGCTGTAGCCTTGGGTTTTGTTTCTAGATCTGTTGTGTTTTGCTCTGGCTCCTTTTAGGATGCTTAGTTTTATCTTCTATGTATGTTTTATGTACTTTGTGTACTTTTGTCAAGCTACATCTTTGTATGGTTGTATCTCCCTTAAGCTCACTTTGGTGATTCCCCCCACCCTTGTATGGTGTTGCTGTGGTCTGTGACAACTATTAGGGTGTATGCTTTCTTTTTGCTTAACTTGTTGCCTCGTGTATTTTGTTTGGCAAGTCGGCTTCGATTTTGCCCTTTATGTTCGATGTAACTTGTTGTGTTCAAATTACCTCCATTTGTGAGGAGTGAAATGTAATGTAATCTTTGTTCAAAAAAAAGTTGTTTGTGGTGGAGCCATAGTAATTGGGATTTGTGGATTGTTGTGATTCGGTTAACACTTACGTTTGAAATTGGCCACAATTTGACTTTTGGGTTTTGCTTTTGTGTTTGTTTATTCATTGAATCTTAATTTGATGTTAAGATTTAAGAGTATAACTTTGGAATTGTTTGTTTATCATGGATTCGGTATTTGAATTTTGAAATTTGGACCATAATCTTTATTATATAAGTGGGTCATTAGAATTATTATCCGTATCATATTTGGGGTCTTTGAATTATTAGAGCTCGTTCGTCAAGTTATGTATTAGCTTGAATTTGTTTGATACAGACAATAAATTTGAAGTTGGACCGTAATACTTATCAAATAAGTGGGTCATTAGAATTTTGAATTTGGTATGTGGGTCGTAATTCTTATTAAGTGAACAATTAGAATTTGAATTGGATATTTAGAATTTGAATATTGATTTGGTGTTTGAAGACTTAAGTATTATTAGGTCGTTTGAAATTTGTTCGATCATTGGAAATTTGTTAGTTTGGAAATTTTGGGATCTTCATTCATCGGGCTTTTGAAGTTGGTTGCCTAAATTTGATTGTCCTTGCCGAAGATCGTTTGAGCCAATTTGTTTGTTTGGTTGACCAAGTTTGAATTTGTCGGTTAACGTTTGATTGTTCGTTTTGATGATTATCGGCGTTTGCATTTGTTCGGTTTGTTTTGGATCGTTTTTGGAAATCGATCGTTCGTTTTGAATTAGGCTAGTATCTGTAGCGTTTGGAATTTGGAATTTGGAACTATGAAATTGATTTGAAGCAGGTGGAGGAGTTTAAATCACGGTAGAGATTGTTAGAAGGTGATTTAAACTTTAAGGGTTGTTTGGTAACTTTGGTAATTTGTTTGATTGACTTGTTCTACAAGTTTGTTTGGAATTAAGAAACTATATTATGACGGTTAGTTTGCCTATTAATAGGGATTATTAGCATTAGAATTATTTGTACCTTTTGAATTAGAAATTTGATACCTTTTGAATTAAAGTTTGTACCTTTTGAATTAGCTTTTGTGTTGGTACATTTGAATTTGATTTTGTATTTGGTTTGATAATTTGAATAAACCTTCTGCTTCGTTTGTCAATTTGTTTGTTTGTTCGGTCTTTGAATTACTAAGATTAGAGTAATCTTTTGTAATTAGAAAATATTACACAAACTCTCTAATAAACTTATATAATAGGAGAGACAATTTTGTTGTTATACCTTGGAATGAATGGGATGCCAACTGAACAACAATATGCATATATTTATAGTGTTTGTAAACCAACACTATACAATGGGAAACAACTTAGTCAATATACTGCAAAAGAATTGTAGGCGCCTGACTTTTACTCTACCAATTCCATCGACAACCCACCATAATTTCACCATTCTCATGTGAAGCATTAACCAACCAATTCCACATGTGTGGACCACCTTTCTAGAAACCAATCAGAAAGCAACGTGCATATTATCAATCTCCCACTTGAAAATTAGATTGAAGCTAATCGATCTTCACACCGTTATCCTTCCTTGCACTTTCATGTTGCTTACGTTTCTGCTAGACCGCATGAGGATCGGCACCATATAAACTTGTCACATTTGATTGCTTTCGTCAGATAATCTGCCACGTTATCATCAGTATGAATTTTCTGCATATCCACGGTTCCTTCTTCCACTTTCTCACGAACGTAGTGATACTGAACTCGTATATGCTTTGTCTTTAAATGAAATGTTGGATTCCTTGCAAGATACAAGGCACTCTGGTTATCACAAAATAGAGTAATTTTCTCTTGTTCGTGCCTGAGCTCTTCCAACAACATCTTCAACCATACTGCTTCTTTGATGGCTTGAGCAGTTGCAACGTATTCTGCTTCTGTTGTTGACATAGCCACAACTGACTGCAGTTTTGAAACCCTGTTCCGCCAGAAAGTGTAAAAACATACCCGATGGTTGATTTACTTCCGTCAAGATCACCTGCATAATCAGAATCAACATATCCTTTGACAGTTAAACCCGATTCCCCATAACATAATACAACATCTAAGGTTCCTTTAATATCTAAGGATCTTCTTCACAGCTTCCCAGTTCTCTCTACCAGGTTCCGCCATGTACCCGACTCACTACTCCCACTGCATGTGCAATGTCTGTGTTAATACAAATAAACTGTAAAAACGTTTATTAATATTTTGCGATCTCTTTGTGTTTTGTTGATAACAAATATAATGTTATCATAACTAAAATTATAAGGATACATGTTATTTTTGTAAAGCATTTACATATAGTCACTTAATACAAATTGTTGTAATAAATCATTTGTTGTAATAGTTTATTAGGATGGGTAAAAATCACAACCCATGGATCATATCCATAACCCATGGTATTGACCCATACCCACTTGACTAGATACATTGTACTCATTAGACACATTGTATCTAAAGAAATACCCATTGACCAACCCATAACCCATGACCCATGACCCATAACCAAAAAACCCATGAGCAAAGAGGAGCGTCCCACGGATCCCTTAAGGGAGGGATCCGTGGGATCCGGGGAATAGTGGCAAGTTTTGCCTATAAATAGAGAGCCATTTCTTCATTCTAACTCACCCATCTTCTTACTAACTCTCTCATATACTCTCATTCTCTTCTAACAAAAGATCACTTGATCTAGAGAATTGTTCTTCTTTCTTTCTTTAGTGATTCTCATATAGGTCCTTCTCTAAGGCGAGATCACGAGCATTCTACAAGTCATCCAAGCAAGGGGTCCTTGATTAATTTGTTCCTCCACAAGATTTCTATAGCAAAGATCTTGTATTTGATATTTCACATAGCTGTTATGTAATAGTCGTGTTGGTTTGATCCACCGTGTTACGGACTCGGTATTTAGCTTTGTACCGGAAAAAGGTATAAGCAACGTTGTGAAGGCTTCTCCACCAAGTTGAAGGAGTTTGTTGACATAGTGCTTGAACTCTCCAGTAGGTGACTCGGGGAGTGGAGTAGGGCAAGGAAGGTGTCCTTGTAGCCGAACCACTATAAATCGGTTGTGTCATTTCTATCCCTTGCTTTACTTTATTTACTTGCTTTATCATTAGATATATACTTTCTCTACATCCATACGATTTCACATAATATCGAATCTAAAGTTTTTGAAACTAACTTAAAATCGTCAAAACTATTCAACCCTCCCTTCTAGTTTTCCACAGTCTGGTCTTATACAAATCATCGCGAACATTAAACTTCCCACTGCTCATGCATGTTGGGAATTATATTTGAGTTGATTATGACAAAACATGAAACGTGAAGGACTTATGAAGATAAGGAAAGATAAGGGATCTACTTGTGATTTATTATTTAGTCCCTAGTAGTATTTGTAACCCTAGTATCTCTATTATATAAAGAGATACAGGGAATTAGTTTTAGTGTGTGTCAAGATGTGAACACCAAAGGTGTGTGTGTTTACCCTAGGCGTAAAATATAAACGCCTAGGATAGTTAGTTAGTATTTAGTCGACTAGAATAGTATTTAGTCGAATATTACTTAGTAGTTGATTAGTATTAGAGTGTTTAGTTAGAGATGATGACGAGAAACCTTTAGCAATAACATTGATGTTCTTATTATTCCGCTGTGCATTCATGTTTGTCTTTGTTATTGTTATCCCCTAGAGCTCATAAACGATTGATAATGTTTTAAAATGTACCTTTTTGACGGGGCGTTTAAGCCCTTATTTGATCACTTTTGTATCCGTTATTACTTAATATCGTTCCTTTTCACTTTTTAGGTCTCTTGAAGGCAAATTGCTAGAATGGTACTTATTTGGACGAAAAGGCGCGGATATACGAAGAAAATGGCCAAAGTCAAGAATCGAGACACTCAAGCTGCTGAATTACAAGGGGACGGCGTCACTGCTTAACTGCGACGCCGTCGGAGCACTTCTGTGACGGCTCAGAAACCAAATTTCTTATTTTCAAGTGACGGTGTCAAGCTTTAAAAGAGTAGGCCGTCGCAACTCAGACGGCCTAGATTTGGTCCACACGACGTCAGAAGCTGAAGAGGACGGCGTCACAAGCACAAGGTGACGTCGTCGCAAGACTAACGTGGCCAAGACGAAACCCTAATGACGGCGACCCGACGGCGTCACAAATCATAAGGTGACGCCGTCGCATATGTAATCTTATATATAGAATCCGAAATTTTCAGTTTTAGTGTGTAGTCTTTTGGAGTAAAAACCTAAACCGAACCATGGCTGTCTTGTACAATATTTTAGGGTTTCAAACCCTCTCTTACATCAAGATAAGTGTTTTACTTCATTAATTCAATTATGTCTTCAATTATTTGTGTGTATGCTTGCATGTTTTCCATGTCCGGCTAATTTACTTGTGTGTTTGCTTAGGGAATATGAAACTTGATTATTGAATATTGATTGGTCGTCTCTTATCTTAATTGTTAATGATCTAGTAATGCGATAGGTCATTCATTGTGTAATTAATGCTTGATTAATCTTTGTGAACCTTGGACTATAACACTTAGAGCAGTTGTAGGCTAAACTATGCAAAGAGTGCCTTAGAGTAAGAGTTTATAATTCCTAGAGGTTTTTGTAGACGAGACCCTTTGGTAAGTTCAAAGAGTTAGGGACAAACGCATACCCTACGACCTTAGACACACAACGCAATTAAGAATAAGGACGTGACAATTCAACCATCAATAGGAGATAATTAAGGAGTAATAAAACCTAAGTAAACACATCTTTAAACTATCATACGAGCACACAATAATTAGACATAGACTACATACACCTTAGATTAGATAACTAGATAAGTAGAGTAATCGGTAGAAATACCAAACCCCAAATCCAAACCCCGAGATTCGTACCTTTCCATTTTCTAAAAAAACATAAAAAGATAAAAAAATAATCTTCCTCAACCCCAACCTTAGCGTAGTAACTTCTCACTAGCATTCCTATTCCCCTAGAGAACGATATCAATACCCGTGGCTTACCCTAATACTACACTACAACGATTAGGTTCACTGCCTAGGGTGTTATAAAACTTGCTCGAAGAAAAGGAAGTTCCTTTGACCCCGAACGATGTGTGTAGCGTTATCAAGTTTTTGGCGCCGCTGCCGGGGAATAGAATAGCTAGTTAGTAGTTCACCTCATTTAGGTTTCTTTGCTTGATTCCTATCAAGTAAATTTTTCTCATTTTTAGCTTCCTCGTAGTCTATCCCCCTTCTTCGTGACCTTTGTTCGTAATCCCATCACTTTTCATCATGGAAGGTGATAACCCTCCACCATTCATCAACCTACCACCAAATGATCCGCCAAGAGCCCGTACTCTTGGTGAATACTCGAGACCAAGCCACCTAGGCTATAGGAACACCATTGAGCTTCCCGACCAAGCCCAAACTACGGCCCTGCGATTCGACACCATCCGGTTGGTGCAAAACGGATGTGCATTCCATGGACTTCGTACCGAAGATCCTAATCAGCATCTGAGGGATTTCCTCAAAATTGTCGATTCCATTGATCTTGATGCTACTACTCGGGATACCACGCGTCTGCGTCTCTTCCAATTCTCTCTACGGGACCAAGCTAGTAATTGGCTTGAGCGACTTCCCACCGGCTCCATCTCAAGTTGGGATGATCTCACCTCTCGTTTCCTTGCTCAATTTTTCCCACCGGGGAGAACCACTAAACTTAGGCGAGATATCTTAACGTTTCAACAACTTCAAGGTGAGTCTCTTTACAAAGCATGGACTCGATTCAAGGACCTACTCCGTAAACTCCCCCATCATGGCATTGATCTTTGGCTTCAAATCCAAATCTTCTATGACCATATCGATTTCATCACGCGGCGATCCATTGATCAAGGCGCCGGTGGAAGGCTCAGCGACTTTAATGCGGAGAAATCTTGGGATATTATAGAAGAGCTTACTGATCAAAGCTAGGAAGACTGGAATGAATCTCCTGAAACCACTGTTAACGTGGTTAATGCCATATCAACTCGTCTTAAATCTCCCGACATCACCGAGGAGAAAATGAGTGTTATTGAGAGAGGGATTGATTATCTTATGGAAAGGCATAAAAGAGCTCCCGTACAAATCCCTCGAGAAGCAGTCAATTCCGCCAATTCCACCAACCACCCAACACCTTTTTCAAAATCCCCAAGTCGTGAGCAAAACCCCAATTCTGAAAGGCGCTTCCGCTCTACTTCCCCAATACCACTCTCACCAAGCTTTAAGGAACAAATGAGGGAGTACATGGCAGCTCATACGGAGAGATTAGCCAAATTTGAAGAGGAGGTTTATAGGCAGAGAGAGGAAATGCAAGCAAAAATGACGGAAATGATGAACCTGGTAAAAGAATACACCAAAACAAAAGTTCCCGAAAAGGTCATAATAAGAAGCAACGATTGTCCTCCCACTTCGTTTGTTAACGCCATTTCCATTATGCCTGAGGATGGAAAGGTTGAGGTGAGGAAAACTGAGGAAAGCAAGAGGGAGGAGTCTGAACCTAATGATGAGCCTGAGACCATTGAGTACTACCTTAAACACGAAATTAACAGAAAGACTATTGCAAAACAAGTAAACAACTTTAGGTACAATGAGGTTCTTAGGGAAGCCCTTGAAGGAAAAATAACAGAAGAAGAGTATGACGCCCTGCCTATGGGACCTCTGTATGAGTTGGTTCTAAAAAAACCACTAACAAAAAAACGAGACACCACAGGGAACTTCGTGATACCATGTAGTATAGGTGATATTGATAATATAAATGCCTTAGCAGATCAGGGGACTGATGTGAACATAATGCCATTATCAATCTATAATAAGTTGACTAAGGAGAAGCCAGCCAAGACCGATCTTAGACTTTCCTTAGCTAATCACACCTATATCTACCCCATAGGAATCGCGGTAGATATTCTAATAGAGGTGGCTAATATCGTTTATCCGGTGGATTTCGTGATCATAGATGTTGAGGAAGATAGAAACATGCCACTCATTCTTGGGACACCATTTCTGGCCACCGCCAAGGCAACCATCAAATGCGGGGAAGGCATCATGATACTTAAAAGCGAAAAAGGGTACGCTAGAATACCCATCGTTCCAAAATACCCTCTTAAGATCATGGAGATGATTACGGGTGGAAATCCACAAGCCTCTAGCAATATAACTGAGAAGAAAATGAATGATTGGGAAAAAGGGCTTAGGGATTTTATGGTTCAAGGATTGCATGCAACATTGTGGAAGCCCGATAAGAAGTTAGGAAATAATCCCACTTCGATACCAAAGGCACAAAGGAACCTTAAAGAATTTATAAAGGGAGAAAAAGTACTTCTGTACAAATCACGTATAAGGGCATTACAAGGTAGAAACAAACCAAGATGGTTTGGGCCTTTTACAGTTAAGGAAACCAATCTAGAGGATAAAACCGTCACCATAATAGACGACGTTGGCAAGGAATCCACGGTAAGCATACAACGTCTGCGCCCTTTCGACCAAGGGAAAGCGAAGAAAGGAGGTGACGGTAATGAAGTTACGTAGGAGCACGACTACGAGTCTAGCTACAAGACTCATAAATAAAGAAAAGCGCTTCGTGGGAGGCAACCCATGCTTAATTGTTTGCTTGTTAGTGTCATATATCTTTTATTGATTGTTTATTCTCATGTTTAAATTTGTAAAAATGCTTTATTTTATTTTTAACCTCGTCTTAATTGCATATAAAGGTATTTTACATAAAGGATAAGTGTAGGGAGGATTACACACGTTTTCAAAAGAAACGTAAACATGAGAATAACAATTAATTAAAAGATATATATGTATGTTTGTTCGAGTCAAATGCTTGTATCGAGTCATAATGGATGTTTTGCAGAAATGTTTCCAGATTCTAAAGATGTAAATTTTCCAGAATTTTTTCCAGAAAATCGCAGACAGTTTTTGTCAGGATAACCTAACGGCATCAGGATCGCAACCTGACGGCGTCAGGAAGGAGTAAAAACAACAGATTACTTTTTTCTCGTTTTCTGAGCTAACTATAAAATTTTGGAATTTTCCAGGTCTTAATTTTCCAGAAATTCTGTAAACATCCATTCCACAAGCATTATATCCTAGTTTAGTAGAGTCTTATATATCTTATTACCGTCGATTTTACGCGAAGGTTTCATTTGTTTTCTTCAAGTGTGCAGGTTTTATTTTTCAAGAAGAAGAAACAAAAGATTGGAAGGAGCTTTTCACGCATACATTTTTCTTGGAAAGAATTTAACCACTACTTCACACACGGATCCTACCGAGCTAATCAGGGGAGTATTAGTTTCTTTCGTTTTTAATTACCTTCCATTATCATAACTTTGATACTTTCGGGGAACATTGGGGACAATGTTCAGTTTAAGTGTAGGGAGGGAAAACAAAACGGGAACTTTGAAACTATGCTTATCCTTGACTATTTGCTTTGTCCAATTGTAATTGTGTAATAAACCATGAGAAAATGTCGGTTAGGGTAATTTTGGCACCAAATTTAAAATTTTTCATGGCATATAGGAGTGGGCCATTAGTCTTAACAAAAGCGTCTCACGGATAGGAAGTTGCATGACTAGCACAAAAATCCTTTACCACTTAAATTCCACCCAAAATGTGAGGATCGCCCTTAGATTAGTAGGAATTAAAGCATTCATCTTTAATGCTTAGAGTGTGAACCGGTAGTATAATAGATTCTAGAACTTGTTTTGTGATGCATTCCGAGATCGCTAGTAACACTACACTTGTGTAGTTAGGAATAACTAAATGATAAGAGGCATTAGGATAACCCTTGTTTGATACCCGTAATATAATTACTTCTTCTACATCGCTTGAGTAATTCCCCCACACCTTTGTGTTGTACTCATCTTTAGTACACGATACCCCTAGTTAACCCCTCAGAGCCTATCCTTTTCGCGGTTCTCGTTATGTTTCGGTTTTTCCGGAATATCAATGAAGAGCATTGTTTACACCCCACCCCCAAATATACACCCAAATCGCCTTAGCCTACCTTGTATGCACTCACTTTTAGTGCATTATTGTTATCACCCCAAACCCTTAGTTCAATTATCTTGTTGCTTGCATGAGTTCCTAACTCGAGTCATATCCTTTGTACACAGTTTTGGGACGATTGGGACTCATGGGAAAAGTTAAAGTTTATGAAATTACTGGAAGGGAACGTTAAATTCCCCTATTTGCGTAATAACGTAACCCAAGTGTTTTGATCTTTTCAATTCGGGTCAAATTAGTGTTAGAGTAATAAAAACTCAAGTGTTGGGATGTGTCTATAAATCCCTATCATTTTGATGTTACCGTAGAGGATGGTAGAGTAAAAGTGTATGAAAAAAAAATAGAAAAAAATAGAAAAAGAAAAAAAAAATAGAGTGTTAAAAAAAAAAAAAAAAAAAAAAAAAAAACATACGGGCTACCATCCTACGTCTATCTTTAAATTTATGTTTGTGTGTTTCAGTTATCTAGAGTTTAGAGTGTCGAGTCTTGGCTTAGCAACGCCATTCTTCGTATGCTTGTAACATAAGAGATTTTTGACTTGCCACCACTAAATAGCCTATCCCACCAAACCCTTTGTTTCCCTACCGTAAGCCTAACATTACAACCCTTTAAAGACCTCTTTGATAGTCTTTCTTAGGTGCTTACGATGGAGGTTTGATCTATTCTCAAGCCTATGGTAATCTATGTACTAGGACCGGTTAATGAGTGTTTATCTTCCATTTTCAACTTGTTTATTTCATATACACCCGAGAGATGTGAGTATCCAAACACCCCATGTGAGGTGCTAGTATGTAATTTCCGTGCTTGTTATGACTTTTGCGGGGCTTATATGTGTTGTGGACTGTTTTAAACCAATGCTTCATGACCCCTAACTTATAAATTAATTGGCTAAAAGCACATTTGCTTGAGGACAAGCAAATACCAAGT
>BPTQ01000003.1:8291218-8412880 GCA_019973895.1 Chrysanthemum seticuspe | reverse complement strand
ATACTTAAGTTTCTACCCATTTATATTACCCAATATACTACATACTAGTTATGTGTATATTTTACCCAAATATGTAAACACTAGTTGTTGTACATATGTAATACTAAATCATAAAATCACTTATACTTGTTTTAGTGTTTTATGTGAAAGCGTAAGTGTGTTAGAAAACTATTGGCTCAAACCATTTACGTATTTTATTTGTTTTGTTAACATGATTTTACGTTTGTTATCGACAAAACATTAGAAGATCGTAAAATATAAATAAACGTTTTTACGGATTATTTGTATTAACAATCTCCCCCTTTTTGTTGATGACAAAACATAAAATTATTTTAAAGAAAAGCTAAAATTCGTAAAAGTTTGAATTTGTAGTTTTTACTTTCTTCTCCCCCTTTTTGTCGAAACAAAAGGAGCTTCGAAGGAAACTAACACATTGTTTTAAGAAAAACATGTGAAAAATAAAAAAATATAGAGCAAGTAACGGGAATGGATCTCTTCTTGACTCCCCCTTGACGAGTCCATCCCTATGTAAGGGCGTCAAGAAAGTAATACTAAGCTATTTTCAACTAAGTTTGCAAAAGATTTCGTCAATGTGACGAATATGCTCCCCCTTGATGATTGCAACTTTGCAAAGGGATGTCATGAAATGTAATCCTAATATTGCAAGTGATTTTGCAATGTATTGCATTGACATAAAGCTCCCCTAGCTTTAGAGTGTCAAAGTCTTCATGTGTAATTGAATAACTACAAAACAAATATTAGAAAACAAGTATAATGCATAATTTCCTGCAAATATGATTCAAGTTAGTAGAAAAATAGTTTTCTGTCTCACGGATCCCACGGTTCCCTCCTTGTAAGGATCCGTCTAGGCAAATTTAAGGGATCCGTCTAGCTGATGATTAATTTCAGCAATGGTGATATAACACATTATGTTAATATCAAAGTGAGATATGTATTATACAACATAATCATATACTCAGAAATATAACAAGTAGCATGTATTTTCATTTAATAAAACTAGAGATATGATATACATGACTCTAAAAGCTAATAAAATGATCGATACATGACTTGGAATTACTAGACTTATCTAAGTAACGCTTGATACTAGGACACCACTAAAATCCTCTAGCTCAAGTTTGTTTAGGTTTAATCTCGTCGAAACGTTCGAGGAGATGATAAAACATAAAACGTTGATCTTCCCGTACTTCATGTATTAAATTTCAACATGTTGACAATGATAGCAATCTTTGTCATGGCTAGGTAGTGGTGGTGGAAGAAAAGAAGTTGCTTGATGTAAAGGATCAAGTGAAGTGGGTTGCGGAGCCTCAAACGACGGAGGGATTGGTGGAGGCGCATTTGAAAATGGCTCGACCAAGAATGATGGTGGTGGTAGAGAAGTGTCAACTTCCATATGGTCGGGTGGTTGGCTTTGATAATTTCTCAAAATCCAAATGGGATTATATGATGGTGACGGCGAAAAGGAAGCTGGAGCTAATGTAGACTCAATACCTTGATTATGTACCATTATTCCTCCTAATGAGGAGAATGTAGCCGGTGGAGGGGGATGAGACGGCCTAGGAGGCAAATCCTCTAAATTGTAGAGGTGTAGTGATGATAGTGGAGTTGTAAATGAGATAGCTCTAGGAACCAATGGTGATGGTTTAGTGGAGATGGGATTGTTTGGCCTAGGAGGTATGGTGGTGTTTAACATAGGTAGTTTTGTGGGTATTATCCTCTTTGGAATTGGTTTGATTAGTTGAGTTGGTGGAGGAAGAATCCTTTCATTTGTGGACTTGACCGGAGATGATTCGGTTGAAGAGATTTCGTGTACAAAACGAGCAATTTTCTTGGGTGGTTCTTTGGTGGATAAGCTGCTACTTGGAGTTTTCCTCATGATGAGATGATTTCAAGGGGTTTGTAAAGGTTTCTAAGTGCTGAAAATATGGATAAAGATGATGACTTTAGAAGTCCTAACAATGTGGTTTATAAACCAAGGGTTTTGGCAAGTGCATTCAAGACTTAAGCCACTAAGATTCGTTGGAATGTGATGATTAACATGCACAAGAGTCAACTTAAGAGTTGTACTGATCTAGGAACTCATTTAAGATGAGATGGAGTGTTTAAGTTAGCAAGGTGAGCTTGAAATAATTGTTTTAGCTAGAATTGACATAAATCTGTCATACGGCTCCCATGGTTCCCTCCAACGAGGGATCCGCCTAGGCTAATCCTAGGGATCTGTCTATCAGCAGCTAAGAAAAGATAGCAAATGATGTTTGTAAGGCGTAATGCCTATTTCTTCTTGAGTGTTTTAGTTTATCTAAGTGTCTTAAATGAAGAGGTGCTTAAGTACTTGAGGGTAATGAGTGAAGTAGCTAATGATTGCCTATTATGGAAGAAATTGGAACTTTCATAAGTACCAATGAATGAACAAATATGACACTAAGGATTTTGAAAGTGTCAAATGGAGCTAAATGATCCTAGAGATCAGATAGTGACTTAGGATAATGTTTTGGGGAATATCCTAAAGACTTAAGATGGAAAAACTAGAATTTGATCAATTTTGAGATAAGGATGATTATGATCAATTTAGCCATAATTGAAAGATTTCCAAGGCTAGATGTGAGGGATCTTGTGAGAAATGATGTGTGAGCTTGAGAGCGGAAGAGTAATGGGTTTAAGTGAAATGATAGATCTACAAGTGTCTTGATTGTGATCTAGGTGAGTTATGTGTGAGTAGGAAGGATCTACTTAACTTGATAAGGACTTAATTTACCTTAGGATACTATGTCTAGCTTAGTGTGAGGTGTTCTAAGGACATGTTTGAAATACAATGTTTGCAATTGCATTTTCTGTTTGCCGGATCCCACGGTTCCCTAAGAGTAGGGATCCGTCTAGCACAACTTTTGGGATCCGTCTATCTGCTAAGCAGAACCTTTACTAAAGGTATGCATGGATTTTGACAATGCATTATATTTCAAGGTTAGTTAAAGAGGTTCTATTACTAAGATATCAAATGTAAGATGTTTTATTTCATGAAGAAAATTGGATTTCATTGATAAAGCATGAGTACAAAAGGATTGATCCTATTTGAAAGACTGCTAAGTTCCTTGAGCTTTTTCGCTAGAAGGATCATCAAATGGTTGATGAGTGTTAGTGGAGTCAAGAATGAAGAAAGTTTTCATGAGAGATATGTTTAGCGGTTCCATCATCTTGTTCACAAGTACGTACAATGGACTTTCAAATTGAGGATGAAAATGCATGACGTTATGATAGAGGCGCGCCAAGAACATTCCATAAGGGATGATTTTATTCTTGGAGCCTTGAAGATTTACAATTCGCCTTGAGAAGAAGTAGGCGAGATTGTAAGGTTGTTGTGTTAGCAAACAATACATTATGTGAGCACAACAAGCGGGAAGGATTTCTCGATTTCCCCTAAGACTCCAAACATTTTCACGTAGAATGAGTGCAAGAGGTTTGTACTCTTCTCGAATGTCCCGTGTAAATATAATGTTTGGATCGGAGTAATATGGTCGAGGTTTGCATATTATGCGATTCAAATCCTCCGGCGAGGGTATGTGTGAACAATATGGGCTATTTTCTTCACGAAAGTTGAAGAGAGAATCAAGAGACCAATCTTCGGTGAAGGCACATTGTCCATGATTTGGAATCCGGAAAATGTGAGCAAATTGCCCAAGGGTTAAAACAATCTTTTGGTTTTTGATCCAAAACCAAAGAGATAGAGAGTGATCCTCGTTACGAACGAGTTCAACTTGACGGAAGAATTCCATTATGAACCTTGGACATATCTTCTCGTTGATTTTGAGAAGAAATTCTAGTCCTATGGCTCGAAAGGAGGTATTGATACCTTCTTCGAATTGTAGAGAGGTGTCTATAATACGTCCTTCATGGAGGTGACGGTTTTCGAGATTATTGAACCCACGGACATGATTTCCAGGTGTGTTGGACTCAAGGGAGATGTTTGTAGTGTAGACGCTAGTGAGTGAAAAATCAAACCCATATTCATGCGTCATATTTGAACCTATAGAAAAGATGAGTTAATAGAAAGTGATGTTTTGTGTTCAACCAATGATTATCTAACGTTTTTACTAAATTTTTATTAACAATGGTTTTTAACAACAATGATACTTAACTCACCTAAGGTTTTGACATTCTAGTGGAATATTAATTTTAGAAAGAAAGTGGTTTTTAATTTGCATGAAAAACTGTTCTTCAGTAGTATGGTTCCCACGGTTCCCTTTCATAAGGGATCCGGCTAGTCTAACTTTCGGGATCCATGGATCTGGAGAAACAGAAACAAATTTCTTGATAAAAAAATAGGTTTTTAGATCCTATAGTTTTATATCAAGATATGTGTTTTAGCCTACATTTTCTTTTAGCATGCATACATGGCTTTCTAATGTATCACGACAGAATGAAATAAATAAAAAAGAAATGATAAACACATTATGATAATAATAACCTAGATAACTAGACTATTAGTAATATTTCATTTTAATGCTAAGAATGATACAAAGGATTGGGTATATAACCCCAATGTAGGTTAACAACACAAAGTATATGTCTCCGTATGTGAACTTCATCATAGGGAACACAAGTGCGATGAGTGTTAAGGCGATGAGCACGAGGGCGATGTAAACCATGTTGATGATGAACCTTCTTGGTTTTGGTTTAAGATGAGATGAGATGAGAGGAAGATGAAGTTTTGAATGAGAGGTGATTTTTTGAAAATGAAGGATTTGAAAAAGTGGGGATTTGATAGAGTGGTTGATGGATGGTTTATTTATGGGGAAGGATGAATTTTTGAGATTTGTGTTTTGTTTTATTATTAGAAAGACATGATTTTTGGTTTAAGTGAGATAAAACACAAGTTTTATAAACCACGACTTTAGACGAAAGAGTGACACGTATGTGAGAAAAAGCTTCCTAATGAAGCTACAAGTAATACATATATATGCACACAAGATGATCAAATAAATACCTAGGTAACCATACTTATTTGTCAAGCTAATGCCATTTAGAGATAAGTGGAAAGTCATACCTCAAATGCACTTAGGAATGTCTTTACAAATGACACAACAAATGTCAGAAGACAATTCCAGCTCCTTTGTGCTTAAGAAACCTTCTTAGGGAAGGTTTTCTTGTTACCAAGCGATTCCTATGGCTTGGTATGTTTGAGCTTTGACTAATCAACATGACAAAAGGATTAGTTCAATTATATGAAAAATAAATAATAAGACACATGTTGTCATCTAATCAACATCCAAACAAAGAGTTTTAAAAGACATGGTATTTGTTTTTATGAAAAACCTTCTTTGTAGTTTTCAATTAACCATGGATCGTATCAAGTTTTTAAACTACAATATACTTTAAGAAACTTGGTAACGAAGCTCTGATGCCAATTGTGGAAAACTAGAAAGGGGGGGGGGTTGAATAGCTTTGCCAATTAAAACTTGTTTTAATCTATTTTAGATCGACTTATGTCAATCTATTTAGATGTATGTTGGATGTTGATAAACAAACATATAGAAGTATATAATGAAAAGATAAGAGTAAGAAGCACAAAACCACAATGCGAGTATTTATAGTGGTTCGGCTACAAGTACACCTTCCTTGCCCTACTCCACTCCCCGAGTCACCTACTCGAGAGTTCGTAATCACTACACGACACCAACGCCTTATGGTGGAGAAACGTTGCCTACTCTTTTTCCGGTACTAGGCTAACCACCGGGTTCTTTCACACCAAGGTGAACCACACCTACCACAACATCGCCTACCCTTTATCCGGTACTAGGCTAGATACCGAGTTCCATTACAATAGAGGAACTAATACCCAACACTACACCAACGACTAATCCCAAAGGAGACTAACTCCTTATTACAACATCATCAAGGATGTCAACATCCTTGGATCTAGTACTAATCTATCTTGTACATCGAAACACATCATATCGAATATACATCTAAGGCACCTTTCACTAATGCCTTTAAATAGATCTTCAAGACACCCTTCACTAATGTCTTGTGACTTGGCTTCTAGGCACCCTTCACTAATGCCTACAATGCGGATGATCGACACCTTTCACTAATGTCTTCGTCTTGACACTTGAGACATCTTTCACTAATGTCTTCAATCACTACACTTCTTAGAAGAGAGAAAAGAATCACCAACAAGAAGACTTCAGTAGTCTTGATGATGAGGAAGCATGGCAACTCATGGACTTGAGCTTGCTTGACTTTAAAGGTGGTGATCTCGCCTTTAAGAGGAACCTAAAGAATCACACAAACACAAAACTACAAACATAGATCACTTGGATCTGAGGTTAGAGAGTTTTTAACTCAGGGGGAAAGTATGTTAGAAAGGGGTGAGAAACAATGAAGAAATGGCTCACTATTTATAGAGGAAAATGTCTATTGTTTCCCGGATCCCACAGATCCCTCCCACAAGGGATCCGTCTAGCGTAAAGCTAGGGATCCGTAGGATGCTCCTCTTTACCCATGGGTATTTTGGTTAGGGGTCATGGGTCATGGGTTATGGGTTGATCCATGGGTCTTTTACTAGATACAATGTATCTTATAAGTGCAATGCACCTAGTCACATGGGTATGGGTCAATACCATGGGTTATGGATATTATCCATATATGATATAAGCATGATGTCATGCAATGGGTTATGGGTCAAGCTCCATGGACTTTGGGTTGTACCCAACTACATTCAATGTATTTGGTCAATGGGTCATGATACTTAAGTTTCTACCCATTTATATTACCCAATATACTACATACTAGTTATGTGTATATTTTACCCAAATATGTAAACACTAGTTGTTGTACATATGTAATACTAAACCATAAAATCACTTATACTTGTTTTAGTGTTTTATGTGAAAGCGTAAGTGTGTTAGAAAACTATTGGCTCAAACCATTTACGGATTTTATTAGTTTCGTTAACATGATTTTACGTTTGTTATCGACAAAACATTAGAAGATCGTAAAATATAAATAAACGTTTTTACGGCTTATTTGTATTAACAATGACGATTTAGAACGCCTTACCACATAAGGAATTTGAAAGGGTTTTTACGTGTAAAACCACAATGGAGGTTTGACGTACACTTATTATTACTCATCAAGGTAAATCACAAGTCAAATATTGTAAGATTGACTTACTCATACAATAATATGAGAAGTTTACAATTTCAGATGAAGAAATCATTGATAGTGGTTACACACGGTTCAATGCTATTTTTACTAGCTTAAAATCTTTAGATCAAAGCTATACTAAAAAGAACCATGTGAGGAAGTTTCTTCAAGCTCTTTCGGTAAAGTGGCGGCCAAAGGTGACAATGATTAAAGAAGCCAAGGATTTGGCGAACCTTCATATTGACGAGCTAATCAACAACCTTAAGGTGTACAAAATGGTTTTAGAAAATGGTAAGTTCATTTTTAAGGATAAAAAGGAAAAGGTTAAGTCACTAGCTCTTAAAGCTAATGTCACTAGGAATCAAACTAGTGATGTTAGTGATAGTCAAGATGGAAGTCATGAACACGATGATAAAGAGTTCAACTTAATGGTAAAAAACTTTAGAAAGTTCTTTAGAAGATGTGGTAACTTTAGGCGTGGTAATCGCTTCGGTAATCTTGGTGATAGGGATAGTAGGAATAAGGTTGGAAGAGGTCGTGGTTATGAGAATGGGTGTTTTGAAAGCTCAAGGCGCGAACGGGGTTGTTACAATTGCGTTGACAAGAATCACTCCATAAGTGATTGTCCAAAGCCGAAAGACAACAAGGTGTTCGTTGGTGGAACAAAGAGCGATAGCGAAGACGGTGATCAATCATAAAGTGATGCTACTTGTCTTATGGCGTTTGGAACTCAAGAGGTATCCCGAAGCTCATCTAATTTGAAAAAAGAGAACGAGGAAATCTTGAAATTTAATAAGGATTTTACTAAAACATTTGAAACCAATACATAAGAAAAAACTAAACTTAATGAAAAGATTTATGAACTTAAACGTGTAGTAAAGAGACTCGTTCATTGCAATGAGGCGGTTGAACCATGCAATAGATGTGAGGCTCTCACACTTGATGTTAACTCTTTGAATAACGATGTATCCAAACTTCAACAAAAGGCATTAAGTTTTGCTAAGTTCAAAAAGAGTAGTAATGTTTTGGATAATATGTTAAGTCAACAAAATTTACCTCAAGATAAGGAAAGTTGATAACATCAAATAGTCCTGAATATTAAGTGTCATTTTCCCCCAATAATGCTCGTATTTTATATCATTTATATGGATTTACGTTTGTTTTCCTCTATATTTCACCTTCAGATAATTTACGAGCATTGGAGCTAAAGAGACGCGGATTTGGAGAGTTTATTGAAGATATACGATAGTATGCCAACTATGAAGTAATTACGGCGTAACTCCTCTCTCACATTACGCCATAACAAAAGCGTAACTTAGAAGACCAACTCAACTGAAGATTACGGCGTAACTCCATCTTAGGATTACGCCATAACTAATTAGGTCAAATGATGTTCCACGCCGCTGCAAGCTACGCCGTAAATCTTCCAACGATTACGGCGTACTCATGATTTTGTAACGTATATTGAAGATACGGCGTAACTCATTCCATGTGTTACGCCGTAACCAACTTTATCTAGAGCATTATTACGGATTTGTATAGGTTACGACATAACTCTCAACTTAAGTTACGCCGTAACTAGATCTGGCCTATAAATACCAGCCTAAATTCTGCATTTCACATCATTCACGCCACACAAAAAGCAGAGAACGTGAGTAGGGGACTGAAGGCAGATCTTGAGGAGCATACAGAGCCATCTCCAAGGGAGAAATCACTCCCTAACGTTAAGCATTAGCAATTTATTATTTCTTTTACTTTTAGTTCATGTATTTCATTATGTAAAATGTTGAATTGATTGTTTTAGTTAATATGATCAGCTAAGCACCTCTGTTGCTAGCCTAGTTATGATTCCTTAATTATTATGTTTATGTTTACATTGCTTCCGTATAATTGTTTCTAGTGTATGCATGCATAGTTTGTTGGTAGCTACCCTTGTTTCGGTAGTTTTGAATGGCGGTAGTGTGTAGTTGCTTAGGAGAAATGACTAACTGACTGACGACCCTTCTTCGCTTGTGCGAACTGACCAAATGATCACATGTCGTTTGGATGAACTTAAGAAGTTAGGGATGAGTGTCTAAGATGCTAGCGCCCGGGAACTCATTGTTATGAATCTTGCATGTAGCGGAACTTAATGACTTGGCTTAGGGGACTAAAAACAACTGGACTTTCAATGGTAGTAGCTTGATCTCCGGTGGAAACCTTTGCTGATAGGTTAGGACGAACTGACCAAATTTTGTCCTAGCGACCTAAAACCCCACTGAAGCAATTGGAAGTAATTAGACGTGAACATAACATGATAGGATGAGTAACTAGGTTAGCACACTTCTCCTCTATTGATCACAACCCTTGCCTTTATTTGCTTTCTTTTATTTTCTTGTTTTATTAGTTTATTAATCATTCCAATCTTAAAACCATTAAAACCAGTGACACTAGACTTAATTAGAATCCGCTCACATAGCTCTTGGGACGACCTCAGTTTTACCGATTACTACACTACACACGATCGGGTACACTGCCCGTTAGTGCATAAAGTAGACCATTTACAAAACGAGTGACTTATAAATATTAAAACCTGGTCAGTAAAACCTGCATCAAGTTTTTGGCGCCGCTGCCGGGGAGTTATATTAGGATTTTTGTTAAGTCTTTCATTTTTGTTTTGTTTTAAGTTTTCTCAATTTCTCACGATCTCTTTTCAAGTTTCAGGTACTATAGAAGTTGTTAACATTGATGACCTCACTCTTGAGGAATAGTTGGCGTTAACAAGGGAAGAACAAGGGCCGGGGATCGTTAGGCCAGCCATCGCCGAAGATGCTCAATTCAAAATCAAACCGCAATTTATGAGGGAGCTACATGCAAATCCCTTCTTCGGAAGCCTTACCGATGATGCTTACGAACATGTAGACAACGTGGAACACATTGTCAGCTTATTTAAAATTCCAAGGGTCTCAAACGATGCTATCATGTTACGTGTGTTCCCTATTTCACTCACTAGAGCTGCTAAAAGATGGGTTGATCAATTACCAGCCGGGACCGTTAATACCTGGCCTCTCCTAAAAAGTACTTCATTCAAAAGTACTGTCCTCCATCTAGGACCACAAAGCAACTCGAATAAATCTATAACTTCAAGCACGAGGGCGATGAAACATTGTACCAAGCACTGGAAAGATACAACGAATTATTATACAGATGCCCTACTCATGACCTTAACAGCCAGCAAAAAATGAACGTCTTCTACAAAGGTCTAAACATCTCCTCGAGGCAAATGATCGATTCTCAAGGGCCAATACCAGGAATGACTCCAATAAGGGCCTTAGAAACTATTCAAAAGATGGCTGACCACTCTCATAAGTGGCACAACGGAGGGAGAAATCGAAGTGTAAGTGGAAATGTGGAAGGCCTTGCAGCTATAAATAACAAACTCGAAAGCTGTTGGAATCACTCCTAAACTATATTTCAAGTGTTTGTAATCAATATGTAATAGGTTGCTTAATTAGGCTTTTATGTTAGTTTTATCGACAAGGCTTATGTAGAAAGCCCATAAGCCTTGGTCCAAGCCCATAAGGAAGGAAGGGAACTTCTAGTGTTTCCCTAGTCCATTCCCCTATAAATAATATTATAAACCTTCATTTGAAGGTTGGTTGTTCACTTCATTCAATATTTACGCATAACACTTCTCTTATTCATACGTGTATTGTTTGTATGTGTTCATCCGCTCTACATCTTATCTACATTTCTATATATTGATGCTTGTGTTACAATATGGTGACCTAACAGTGGTATCATTCGCCATCTAGTTGGGAGAAACATACTTGTTTTTGAAGTTTATTATTCATACGCGTGGGTTTTTCATAAGCATAATCTTTCATACGCATAAAGTTTTAAAATTTTCACTTAAAAACTCAAGATTCTTGTACTTTAAGGTTTATTTAGTGTTAAAGTTTAAGTTTTTAGCATCAAGTTTGAAACTTTACGTGTGTAGAATCATTTTAGAACTTGGTTTTGTTCGTGTAGTCTTTTCTACGCATAAGGGTAAAAGTTATCTTGGATCATCAAGTTTTAAACTTTCATGAGGTTTTGGTGATATTGAAGCTTTTTCATCTACAAAATCAGGTTTCTAAACACTTTTGAGCTTAAAAATCAGTTTTGGGAAAGTTTGCTACTTTCTACGCATAAGGAAACCCTAGTTTTACTCGTAAGCTTCAAAGTCTACGCCTAAGCATCTGTTACGCGTAAGCTTCTCAAAATTTGATCTTCAGTGCTATTGGTTTACTCAGTGTTTTCTTACTTGGATAAGCCTGAAAATTTGATTTTGGATATCTTTTACATTGGTATAAGTGTAAAAGATTTTTTGGGCAAAACCCTAGTTTTACGCATAAGCAAATTCTTACGCGTAGAATTATCTTTGCCTAAGCATTTTCTTACGCCTAAGCCTAGTCTTACGCATAAGCTAATCTTACGCATAAGGATTCTACCACGAAGCCTTTGGTTTACGCCTAAGCTAAGTTTTCCTCAAGTATACGCGTAAGCTCTCTTTTATGCGTAAGTTGGTCTTTACACATAAGGTGCTTTCTACGCTTAAGCTGGTTTCTACACATAAGGTTACTTCATCAACAAAGTTTCATTCGACTACAAAGATCCATCATCAACACAAGTTTCAAGATTTCTCAACCACCATACTCTAGCTACTTTCCTCATATGTATCCTCAACAACAACAACAACAACAATTCTATCAACAATATCCTCCACCATCGCCACAACAAGTGCAACAATTTCAACAACAAGGAGCAATTCCTCTTCCACCACAAATGGTTCCACCTAACCCTAGTCAACAAGTACAACATTACACATACTTTCAAAATCAATATCCAGCCAAGTATGCTATGAATGTTACTACACCAAAGGAACCGTCTTGGTTTGCAAAGATGTGTGAAGCTTTAAGTAGCCAACAATCCATTCATGAAGCTGGATCCCTTGATAGACCTCCAATGCTCACTCCTGGAAACTACGATCAATGGGTGATAAGGTTCTTTAGGTTTTGTGATCTAAAGAAGCCACATGGAAAGTTTTTGAAGAAGGTCATCCTTGAAGGTCCTTTTCAGATGCCTACTGTCACTGTACCCGGAGATCCAAATGCTAATCCACCAAGAGATGATATCTGATAAGGTTTTAAAATGTACCTTTTTGAGGGGTCGTTTAAGCCCTTATTTGATCACTTTTGTATCCGTTATTGCTTAATATCGTTCCTTTTCACTTTTTAGGTCTCTTGAAGGCAAACTGCTGTAATGGCACTTATTTGGATGAAAAGGCGCGGATATATGAAGAAAATGGCCAAAGTCAAGAATCGAGACACTCAAGCTGCTAAATTACAAGGGGACGGCGTCACTGCTTAATCTGCGACGCCGTCGGAGGAATTTGTGACGGCTCAGAAGAGAAATTGCTAGTTTTGAAGGACGGCGTCGGGCATTAAAAGAGTAGGCCGTCGCAACTCAGACGGCCTAGATTCAATCCAGACGGCGTCAGAAGCTAAAGAGGACGGCGTCACAAGCATAAGGTGACGCCGTCGCAAGATTAACTTGGTCAAGACGAAACCCTAATGACGGCGACACGACGGCGTCACAAATCATAAGGTGACGCCGTCGCACATGTAATCTTATATATAGAATCCGAATTTTTCAGTTTTAGAGAGTAGTCTTTTGGGTAAACTTTTGGAGTAAAACCTAAACCGAACCAAGGTCGTATTTTAGGGTTCTAAACCCTATCTTACACCAAGATAAGTTGTTTACTTCATTAATTTAATTATGTCTTCAATTATTTATGTGTATGCCTGCATGTTCTCCATGTCCGGCTAATTTACTTGTGTGTTTGCTTAGGGAATATGAAACTTAATTATTGAATATTGATTGGTTGTTTCTTATCTTAGTTGATTAATGATCTAGTAATGCGATAGGTCATTCGTTGTGTACTTAATGCTTGATTAATCTTTGTGAACCTTAGGTTATAGCACTTTGAGTTGTTGTAAGCTAAACTATCCAAAGAGGCCTTAGAGTTAGAGTTTATCATCCCTTGTGGGTTTTGTAGACGAGACCCTTTGGTAACTTCAAAGAGTTAGGGAGAAACGCATACCCTACAACTTTAGACACACAACGCAATTAGGAATAAGGACGTGACAATTCAACCACCAATAGGAGATAATTAAGGAGTAGTAAAACCTAAGTAAACACATCTTTAAACTATCATACGAGCACACAATAATTAGACATAGACTACCACCACCTTAGTTTAGATAATTAGATAATAGTAGAGTAATCGGTAGAAATACCAACCCCCCCCCCCCCCCAAATCCAAACCCCGAGATTCGTACTTTTCCTTTTCTAAAAAACATAAAAAGATAAAAAATAATCTTCCTCAACCCCAACCTTAGCGTAGTAACTTCTTACTAGTATTCCTATTCCCCTAGAGAACGATATCAATTCCCGTGGCTTACCCTAATACTACACTACAACGATTAGGTTCACTGCCTAGGGTGTTGAAAAACTTGCTCGACGAAAAGGAAGTTCCTTTGACCCCGAACGCGCTGCGTAAGCGTATCAAGTTTTTGGCGCAGCTGCCGGGGAATAGAATAGCTAGTTAGTAGTCCACCTCGTTTAGGTTTCTTTGCTTGATTCCTATCAAGTAAACTTTTTTCTCATTTTTAGCTTTCTCTTAGTCTATCCCCCTTCTTCGTGACCTTTGTTCATAAATCCCATCACTTTTCATCATGGAAGGTGATAACCAACCACCACTCATCAACCAACCACCAAACAAATACCCACTGCTTGACCCAGCCTCTACAAACCAACTTCGAGCCCGTATTATTAGCGAAATTGGAGAGCTTAGGAAATTAAATAAGATAATTGAAAATACGCTCGAGGAAGCCCTTAAGGAATCCGATCGCCCTTTAGATAGTGATTCGACCACAAGTGATTCGGATGATGATCTAGAAGAGGGAGATTATAAGGTACTAGAAATTATGGAGGGTAGTAAGGAGGAGGAAGAACTTAGGGAGTATTTTGATTCATACCCTAAAGGGAAGGAAACCGCTTATCACTATAACATAGTTAACTTCCCAAGACCACCTTTCGAGCCTCGCATAAGGAAGGGAAACCCTAAAAACATCAAAATACCGTGCATGATTGGATACTTATATAGGGATCACACCTACATTGACTATAAGGCACCCATGAATTTAATGTCTAGGCTCTATTACAATTGGATCATGAGCAAAAAGCTAGAACATATGAGGGACCCCTTTCGCCCTAGGAAAGCAAGTAACTATGTGGGGAGGGTTAAGGGATTGCATGTCTTCATAGGTAACTTCACATATAGGTGTGATTTCATGATTTTGGAAAATGTTAAGGGCATCATTGATGGGTTTTTAGGAGATGTGATACTTGGAAAAGTGGAAAACCATTTATAGAAGAGTCTAAGATGGTTTATGATCGAGAGAAGGGAATAGTCGAGTTCTCAAATGAAGCTGAGAGTGTTAAATATATAATGCCCCAAAAAAATAAGAAGTTTGAAGGCATGGATAATTTAGATGTAGATAACATTCCGGCATTCGAAGTAGACTGGAAGAACAAAGTCTACTACACTGCTTGTCTTGAACTAGGCCCTGAATATATTCGTGATGAGAGAAGAGTTAAGGAGATCGAATGGGCCTCTAAGATTAGGGCAACGTAGGGACACGACTACGAGTCTAGCTACAAGACTCTTAAATAAAGAAAAGCGCTTCGTGGGAGGCAACCCATGTTTAATTGTTTGCTTGTTTGTGTCATATATCTTTTATTGATTGTTTAATCTCATGTTTAAATTTGTAAAAATGCTTTATTTTGTTTTTAACCTCGTCTTAATTGCATATAAAGGTATTTTACATAAAGGATAAGTGTAGGGAGGATTACACACGTTTTCATAAGAAACGTGAACATGAGAATAACAATTAATTAAAAGATATATTTGCATGTTTGTTCGAGTCAAATGCTTGTATCGAGTCATAATGGATGTTTTGCAGAAATTTTTCCAGATTCTAAAGATGTAAATTTTCTAGAATTGTTTCCAGAAAATCGCAGACAAGTTTTTGTCAGGATAACCTGACGGTGTCAGGATTGCAACCTGACGGCGTCAGGAAGGAGTAAAAACATCAGATTACTTTTTTCTCGTTTTCTGAGCTACTTAAAATTTTTTGAATTTTCCAGGTCTTAATTTTCTTAGAAATTCTGTAAACATCCATTCCACAAGAATTATATCCTAGTTCAGTAGAGTCTTATATATATTATTACCGCCGATTTTACGCGAAGGTTTCGTTTGTTTTCTTCAAGTGTGCAGGTTTTGTTTATCAAGAAGAAGATACATAAAGTTGGAAGGAGCTTTTCACGCATACATTCTTCTTTGAAAGGATTTAACCACTACTTCACACACGGATCCTACCGAGCTAATCAGGGGAGTATTAGTTTCTTTCGTTTTTGATTACCTTCTTTTATCATAACTTTGATACTTTCGGGGAACATTGGGGACAATGTTCAGTTTAAGTGTAGGGAGGGAAAATAAAACGGGAACTTTGAAACTATGCTTATCCTTGATTATTTTCTTTGTCCAATTGCATTTGCGTAATAAACCATGAGAAAATGTCGGTTAGGGTAATTTTGGCACCAAATTTAAAATTTTTCATGACATATAGGAGTGGGCCATTAGTCTTAACAAAAGCGTCTCACGGATAGGAAGTTATATGACTAGCACAAAACCCTTTACCACTTAAATTCCACCCAAAATGTGAGGATCACCCTTAGATTAGTAAGAATTAAAGCATTCATCTTTAATGCTTAGAGTGTGAACCGGTAGTATATTAGATTCTAGAACTTGTTTTGTGATGCATCCCGAGATCGCTAGTGAGACTGCACTTGTGTAGTTAGGAATAACTAAATGATAAGAGGCATTAGGATAACCCTTGTTTGATACCCGTAATATAATTACTTCTTCCACACCGGTAGAGTAATTCCCCCACACCCTTTGCGTTGTACTCATTTTTAGTACACGATACCCCTAGTTAACCCCTCAGAGCCTATCCTTTTCGCGGTTCTCGTGATGTTTCGGTTTTTCCGGAATATCAATGAAGAGCATTGTTTACACTCCACCCCAAATGTACACCCAAATCGCCTTAGCCTACCTTGTATGCACTCACTTTTAGTGCATTATTGTTATCACCCAAAACCCTTAGTTCAATTATCTAGTTGCTTGCATGAGTTGCTAAGTTAAGTCATATCCTTTGTACACAGTTTGGGACGATTGGGACTCATGGGAAAAGTTAAATTTTTAAATAACTAAAAGGGAACGCCAATTCCCTTATTTGCGTAATAACGTACTCCAAGTGTTTTGATCTTTTCAATTCGGGTCATATTAGTGTTAGAGTAATAAAAAACTCAAGTGTAGGGATGTGCTATAAACCCCTATCATTTTGATGTTATCGTAGAGGATGGTAGAGTAAAAGTGTATGAAAAAAAAATCGAAAAAAAAAAAAAAAAAAACATACGGGCTACCATCCTACATCTATCTTTAAATTTATGTTTGTTTATTTCAGTTATCTAGAGTTTAGAGTGTCGAGTCTTGGCTTAGCAACGCCATTCTTCATATGCATGTAACATTGAGATTTTTGACTTGCCACCACTAAAAAAGCCTATCCCACCAAACCCTTTGTTTCCCTACCGTAAGCCTTACATTACAACCCTTTAATGACCTCTTTGATAGTCTTTCCTAGGTGCTTACGCCAAAGTGATGGAGGTTTGATCTATTCTCAAGCCTATGGTAATCTATGTACTAGGACCGGTTAATGAGTGTTTATCTTCCATTTCCAACTTGTTATATTTCATATACACCCGAGAGATGTGAGTATCCAAACACCCCATGTGAGGTGCTAGTATGTAATTTCCGTGCCTGTTATGACTTTTGCGGGGCTTATATGTGTTGTGGACTGTTTTAAACCAATGCTTCATGACCCCTAACTTATAAATTAATTGGCTAAAAGCACATTTGCTTGAGGACAAGCAAATACCAAGTGTAGGGATATTTGATAAGGTTTTAAAATGTACCTTTTTGAGGGGTCGTTTAAGCCCTTATTTGATCACTTTTGTATCCGTTACTACTTAAATCGTTCCTTTTCACTTTTTAGGTCTCTTGAAGGCAAATTGCTGGAATGGTACTTATTTGGACGAAAAGGCGCGGATATACGAAGAAAATGGCCAAAGTCAAGAATCGAGACACTCAAGCTGCTGAATTACAAGGGGACGGCGTCACTGCTTAACTGCGATGCCGTCGGAGCACTTCTGTGACGGCTCAGAAACCAAATTTCTTATTTTCAAGTGACGGTGTCAAGCTTTAAAAGAGTAGGCCATCGCAACTCAGACGACCTAGATTTGGTCCAGACGGCGTCAGAAGCTGAAGAGGACGGCGTCACAAGCACAAGGTGACGTCGTCGCAAGACTAACGTGGCCAAGACGAAACCCTAATGACGGCGACCCGACGGCGTCACAAATCATAAGGTGACGCCGTCGCATATGTAATCTTATACATAGAATCCGAATTTTTCAGTTTTAGTGTGTAGTCTTTTGGAGTAAAAACCTAAACTGAACCAAGGCTGTCTTGTACAGTATTTTAGGGTTTCAAACCCTATCTTACATCAAGATAAGTGTTTTACTTCATTAATTCAATTATCTCTTGAATTATTTGTGTGTATGCTTGCATGTTCTCCATGTCCGGCTAATTTACTTGTGTGTTTGCTTAGGGAATATGAAACTTGATTATTGAATATTGATTGGTTGTCTCTTATCTTAATTGTTAATGATCTAGTAATGCGATAGGTCATTCATTGTGTAATTAATGCTTGATTAATCTTTGTGAACCTTGGACTATAACACTTAGAGCAGTTGTAGGCTAAACTATGCAAAGAGTGCCTTAGAGTAAGAGTTTATAATTCCTAGAGGTTTTTGTAGACGAGACCCTTTGGTAAGTTCAAAGAGTTAGGGACAAACGCATACCCTACGACCTTAGACACACAACACAATTAAGAATAAGGATGTGACAATTCAACCATCAATAGGAGATAATTAAGGAGTAATAAAACCTAAGTAAATACATCTTTAAACTATCATACGAGCACACAATAATTATACATAGACTACATACACCTTAGATTAGATAATTAGATAAGTAGAGTAATCGGTAGAAATACCAAACCCCAAATCCAAACCCCGATATTCGTACCTTTCCATTTTCTAAAAAAACATAAAAAGATAAAAAATAATCTTCCTCAACCCCAACCTTAGCGTAGTAACTTCTCACTAGCATTCCTATTGATGAGGTTTTAAAAGGTACCATTTTGAGGGGTCGTTTAAGTCCTTATTTGATCACTTTTGTATCCGTTATTGCTTAATATCGTTCCTTTTCACTTGTTAGGTCTCGTGAAGGCAAAATGCTGGAATGGCACTTATTTGGACGAAAAGGCGCGAATATATGAAGAAAATGGCCAAAGTCGAAATCAAGACACTCACAGTCGCTGAATGTAGAAGGCGACGGCGTCAGGAGTTATTTGCGACGCCGTCGGAGAATTATTGTGACGGGTCAGAACTCAAAACTCGTGTTTTCAAGAGACGGCGTCTAGTTGTGAAAGAGTAGGCCGTCGCTACTCAGACGGCCTAGATGCGATCCAGACGACGTCAGAAGCTGAAGAGGACGGCGTCACGGACATAAGGTGACGCCGTCGCAAGGTTAACGTGGCCAAGACGAAACCCTAATGGCGGCGACACGACGGCGTCACTAAACATAAGGTGACGCCGTCGCAATTGTAATCTTATATATAGAATCCGAATTTTTCAGTCTTTGTGTGGAGAGTTTTTGGAGTAAAAACCTAAAACCGAACCTAAGGTGCCTTGTACAGTATTTTAGGGTTTTCAACCCTATCTTACACCAAGATAAGTCTTTGCTTCATTAATTCAATTATGTCTTTGATTATTTGTGTGTATGCTTGCATGTTCTCCATGTCCGGCTAATTTATTTGTGTGTTTGCTTAGGAAGTATGAAACTTAATTATTGAATATTGATTGGTTGTTTCTTATCTTAGTTGATTAATGATCTAGTAATGCGATAGGTCATTCGTTGTGTACTTAATGCTTGATTCATCTTTGTGAACCTTAGAGTATGATTACCTGAGTGATTGTAGGCTAAAACATCCGAAGAGTGCCTTAGAGTAGGAGTCTATAATCTCTACGTGGATTTGTAGACAAGACCCTTTGGTAAGTTCAAAGAGTTAGGGAGAAACGCATACCCTACAACTTTAGAAACACAACGCAACTAGGAATAAGACGTGACACTCAACCATCAATAGGAGATAATTAAGGAGTAATACAAACTAAGTAAACACATCTTTAAACTATCATACGAGCACACATTAATTAGACATAGACTCCCACAACCTTAGTTTAGATAATTAGATATTAGTAGAGTAATCGGTAGAAATACCAACCCCCCAAATCCAATACCCGAGATTCGTACCTTTCCATTTTCATAAAATATAAAAAGATAAAAAATAATCTTCCTCAACCTTAACCTTAGCGTAGTAACTCCCTACTAGCATTCCTATTCCCCTAGAGAACGATATCAATACCCGTGGCTTACCCTAATTACTACACTACAACGATTAGGTTCACTGCCTAGGGTGTTATAAAACTTGCTCGAAGAAAAGGAAGTTTCCTTGACCCCGAACGACGCGTGTAGCGTTATCACCTATTCCCCTAGAGAACGATATCAATACCCGTGGCTTACCCTAATACTACACTACAACGATTAGGTTCACTGCCTAGGGTGTTATAAAACTTGCTCGAAGAAAAGGAAGTTCCTTTGACCCCGAACGACGCGTGTAGCGTTATCAACAATCTTCACAATGCATACGGTACTCAAGACATCTCCATCCTCTCTTCTTCACTGCTAGGACTCAGTTTACTGATACGATCTTTGTTGGGGCCTGCAACCAACATGTCGTCAATGTATAACAGCAAAATGACAAAATCATTGTCTCCAAACCTCTTGAAATATGCACAAGGTTCTGCTTGTAGTCTGCTATATCCAGGTTAATGATGAAAGAATCAAATCTCTTGTGCCAACACCGCGGTTCCTGCTTTAAACCGTACAGAGATTTGTTTAACCTGCAAACCAAGTTTTCTTTTCCTTTTGTTTAAAACCTTCTGGTTGGAGCATTTAAATTTCTTCCTCAAGATTTCCATGAGGAAATGCAGTTTTCACATCTAGCTGCTCTAGATGTAAATCATACGTAGCACACATTGCCAGAACCACTCGAACAGTTGTCACTCGAACCACAAGGGAAAATATTTTGTTGAAGTTGACTCCCTATTTCTGAGCATATACTTTGACTACCAATCTCGCACGATACCTCGCCACCTAGTCATCGCCATTCCTCTTGATTTTGTACACCCATTTGTTTCCAATGGGTTTTCTACCTTCCAGTAGTGGCATCAGTTCCCATGTTTTATTCTTATAAAGAGCTTCAATCTCTTCTTGCATTGTTGCCATCTAGAACGACGTATTGGATCGATATACTCTGACCAAACTAACTATGTAGCTTGTAAGGGCTTAGCAACCTCAGATAAATCCTAAGTCACTAACAATGAAACAGTGATATTACTTTACTAAGTATGCGGAAACTACTTCAATAAAGCTAAGAAGAATAACTTTAACTTCAACGATTTTATTAATACTTTGAACCTGCTTGATACACAGATTCACTAACAACCCTAGCAACTCAATATCGAACTTGATAAACTCTAATATTCTCTCTAAAGTCGTATTCTATGAACGTATCTCTAATGCCAATCTAGGGGTTCTTTTATAGGCATAAGGATAACCCTAGTCGGTTTATGTTGGGAATTGCCGATTTGAAGATTACAAAACCACGAGCAAGAATGAAGAAAGAAGAAACAATGAGGGTCTAATATGTAATAGGTAGCTTAGCTTTTCTAGTAAGCTAAGTTTAGGGTTTATGTAACCTCCCTCTCCTATATAAAGAGGGTAGGCGTCTAGGGTTGAGGTATCCCTTTCCTTCATCCCTTTCATTTCATTTAGTATTCATCTCCTAATGAGAGTCTAGACACACGATTATAGCGTGGTACATTAGTAATAGTTGTAGTAGTTTTTATATTTTTCAATAAAGAAAACCTTATTAGTGATATTGATTGTGTCCTTTCTATTCCGTTGTGCATTCAATCAATCAATGTTACTAATACCCTAGTTGAGTCCGGATCTTGGATTCTACAATTGGTATCAGAGCCTCGTGGCTCTCGATCTAGGGTTTATAAGGTTTTCCTCTAATTAGGGTTTATACCCTAATTGATCTAGGGTTTATTGCAGCAGGAAAAGAAATGAAGCAACAGGCAAAAAGAGGCATCGAAAAGAAGAGCAGATCTGATGATGATGGTATGTTTTATTTTGTTCGATTGATATTAATTTGATTATCATGGTTGATCAGCGCTGGTCCCCACTCGTTTGATTCACAATTGGCTCGAAATAATTTAATCTGACATGTGATCCATGTGATGTCATGTGATGTCTATACGGTTCATATTCATACAATTGGCTCCTCGTACCAACCTTTAATACAGTTGGATTGGTGTTTATTTTTTATGTTGGGACCCACGAGTTTGTTTGCTTGGAAGTTTATTGTGCAGCACTTTTGATAAATGGGATGGGATTAGATGTGATGCAGTGTATAATTGTTATAGTAGGCGTGTCTTTTAACTGGTGAGTGGTGGTTAGTCAACGCATTGCTGCTGGTCAATGCTGCTGATTGATGCTCACATGGGGTTTATGCTGATAACGTGGCATTGCTGCTGGTCCACTCATTTGATGTTACTATATTCTAATGGGTGTCTCATTTACTGATCGATTAATGTGTTCACATGGGTTCCTCGGTTCCAATTGGTTATTGGTATATATTTTTTGGATAAGGATCCTCTAATGTTCATTTGAACATTAGAGGTGATGTTGTGTTTTAAGTGATTGTACATAGTAATTATTGCAAAACATTTGTTTTATTTTAATACAAATGTACAATCACTTAAAACACAACATTACCTCTAATGTTCATTTGAACATTAGAGAATCCTTATCCATATTTTTTAGACGGCTTATGTTTTGGACACACTAGTGAGGATTGTTTGAATTTATTTGATGTTGGGGTCACCGTGCGATAATGGTCACGTGAGTACACTTATGTTCCTGTTGATGATTCTTAGTCACGTGGGTATGTCTTGTACTGCTAACATGGTCAAGATAATTTGATTGGTTCATATGGATACACACAAAATGGACAGCAGCGAGTGGTATATTATTTGTTTAACTGATCACGTAGGACTGCACACATGACGAGGCCCACTGATGGAACAGGTTTATTATAATTGATATCTGCTGATACATCGTGTGTTCCTACTGGTTTGGTACTGTTCGTATACATGGTTTATAATGGCAGCGTGGAAACATAATTCTGGTCGGATAACATATATACTATTCATGATTGGTTGTTGTATATGTTTATTCCGGTCTTGACAGTTGGTCTTCTAATGTTTTACTAGTCTTGGTGAGTTGAATTTTTAATTCAACGATGAACCCTAGTAATTAACATACTTTCGGCTTGATTTGATATTTCTACTGGCTGCATATTTTGATTTGTATTGGTTTCTACTGACCGGTTTCTGCTGGTTGTATCGGTTGCTACTGATCGGATCCTACTGATATTGGTTTCTGCTGATCAGTTGCTACTGGTTGTTCTGGAGTTCCTTCTGGTTCATCAGGTGCGTGTCTTATCATATCTTAAAGTGAGTTTGGCACTTTGAAGATAACTTGTTTGTGTATTAATGGTGTGACAAAGACTTGATGAATCTAGTGAAGGGGTGAGATCTATAGTTTAAATGTACTTAATGCGCACATTTGTTAACACTTTAAGATTACAGGTGCTTAATGCTCACATTTGCTAGTGTCTCATCTAAGTTTGGAGTCACATGGATAGTACAAGATATAAGACGCATGCTTTGGTGTTTCTATTGGTTCTCCGTTCCTACTGGTAGACTATTTTGATGCTGCTGCTGATTTGATTTTTCTGCTGCTGCGCTTAATTTCTTTTGTTTTGTTGTAAAAAAAAATAAAAAAATTGAGATGGTTAGTATATTTTAAGGGGAAGCTTATTTACTTACCATCTACATGCATCACTTGAGGGGAAGCGTCTACGCGTTGCACAAGACCCCTATTAGATGGGGAAGAAAATTAGTAGATGTGCAGCGAATTATTTGTGATGACATGTTTTAGCATTGTTTCTTCATACAAGTTGTTTTGTACTATCAAGAAACTGTAACTTAACATAGTCAAATTCCAGTTTAGGGGAAGATTGTTGGGAATTTCCGATTTGAAGATTACAAAACCACGAGCAAGAATGAAGAAAGAAGAAACAATGAGGGTCTAATATGTAATAGTTAGCTTAGCTTTTCTAGTAAGCTAAGTTTAGGGTTTATGTAACCTCCCTCTCCTATATAAAGAGGGTAGGCGTCTAGGGTTGAGGTATCCCTTTCCTTCATCCCTTTCATTTCATTTAGTATTCATCTCCTAATGAGAGTCTAGACACACGATTATAGCGTGTGTACATTACTAATAGTTGTAGTAGTTTTTATATTTTTCAATAAAGAAAACCTTATTAGTGATATTGATTGTGTCATCTCTATTCCGCTGTGCATTCAATCAATCAATGTTACTAATACCCTAGTTGAGTCCGGATCTTGGATTCTACAGTTTACAACTCTAATCCTTGTACGACAAGTAATCTATACTAAGAATATGCTAGAATAACAAAGCTTTCTATAAACGATATAACAGTTCTTTAGCTTTGCAGTACTTTGATGTTGAGCAGTACTTTGACTTTCTTTAGCACTTTTGACTTCAGTACTTTGACTTTCTTCAGCACTTTGATCGTCAATACTTTGTCTTTTATATCCCAACAATCCTCCCCTAACTTGAATTCTACTTGCTTAATTTCAAGTTCCTTTGTATCTGTATCTTTAACAACTTTTGTCTTCAAGGAAAGATTGTGTCTTTATCTTCAGATTTATGTTGTACTTTCTGTGCTTGTATTATCATCATCAAAGTAGTCTTTATAAGCAATCCTTTTCAGCAACTATCAGCAATCTTCATCTTTTTAGCTACTCAGCAACATATGGCAAATTGTACATCAGATCTTAAAGTTTCAATCTATTCTCATCACTTCTAGGTGTGTAAACTCCTGTGAGAGGTGAATCATTAAAAATTTAATGGATTTTGATGTCTCTTTACCAAAGCCATTAACTCTGGAATAGCCAATGTTTAGGTGTGTAAAACCATGGTACATTGATAACCATATGATTTTTAGCAAATCATCAGCTATCAACGGATTTGTTAAGTCTTTACCAAAAGTCGTACCCTTTTGGACTAGTTAGTTCTTGCAACCATGGTGAACTAATTACCATATAAATGGTTTTTCCACAGCCTTTACCACAAGCCATTTTTCTTGTGGGCTAGCCAACTCTTCATTATTAGATATGGTGAGTTGATTACCATACAACTTATTAGCAAGTTGTCAACCATCAACGGATTTGAGATATCTTTACCAGAGTCGTTTACTCATGGATTAGCCAATCCTTTTATTAGATATGGTGGACTAATAACCTTTTGTTGTGTTAGTGCAAAGCACTTTTACCAATTAAAACCATCTCAAAAACCATTGATTGCTGTTAACTTTTGTTTCAAAATATTTTGCACTTAACAAAAGTTTGCTTATTTTTACTAAAAATCGTTTACTGGTTTTGTGCTGCAAGCAGTACTTTGGTTAAAGTACTGTTTGATCAGCAGTACTTTGAATAAAGTACCTATTTTTCAAAAAATTATACAATTAAGAACCATACCAGTACTTCTGCATCTTCATCAGCCATAATTGTCCATTTAATGAATAGTTCAATAATCATGAGAGCTGTGTCATTCTCTTCTTCAACCTCCATACCATGATCTAGCATTCTTTTCATAAGATCTCTAGTCAGTGGATATCTTCTTTCTGCTAACATATGGATCATGGTCCCATCTTCCAGCTCTAAAACATGCACTCCAGATTCTTCAAAGAATCTCCAGCTGGTAATCTCCCAAACTTTTTGGTTTTGCCAGATTTCATCAGTGCTTGTTTCTTCAGTTTCCCACATAGTTTTTAGATCTCCCAGCAAGACTAAGCCAACTCCAGTTGAAGGAATATGCTCAAAATACTCTTGCACTAGTTGATATAGGTGACACAGATCCGCTCTATCTATTATGTGCAGTATGTCCCATAGCAAATTAAATACTCTAAAGCTTTCATCTTCTCTTTGGAACATCAGATAGTCTCCATCCTTTGATTCTACAACTTCAAATGTAGTCATCTTAGACTTCTTTGCTGCAACATATTTGGACTTAGGATGCTCAAAATCTACAACTCTTAAGTAATTCCTCAGCTCATCAATTGTATCAGTTCTCAGTTCTATCTTCTTTGATGGTTGTTCATCACCAGTTGTTCTTTTTCTCTTTAAGCTTCTTTTTCTTGCATCCTCATTCTGTTTTTCATCATCAAAAGGAATAATCCCAGCAACTTCCTTCTGATATGCTTCTCTAACAGCATTATATAAATCTTTCATCTCTAAATATTTCAGCTTCTGTAATCCAGTATATCCTTGAACCTTTAGATAAGCCATCATGGCATTTCTTTCCTTAGCAATACTTGGTGGTATTTGTGATATAACTGGTTCAGGTTCCTTCACCGGTAGAGCAACCTCAGCATCATATTCATCTTGAAACTTCTTAGCAGCTTCTTCATTCTTAGCCACTTCAATAGCTCTTATTTTAGCCAAAGTGAGCTTTTTCTTCTTCTTTGTTTCAACCAATTTACCTTTGCCTTTGTCTTTAGGATCCTAGGCAGGTTGAGAAGCTTGAGATTGTTCTTCAGCAACTCCTGGAATACTAACACTCTTGGTCTTGATAGATTTTGCAATATTTGAGCAACAGTCTCATCATCACTTGCAGTGTGCTCTACTTTAGGTGTATCAGCTTCCTCTTCTTGTAGGACTGTAGAAGGACCATCTTCCTCTTCAAAATTTAGAGTCCTTGGTGTAATAAGCTCTTGTCTATATGTTCCTTGAAGAGCAGCAGTACCTTGATCACCAGCACCTTGATCGTCAGTACTTTGTACACCAGTACTTTGAGGCTCAGTACCTTGAGGCTCAGTTTGCTCAGTTTCTTTAGCTTCTTTATCAACAATTTCAGCTTCTTCATAAGTTTGAGCATCTGGTTCTTCATAATGTTCAGCATCTTCATTCAAATTCTCTTGCTCCAATATCCTCCCCAATTGGAATGAAGACTGCTTATGAATTTTCTTGCCCTTTGAAGTCTTTTTAAATGTCCTTCCTTGCTTCTTCTGTGACTTCAACCACAACCTGTGATGTTGAACTAAAGGCCATACAAAGTGTTTTAATCGTCTAAACTTGTTGTTCAACTTCGTCAGCTGTGCAGCTTGAGCTTCATAGTCTTTCTTTAACCTCAAGAGCTCCCTTGTCAAAGCATAGGTATCCAGAACTTGACCCTCAGAAGCCATATCTCCCTCATCTCCTCCATATGTTTGAGACCCATCTATGGAAGTGTAATCATTGGGAGAGAATGGTGGGTTTACCTCTGGTTCTGAATCACCATGAGCAGTTTCTTGTTGAGATGTAGTAGGTTGAGTTGCAGTACCTTCCTGTAAAGCAGTACCTTGTGGAGAAGCAGTACGTTGAGAAGCAGTACCTTGGGGTGATGCAGTACCTTCTTGTGATGCTGAAAGCTCATGTTCGTCACTTGCAGCAGTTTCAGCTCTAACTGCTTGCACTATCTCCATCATAGAAGTAGTCAAAGGAGTATTCCTTCCAGAAAATTTATCACTCTTCTTAGCCATGAAAGTGAATATCTTTGGGGGTTGTACCACAACAGGTAAAAAACTTGAAGGTTTTGGGAAATCCTGAAGTTGTTTGTTCAAGAAAACTTGAACAAATCGTGGATACATTAACCATGGTGAACCATTGGAGATATGGGAGAGCATACCATCAAGAATTAGTCTTGAAAAGTTGAAGAGACGAGTGGTAGCTAATCCCACTAAAGCAGATGCAATATTTGATCCAAATTGCTCCCATGAAGTACTCTTGGAACTTAAACAATGAATCAAAACATGGACTAGATACTTCCATTGTGGACTGAATAAGGGTTTCTTAAAGGTTGTTTCAGTGAGAGATCCTTCATACCCAATATCCCTTAATGTGTCCCAAAGCACTTGTTTATTAAAATGAACATCCCCTACTTCATCATCAAACAATAAATCTTCTCGAATGGAGGCTTCACTCACTCTAACAATCTTTCCAGCAACCTTAGCCTGAATGTAGGAATCATCATCTTCCATATGAGATGTAGTAGTTGCCCAAAATTGTTGAATCCAGGGCTTAATTACATCAGGTTCAACCAAAAGGGCATAATTGATTGATGAGCCAGTGAGGAAATCAATTATGCCATGAAACTGAACATTGGTCGGTGTTTTATCTAAATTGGCCACCATGTTATGCTTACTAACTGTGTTTCGATTCGCCATTGAATGTGGTTATAAGAGAAATTGGTTTGATGAATAGTGAAGGTGAATAAGAGAGAAATAAAGAAAAGATTGATAAGTATAAATATGAGAGGGAAAATCAGAGGGTAGTTATTTATAGGTAAGATTTAAAAAATCACAGCCCAATTAATACAGTTACCGTTATTTGAATTTTACCCCATCTTTTGACCGTTGGAACAGTACGTTGATAAGACTAGCAGTGCTTTCTACGTAAGCAGTACTTTCCAAAGCAGTACTTTCATATCAGTACTTTCAGATAAACAATAAGCAGTACTTTCTATCCTCTTCTTCACAATGGCAAAATCATCAAAAAAACATTGTTTATCCTCCCCTTAAACAATGCATAGGACTATCTAACTAACTAATAAGTCCTCCCCTTAATTGTAGCTTAATAGTTAATCATACCTATACTCACCACCAAGTGATTGAATCTTGAAACATCAAATCCCTTTGTGAGTAGATCAGCTACATTGTCATCTGTGTGGACCTTGACAACATTAATGAGCCTATGCTCATAACAATCTCGAATAAAGTGATGCCTAATCTGAATATGCTTTGTCTTGGAGTGATAAACTGGATTCTTCACAATGCAAATTGTACTCTTATTGTCAATGTTGATAGGAGTATTCTTAAAGTTGAATCCATAATCCAAGAGTTGATTTTGCATCCACAATACTTATCCACAACAGCTTGCAGTAGCAACATATTCTGCTTCAGTGGATGATGTTGCTGCAATGGTTTGTTTCTTACACTTCCATGAAACTAATCTTCTTCCAAGATACTGGCATCCTCCAGTTGTTGATCTTCTATCATAATTATCACCTACATAATCACTGTCTGAAAAAGCTTCCAAGTGAAAAGGTGAATCCTTTGGATACCACAACCCTAACTTAGGTTGTTGTTTCAAATAACTAAAAATTCTCTTAAATGCATTCATATGAGAGACCTTAGGTGAGACTTGATATCTTACACATAAACAAACAGCAAACATGATATCAGGTCTAGATGCAGTTAAGTATATAAGACAACCAATCATTGATCTGTAAATCTTGACTTCTACAGGTTGACCATCTTCATCCTTGCCCAATGAGTTGATAGATTTTATGGGTGTGGTGACCGGCTTCATAGTATCAAAGTTAAACTTCTTAAGAATGTCAGTGACATACTTGTCTTGACTAATGAAAATTCCAGCCTCTGATTGTTTAACTTGAAGCCCCAAAAAGAAATTTAATTCACCCATGGAACTCATTTGAAACTCTTGTTGCATGAGCTTCTCAAATTCTTTCACCATAGACTGTTTTGTAGCTCCAAAGATAATATCATCTACGTAAACTTGAACAAGCATGATATCCTTCTTGTCTCTCTTGATAAACAAAGTCTTATCAATTGCTCCTCTCCTGTAACCATGTTGCAATAAGAAAGTGGAAAGTCTTTCATACCAAGCTCTAGGTGCTTGATGAAGGCCATACAGAGCCTTAACAACTTTGTAGACTTTGTTTGGATGGGCAGGATCCTCAAAACCAGGAGGTTGTTTGACATAGACCTCCTTTGTAATTGTGCCATAAAGAAAGGCACTTTTGACATCCATTTGATAAACAAGAAAGCCCATATAAGATGCAAAAGCAAGGAATATTCTAATAGCTTCAATCCTTGCTACAGGAGGAAACACTTCATCATAGTCCACTCCTTCTTCTTGTCTATATCCTTGAGCAACTAATCTTGCTTTGTTCTTGATGACATTCCCTCTTTCATCTCTCTTAACTCTGAAAACCCATCTTGTACCAATGACTTTCTTTCCATCTGGTAGATCACATAGTACCCAAACTTCTTGAATTTTGAATTGAAGAAGTTCTTTTTGCATGGCTTCAACCCAACTCTCTTTAGTTAATGCTTGAGCAAAACAAGTGAACAAACACGTTTGGTGATCCTTATGATTCATCCTGTTTTGTTTATACACAAAGCTTAGTAAAGCATTATGTGGCTTAGAGAAGCCTTTAGCCTTGGTTCTTGTGAGCACCCCTGATGTAGAAGGTCCAATGATTTGACCAGTGGGATGATCTTTATGAATTCTTAATGTAGGAGTCTGTGGAACTTCAAGATCATCATCCAAATTTGTGAAATCAGCTCCTTCATTGGAATTTGAGAAAATACCTTCATCATCTAATTCATCATCAGTGTCTTCTAACCCAGGCATGTTAGGATCATACAAATCATCAGAAGTCCTGCCAATAGGTGCAGCAGTACTTTGATCCAAAGTACTGTGAGGGTATTCTGTAGACTTACCCTTTTTCTTTGCTTCTTCATAAACTTTTCTTTGTTCATCCTTATAAGATTGTGCTATTGTTTCTTGAAAAAGCATCTTATTAAGTTCATCTTGAATAGCTTGATCCTCAGCAGACAAAGTGGATTTTGGTTCATCAGTACTTTTCTCCTTTTCGACAGTTATAGGTTCTTCATCAGGAACAACATCAGGTCTAATATTGACTCCATGAACAATGTACTGTAAATCTTCTTCTTTGTGATCAACTTGATTTTCTTCTCTAACAGGAACATAATTCATAGAAGGAGTCAAAACATCAAGATCAAACATCCAATCAGGACCTTTACCTTTTTGATTTTCTTGATCTTCTAAAAATTCAACATGAAGACAATCTTGAACCTTTTTGGTGACCTTATTGTACACTCTAAATCCTTTGCTATTGGTACAGTATCCTAATAAGTACCCTTCATCTGACTTCCCATCAAATTTTCCCAAAGCATCAATAGTATTGAGAATAGTCAGAGGACATCCAAAAGGTTTCATAAAACGTATGTTAGGTTTATTTCCCATAAGCAACTCATAAGGTGTCTTCATCTGATGTTTAGTGACTGATACTCTATTCAACACATAACAAGCAGTACTTACAGCTTCAGCCCAAAATTGAATAGGTAATTGTGAATCTGCAAGCATTGTTCTGGCTGCTTCTATCAAGGTTCTGTTCTTTCTCTCTGCAACACCATTCTGCTGTGGAGTTCTAGCAATTCTAAACTCCCTTTTGATTCCTTTCTTGGCACAAAATTCATCCATAAACTTGTTCTTGAATTCAGTCCCATTATCACATCTAATACCTCTTACTTTGAGTCTCAAATGGTTTTCCAGGGCTATTATAAGATCATGAATAGCATCAAAGGTTTCATCTTTAAATCCCAAGAAAAAGACCCAACTAAATCTACTGCAATCATCAGTTACAACTAAGTAGTACTTCTTCTTGTTTAGACTTGCAACAGAAACAGGTCCAAACAAATCCATGTGCAACAACTCTAAAGGTTCTCTAATAGTTCTTTCCTCAATCTTCTTGCATGAAGCTTTGTGTTGTTTACCCTTCTTGCACGCCAAACATGAGTGATCATTCTTGTATGTTTTGGAAGGTAAACCTCTAACTAAATTTCCTTTTACCAACTTGTTGATATTCTTGAAATTCACATGGCCTAATCTTCTATGCCATTGATGTGCTTCTTCAAGTGTTGCCTTTGCAACTGAACAAGTTGCTCTTTCAGAAGAGTTAAGACTCTTCATATCCAGACTGTACACATCATTGGTTCTTGGTACTCTCAGTATTACCAAGTTATCATCAACAAGCTTGAACTCAGGGGAAAGAATAAGACATTCTGTGTCAGTGAATAACACAGGGTGCTTCTTGTCACAGATATGAGAGACTGACAAAAGGTTGAACTTGAGCTCCTTCACATAACGAACATTCTCAAAATCTATGCTTCCTGCCTTGATGGTTCCTTTGCCAGTAATTCTTCCTCCACTAGGATCATTCCCAAATGCAACTCTTCCTCCAAAATAAGATCTAAAATCTGACAGAATCTCTTTGTCTCCTATCATGCTTCCAGAGCAACCACTATCAATAATTAAATGATCTTTAAGCTCCTCTTCTGGGTTTCCCTGCACAAAGATAAAAGAGTTAGTTAATTTTAGGAACCCAAGCCATTACTGACTTGTGTTCCCCTTGTGGAGTTACATACTTAAATTCTTTAAGTATGTAATTTCCACTGTCTTTAAGCACATGATCAATTATCTTTGGTTGTTCCAAAACTTGTGTTGGTTTTTCAAAAATCTCTTTTTCATCAAAATTCTCTTTATTATTTTCAACAAAAATCTCTGTTTCACTCTTACTTGCTGAAAGTACTGTTTGTTCCCCATCAGTACTTTCTTTCTTAACCCAACTGGTTTTAACTTTTTGTGTAGAGTTCTTTGATCTAGATACTCTTTTTGAGGTGTAACGCCTTCTAGATTGGTAGTAATTAGATCTCCTAGGGCTTCCATTCCAAAAAGTGCTAGTAGTACCTTGATTGGGTGAAAATCTAGCAGTACTTTGAGAAGGTACTGCTTGAGAAACTTTTGGCTTATCAGTACCTTGAAAAGTGTTTGAGGGTACTGGTGATTTTGAAAAGGGTCTTATTTGGTGAGGGTACCTATAGTCTTTTGAGAAGTTGTTGTGGTTAACCCTATGTGAATGATTCCAAACTAGTTTATTCTCCCTTGGTTTTTGGTTGGCAGATCTGGTCTTTGGGAATTTGCTTAGATAATCTGAGTGAAAGTCACAGTCCTTAATCAAATGATCAGGACTATAACAAACAAAACACAATTTTTGACCCATACTCCCAAAATTTCTTCCTTTAGTTCTATGACCAAACCTAACTTGACTTTTTGGTGAATTATGAAAATTATTTTGACCAAAATTATCCCAAAAAGGTTTAGCAGTATGTTGAAAAGGTTTTCTTAAAGGTACTGTTGAATGTTTAGCAGTACTTTGGGTTGAAGGTACTGCTTGACTCTTAACATTATCATCCTTAAGTTTCTCAATTGTTTCTTTTGGGGTTTCAGAACTAGATGGACCTGAATTAGATTGACCAGTAAGCTTTTTCCTAAACTCTAAATTGTCTACTCTAAAACAAGAAACATCTGTCCTAAGTGGTTGAAAACTACCAGTGGGATGAGGGATTGCATGATAACCCTTGTCTTTCTGAAATTTAGGAGGTGTTTGACTAATTGATTCCTCATTACTAGATGTGTCTACATAGTTAATGAGTTCATCATCACTAGTTTTTATATCCTCATAATCAAGTTGTTCCTGATCACTAGGTGGGTTCTCTTCTGTGCTACTAAAATCCATACCAAAACCTAGGCCAGTTTTAATGTGTGCTCTTTTCTGTTTTTCAACAAAACTAACATGTGAAAGGCCAGATTTTCCCCAAGCAGCAAATTTTTCTAACAATTCATCCCTTTCCTTAGTCATCTTTTCAAGTTCAGAAACCTTACATCCTAACTTCCATTCACTCAATTTTAATTGATAATCCTGTTGTTCATACTTTTCTGCCCAAGCCATTTCATTATTTTCATGAGTTATTATTTTGGCTTCCATTGACTCTAAAGTAATTTGATAACCAGCTACCTCAGACCTAGCCCTTCTACAATTATCTCTTTCAGTTACATAATCTTGAAGCACTTTTTGATAAAAATCATGACACTTAGAGCATACCTCAGAGATAGGGGGTGAACTTGGTGAAGTAGCTACCATAGCGAGCAGAACAGGTTCTTCTTCACTTTCCATGCTCCAATTAAAGCTTCCAAGACCATCTCTAGATTCCATAGCAGCAAATCCTGGTTCCTCATCAAAAGTTGTGCTCCAATCAAACTCTTCCACTGCGACCATAGAGTAGGTTACTGGTTCATCATCAAATTCAGCACTCCAATCAACCTCTGATAGGTTTTCTTGAGCAACCAAAGCTTTTGTTGCAGTAATAGGAATTTCCTTTAGTTCAAGCTTGGGTTTCTCAATCATTATGTTTGCCTGATATTTAGCAAACTTGCACTCTCTTGCAAAGTGTCCAGTTCTTTGACAATTAAAGCATTCAATCTTGGAATTGTCAAACGTTATACCCTGTTTAGGATTGAAGTCAATTCCTCTTCCTATTTTCTTCATGAACTTCTTGATCCTAGTAGTGATCATAGCAACTTGCCACCTTATATCAATTTCTTCAAGAGCATCCTCTTCAATTTGTGACAGATCTTCTTCATAAGTAACAGGTAAAGTGGCTTGCTGAGCGAAGAATGAGCATACAACTTCATCAAAATGGATGGTGTTTGTAGGTGATGATGTAGGAGTAGGATAAGCAACAATACTTTGAGCAACACAGTACTTTTAGTGGAAGTACTGCCTCTCTTTTCAGAAGACACAAAAGCAATATTGTGAGATTTTGAACTTGTTTGGCCATTCATCTCATGCTCATACACCTTTAGGTGGTTGTAAAGATCATTAAGTCCATAATGTCCAAACCAGGTTCTCCTCTGATCATAGTAGCAATCACATGCCATACGGATGGCAAACTTCTTAAGAACTTCAGGTTTTGGAATCTATCATAGGCAGCATCAAGACTTTCTCTTTCACCAACAGTGAATGTTTCAAATTGTTGCTTCAACAGATTTCTATGCATCTTTTTGGAAGCATCATAAACTCCAAATCTTGTCTTGAGAGCAGCCCATAGTTGTTTTGCATCCTTAGCATCATGGAACTTGAGTAGGTGACCATCAGGAATAGCAGACAGCAGTATGTTGAGAGCCTTTTCTTGTTTTCTTACTGTAGCTACTGGCAAGACAGCCTTAGGTGGTTTAGGTTGTCCAGGAACTTCTACAGGATCTTCAACAACTTCATTACCATTGACAATTACATTCCATAATGCATGGTCTGTAATAGCAATGTACTGTCTCATCTTCATGCTCCAGAGATCATATTCTCCCTTCTTGATGATAGGAATTCTGAGTGAGGTGATGGATGGGGGCGGTGCAGCTTCAGTCGACATCTTTAGGGTTTGTTGTTAAATCGGTTTTAAGGGTTTCTTCTTAATCAGAGTTTCCACACAAGCTTTGATACCACTTGTTGGATCGATATACTCTGACCAAACTAACTATGTAGCTTGTAAGGGCTTAGCAACCTGAGATAAATCCTAAGTCACTAACAATGAAACACTGATATTACTTTACTAAGTATGCGGAAACTACTTCAATAAAGCTAATCAGAATAACTGTCACACCCCCAAATTACCTGTTTTGCAGCGGAATGGAATTCCTGGGGGATGACGATCATAGCATCAAAGTTACAGTTATATCGAATGACCTAAAGTGTCGTTTTGAAAATATCGTTTGATTCAGTAAAATAATCAGAGTTTACAAAACATAGGTCCCAAATAAAAAAAATCAATTTGTGTGGAAATAAGTTTATTACAAGACAAACGATGTTTTAAAATGCATAAATCCCATGTGTGACGCGTCGTCACCACGACTCTATGATATGTCCAAATGCATGCCATGAAGTGAATGCCTTAGATACCTGAGATAAAACATGCTAAAAGTGTCAACACAAAGGTTGAGTGAGTTCATAGAGTTTGGTTAACAAGTAAAGCTTTTTAAAGAGTGTTCATGCAACAAAGGCAAAGTTTTTGGTCGTTTAGAATAGTCCACAAAGCAAAGGCATTGTAAATCCACTCAGTTCCAAGTTCCACCCATACAAAACTTGCAACCTGTGTGTTCACAACCCACTGCCAAAAGTAGTATGTCTAGAAGTCAAGTGCACGTTATCATAATAGTTCACAAAGCAAAGGCATTGCAAATCCACTCAGTTCCAAGTTCCGCCCATACAAAACTTGCAACCTGTGTGTTCACAACCCATTGCACAAAAATATAGTGTGTCTAGTAGTCGAGTATAAGTGGTCATAATAGTTCACAATATAGTACCACGTATATAATAATGTATGCCAGGCAAAGCCCCTAGAATAAATAATATGCGTCCCGTAACATAGTGGACGAGAGGTTGGCCGACCTCTAATAGCGCTATCCATACTACCTACTAATAGGAGACTAACAATGCGAATGTACGAACAGTACATCATACAACTATTATATACAATTAAGAACACTCCGAACATGGGAGAATTTGCACTGCTCCGAACAAGGGAGACTTAGATTGAAAATGCTCCGTTCCCATAGGGAGACATTCTGCTCCGGACCGGGGAGGCTTAAGGTTGCTCCGAACAAGGGAGACTTAGTATTGCTCCGTTCCCATAGGGAGACTTTATAGTGATGCTCCGAACATGGGAGACTTTATAGTGATGCTCCGAAGATGGGAGACTTTATAGTGATGCTCCGATCATGGGAGACTTTATAGTGATGCTCCGATCATGGGACATCCGGTTTAATAAGTTCAAACAAGTCATAAGTTTGTATTTAAGTTCAAGAGTTCCGTTCAAAAGTTCGTAATTAAGTTCAAAGATTTAAGTCGAGTTCAAAAGTTCAGAACAGTCAAAGAGCTCGAATAATATCAAAAGGTTCAAGATAGTCGAGGCGTTCAAAATCACGTCAAACAAGTTTAAAATATATCAAAAGGGTCCTTGTACAAGTTAAAAGAGTTTAACTATATGTCAAAAGGTTCATATCAAGTCCAAAGTGTTCACTTATATATTAAAGGGTTCGAATCAATTTAAAAGAGCTCAAATATACATGTCGAAGGGTTCAAAATCACGAAAAGTGTTTCAACTAATAGCGTTCATAACATAGTGATCAATTTAGTTCGGGCATAATCTAGTTACGCGCACATAGAGTGAAACAAAAGATATTTAAGTTCACATAGATGTAAAGTAAAAGCAAGTAGTTGAGCATGTATCTCCCCCGAAGAGTTTATAAAACAATTAAACGAGTAAAATTGGGGCTACGAACTCACCTGATGCAATGATTATGATGACAAAAGTAGATACACAGAAATGAGGTGCGATCTCTATCCGCAACTTGGATGATGTTGTGGAAGAAAATGATGAAAACCTTAATTAATCTTTAGGTTTTTATTTCAAAACCTTGAAATAGATAACTAATAGGACTTGATAATCACTTGGATGATGAAAAAAATATGGTTTCTTCATGTTTCTTGGTCTTGGCCGAAATTTTGAGGGAGAAAGGAGAGAACACATTTGTTTTACACCTTTCATTGTGAAGTGTATGTGTTTTGTTTTGTTTAATATAAATATCAAACAAATATCTAATAAGAAGTGAAAAGGAAATTGATCACTTGTGTGACTCATGTAGGGGAACGGCCATAGGAAGGGGGGGGGGGGGGTTTTGATGTGGACTTTTGATGAGTTAAATGTGTATAAAGTTGTATATAATGTGTAATTTGTTAAATGTAGTGTGTAATTGATAAGTAAAATAAATTATTTAGTGTAGCGTTAGCTAAAAATATATTTTAACGGGACAAAATAAAATGTATTGAAGTCATAAAAATTACATTTCTCACAAGTACTGAGTGAATAATTATTCATCGTGTTGAATATACGAAAACCGTCATAAATATTTATACATAACAATTTATATACAAAATAAATTGAGACCATCGGGTAAACTAATAATATAATTTTTATAGTCTTAAAATGAGTACAAAAATATATTAAGAATATTTTTGGAAGTGTCGGATCAATATTCAAAATAATCTTTACGCGATAGCGTTTATTTAATAAGAAAATAAACGTTTAATGTAAAATGCAAAACCATGCACGAACCGATATGAAATGATGAATATTGAGTTTGAGAAATGACCTGAAATTGAGAATTGTGACATTCTTCCCATGTCAGCGGAATCACGTCCTCGTGATTCGATTAATGATACTATGGTCCGAACCTCGACTAGGGTTCTAAAAGTTTATGCTCGTATATGGTCTATATGATTATGTCAATGCTCATGCATATGGGTTTCTCATCCAACTAAATACGTTCTCGTGCTATCGTGAGCATTTCCCGTCCTAAATACATGCTCTCTTATGACTAGGCTCGATGAGGCAGGCTTTCCCATTCTCGAGCGAAATCCTCAAAAGATTTTTAGGTAACCGATTTTTACTTAATCCCACAACTCGTCAAACAAGAACTGTCATACGATTAGGCTAAATCGGTTTAGGTTACAACTTGTTTCTAGCTCGATCTTTGCAACTCATCAAACAAGAACTGTCACTCGGATCAAACTGGAAACAAGTGGTTTGAAGAAAATCTTTTGAAAATTTGGCTCGATTACGGAATTGCTTACACATATGAGACTACTACTCCCTTCATTGCATGATTCTTCCTGAATTAGACATAGGTGATCAGGCTATGTATAATTTAGGAGTAACTATGCAATGCTTGGACTAATCGTCTCATATGAAGTTTGGTGTTGAGTCATAAGTTCGCATGTATAAAGAGTATGCACTTATAATGATATGATGAGATGCTATGATGATGTAGTTATAGTCTAGGGTCAATGATGCAACCTAGTTCTCTATAACCGACGCTCTGATACCAATCTGTCACACCCCCAAATTTCCTGTTTTGCAGCGGAATGGAATTCCTGGGGGATGACGATCATAGCATCAAAGTTACAGTTATATCGAACGACCTAAAGTGTCGTTTTGAAAATATCGTTTGATTCAGTAAAATAATCAGAGTTTACAAAACATAGGTCCCAAATAAAAAAAAACAATTTGTGTGGAAATAAGTTTATTACAAGACAAACGATGTTTTAAAATGCATAAATCCCATGTGTGACGCGTCGTCACCACGACTCTATGATATGTCCAAATGCATGCCATGAAGTGAATGCCTTAGATACCTGAGATAAAACATGCTAAAAGTGTCAACACAAAGGTTGAGTGAGTTCATAGAGTTTGGTTAACAAGTAAAGCTTTTTAAAGAGTGTTCATGCAACAAAGGCAAAGTTTTTGGTCGTTTAGAATAGTCCACAAAGCAAAGGCATTGTAAATCCACTCAGTTCCAAGTTCCGCCCATACAAAACTTGCAACCTGTGTGTTCACAACCCACTGCCAAAAGTAGTATGTCTAGAAGTCAAGTGCACGTTATCATAATAGTTCACAAAGCAAAGGCATTGCAAATCCACTCAGTTCCAAGTTCCGCCCATACAAAACTTGCAACCTGTGTGTTCACAACCCATTGCACAAAAATATAGTGTGTCTAGTAGTCGAGTATAAGTGGTCATAATAGTTCACAATATAGTACCACGTATATAATAATGTATGCCAGGCAAAGCCCCTAGAATAAATAATATGCGTCACGTAACATAGTGGACGAGAGGTTGGCCGACCTCTAATAGCGCTATCCATACTACCTACTAATAGGATACTAACAATGCGAATGTACGAACAGTACATCATACAACTATTATATACAATTAAGAACACTCCGAACATGGGAGAATTTGCACTGCTCCGAACAAGGGAGACTTAGATTGAAAATGCTCCGTTCCCATAGGGAGACATTCTGCTCCGGACCGGGGAGGCTTAAGGTTGCTCCGAACAAGGGAGACTTAGTATTGCTCCGTTCCCATAGGGAGACTTTATAGTGATGCTCCGAACATGGGAGACTTTATAGTGATGCTCTGAACATGGGAGACTTTATAGTGATGCTCCGATCATGGGAGACTTTATAGTGATGCTCCGATCATGGGACATCCGGTTTAATAAGTTCAAACAAGTCATAAGTTTGTATTTAAGTTCAAGAGTTCCGTTCAAAAGTTCGTAATTAAGTTCAAAGATTTAAGTCGAGTTCAAAAGTTCAGAACAGTTAAAGAGCTCGAATAATATCAAAAGGTTCAAGATAGTCGAAGCGTTCAAAATCACGTTGATAAGGTTTTAAAAGGTACCATTTTGAGGGGTCGTTTAAGTTCTTATTTGATCACTTTTGTATCCGTTATTGCTTAATATCGTTCCTTTTCACTTTTTAGGTCTCTCGAAGGCAAAATGCTGGAATGACACTTATTTGGACGAAAAGGCGCGAATATATGAAGAAAATGGCCAAAGTCAGAATCGAGACACTCAAAGCTGCTGAAAACAGAAGGCGACGGCGTTAGGTGTTAATTGCGACGCCGTCGGAGGATTTTTTGTGACGATACAGTAGCCAAATACCCTATTTTCAAGTGACAACGTCGGGCCTTAAAAGAGTAGGCCGTTGCTACTCAGACGGCCTAGATGCAACCCAGACGACGTCAGAAGCTGAAGAGGACGGCGTCACAGACATAAGGTGACGCCGTCGCAAGGTTAACGTGGCCGAGACGAAACCCTAATGACGGCGACACGACGGCGTCACGAAACATAAGGTGACGCCGTCGCATATGTAATCTTATATATAGAATCCGAATTTTTCAGTTTTAGAGATAGTCTTTTGGAGTAAAAACCTAAAACCGAACCTAAGGTGTCTTGTACAGTATTTTAGGGTTTTAAACCCTATCTAACATCAAGATAAGTATTTACTTCATTAATTCAATTATGTCTTTGATTATTTGTGTGTATGCTTGCATGTTCTCCATGTCCGGCTAATTTATTTGTGTGTTTGCTTAGGAAGTATGAAACTAAATTATTAAATATTAATTGGTTGTTTCTTATCTTAGTTGATCAATGATCTAGTAATGCGATAGGTCATTCGTTGTGTACTTAATGCTTGATTCATCTTTGTGAACCTTAGAATATGATTACCTGAGTAGTTGTAGGCTAAATTATCCAAAGAGTGCCTTAGAGTAAGAGTTTATCATCCCTAGTGGGTTTTGTAGACGAGACCCTTTGGTAAGTTCAAAGAGTTAGGGAGAAACGCATACCCTACAACTTTAGACACACAACGCAACTAAGAATAAGGACGTGACAACTCAACCATCAATAGGAGATAATTAAGGAGTAGTATAACCTAAGTAAACACATGTTTAAACTATCATACGAGCACACATTAATTAGACATAGACTCTCACAACCTTAGTTTAGATAATTAGATAATAGTAGAGTAATCGGTAGAAATACCAACCCCCCAAATCCAATACCCGAGATTCGTACCTTTCCATTTCATAAAATATAAAAAATACAAAAATAATCTTCCTCAACCTTAACCTTAGCGTAGTAACTTCTTACTAGCGTTCCTATTCCCCTAGAGAACGATATCAATACCTGTGGCTTACCCTAATTACTACACTACAACGATTAGGTTCACTGCCTAGGGTGTTATAAAACTTGCTCGAAGAAAAGGAAGTTTCCTTGACCCCGAACGACGCGTGTAGCGTTATCACACGTCAAACAAGTTTAAAATATATCAAAAGGGTCCTTGTACAAGTTAAAAGAGTTTAACTATATGTCAAAAGGTTCATATCAAGTCCAAAGTGTTCACTTATATATTAAAGGGTTCGAATCAATTTAAAAGAGCTCAAATATACATGTCGAAGGGTTCAAAATCACGAAAAGTGTTTCAACTAATAGCGTTCATAACATAGTGATCAATTTAGTTCGGGCATAATCTACTTACGCGCACATAGAGTGAAACAAAAGATATTTAAGTTCACATAGATGTAAAGTAAAAGCAAGTAGTTGAGCATGTATCTCCCCCGAAGAGTTTATAAAAAAATTAAACGAGTAAAATTGGGGCTACGAACTCACCTGATGCAATGATTATGATGACAAAAGTAGATACACAGAAATGAGGTGCGATCTCTATCCGCAACTTGGATGATGTTGTGGAAGAAAATGATGAAAACCTTAATTAATCTTTAGGTTTTTATTTCAAAACCTTGAAATAGATAACTAATAGGACTTGATAATCACTTGGATGATGAAAAAAATATGGTTTCTTCATGTTTCTTGGTCTTGGCCGAAATTTTGAGGGAGAAAGGAGAGAACACATTTGTTTTACACCTTTCATTGTGAAGTGTATGTGTTTTGTTTTGTTTAATATAAATATCAAACAAATATCTAATAAGAAGTGAAAAGGAAATTGATCACTTGTGTGACTCATGTAGGGGACCGGCCATAGGAAGGGGTGGGGGGTTTTTGATGTGGACTTTTGATGAGTTAAATGTTATAAAGTTGTATATAATGTGTAATTTGTTAAATGTAGTGTGTAATTGATAAGTAAAATAAATTATTTAGTGTAGCGTTAGCTAAAAATATATTTTAACGGGACAAAATAAAATGTATTGAAGTCATAAAAATTATAAAAATTACATTTCTCACAAGTACTGAGTGAATAATTATTCATCGTGTTGAATATACGAAAACCGTCATAAATATTTATACATAACAATTTATATACAAAATAAATTGAAACCATCGGGTAAACTAATAATATAATTTTTATAGTCTTAAAATGAGTACAAAAATATATTAAGAATATTTTTGGAAGTGTCGTATCAATATTCAAAATAATCTTTACGCGATAGCGTTTACTTAATAAGAAAATAAACGTTTAATGGAAAATGCAAAACCATGCACGAACCGATATGAAATGATGAATATTGAGTTTGAGAAATGACCTGAAATTGAGAATTGTGACATAAACCTTTATTAGGTACTAGGCTAAGTACCTAGTTCCATTGCAATGGAGGAACTACTACCACACTACACCAACGACTAATCCCAAAGGAGATCTACTCCTTTACAACATCATCGAGGACATCAATATCCTTGGATCTAATGCTAGTCTATCTAGTACATCGAAACACACCATATCGAATGTACATCTAAGGCACCTTTCACTAATGCCTTTGATTAGATCTACAAGACACCTTTCACTAATGTCTTTGATTAGATCTACAAGACACCTTTCATTAATGTCTTGTGTCTTCACTTCTAAGCACCTTTCACTAATGCTTCTTGTCTTGACTTCTAAGCACCTACCACAAGTGCTTATCCAATAGACGATAGATACCCTTCACTAATATCTTCGTCTTGACACTTGAGACATCTTTCACTAATGTCTTTAACACTACGCTTCTTTGAAGAAAGAAAGGGATCATCAACAAGAGGACTTCAATAGCCTTGATGATGAGGAAGCTTGGAAACTCATGGACTTGAGCTTACTCGACTTCAAAGGTGGTGATCTTCCCTTTAAGAGGAACCTAAAAGATCACACAAAAACAAAACTACAAACATAGATCTCTTGGATCTAAGGTTAGTGAGATTTAACTCAGGGGAGAAAGTATGTTAGAGAGGGGTAAGATATAATGAAGAAATGGCTCACTATTTATAGAGGAAAAACCTACTGTTTCCCCAGATCCCACGGATCCCTTCCACTTGGGATCCGGCTAGCACAAAGCTAGGGATCCGTGGTCCGCTCCTCTTTGCCCATGGGTATTTTTGGTTATGGGTCATGGGTTATGGGTTGATCCATGGTTTTCTTTCTAGATACAATGTACCTTAAGGATACATTGAACTTGTATAAGTGGTATATATAAAACCATGGGTTATGGGTCAAAACCATTTGCTAGTTTTTTATCTATTTAGTATATACTTGTTTTTTTACCCATTTTAGTATATACTTGTTTTTACCCATTTTAGTATACTTAGCTTAAGTATGTGTTAACTCAATATGTAAACACTAGTTGTTGTACATATATATCTAGATTATAAAATCACGTATACTTGTTAAGCCAATATGTAAACACTAGTTGTTGTACATATATATCTAGATCATAAAATCACTTATACTTGTTTTAGTGTTTTATGTGGAAATGTGAATATGTTAGAAAACTATTAGTTCAAACCATTTACGTATTTTATTTGTTTCGTTAATATCATTTTACTTTTGTTGTCGACAAAAAATTAGAAGATCGTAAAATATAAATAAACGTTTTTACGGCTTATTTGTATTAACAATCTCCCCCTTTTTGTTGATGACAAAACATAAAATTATTTTAAGGAAAATCTAAAATTCGTAAAAGTTTGAATTTGTAGTTTTTACTTTCTTCTCCCCCTTTTTGTCGAAACTAAAAGTGTTTGAAAGAAAGCAACACATCGTTTTTAAGAAAAACATGTGAAAGGAAAAAAATATAGAGAGCAAGTAACGGGAAGGGATCTCGTCGTTACTCCCCCTTGACGAGTCCACCCCTAAGTAAGGGCGTCAAGAAACTAATTCTAATCTAGTTCATTTGCAACTAACTTATGCAAAGGATTACGTCTATGTGACGGGTGTGCTCCCCCTAGATGATTGCAATATTTGCAATGGGAAGTCATGAAATTAAAATCAAATGTTGCAAGTAATTTTGCAACGTGTTGTTTTGACACCAAGCTCCCCTAGCTTTAGGATGTCAAATACTTTATGTGTTAATTGAATAACTGCAAAACAAGGGTTAGAAAACAAGTATAATTCACAATTTCCGGCAAATGTGATAAGGAAAAAAAACATTCTGACTTCACGAATCCCACGGTTCCCTTCTAGTAGGGATCCGTCTAGGCAATACTGAGGAATTCGTCTGGCTGATGACTAAAATCAGCAAAGGTGATATAACAAGTAATGTTATCACATAAATGAGATATGAATACATATTCTCAGAAAAATAACAAGTAGCATGTAATTCCATTTAATAAAACAAGAGTTATGATATACATGACTCAAAAGTAAGAAAATAGACAATACATAACTAGGAATTTCTTAGACAAACTAACGCTTGAAGCTTAGACACCACTATAATCTTCTAGCTCAAGTTATGTTTAGGTTTAATCTCGTCGAAACGTTCGAGGAGATGATAGAACATGAAACGTTGGTCTTCTCGTACTTCATGTATCAAACTTTCAACATGTTGACAATGATAGCAATCTTTGTCATGGCTAGGTAGTGGTGGTGGATGAAATGAAGTGGCTTGATTCAAAGGATCAATTGAAGTGGTTTGAGGAGCCTCGAATGATGGAGGGATTGGTGGAGGTCCATTCAGGAATGGTTCGATCAAGAATGATGATGCTGGTAAAGATGTGTCAACTTCCATAAGGTCGGGTGGTTGACTTTGATGATTTCTTATAATCCAAATGGGATTATATGATGGAAACGGCGAAAAGGAAGCCGGAGCAAGTGTTGACTCAACACCTTGATTTTGAATCATTGTTCCTCCTAATGAGGAGAATGTTGTCGGCGGAAGCGGATGAGACGGCCTAGGTGGCAAGTCCTCTAAATTGTAGAGGTGAGGTGATGATTGTGGGGATGTAAAAGAAATAGCTCTAGGAACCAAAGGTGATGGTTTAGTGGAGATTATATTGTTTGGCCTATGAGGTATGGTTGTGTTTGGTATAGGTAGTTTTGTGGGTACTATACTTTTAGGAATTGGTTTGATTGGATGATGAAGGTTTGTTGATTTGACCGGAGATGATTCGGTTAAAGAGATTTTGTGTACAACACGAGCCCTTTTGATGGGTGGTTCTTTGGTGGATAGGTTGTTACTTGGGGTTTTTCTCATGATGAGATGATTTGAAGAGATTGCAAAGGCTGAAAGTTAGAATGAGAGTGATGACTATGGAGGTCCTAACAAGGTGGTTTATAAACCAAAAGATTTGGAAAGTGCATTTAAGCTCCAAGCCACTAAGATGTGATGATTAGCATGCACAAGAGTCAACTACAGAGGTTGTGTTGTTCTAGGAACTCATTTAAGATGGGATGGAGTGTTTTAGTTGAAATGATTTGTTTTAGTAAGATTTTTCATAGACTGTCATCCGGATCCCACGGTTCCCTTCTCAGAGGGATCCGTCTAGGCTAGTTCTAGGGATCCGGCGTTCAGCAGTTTATGAAAGAGTGGGAATGATGTTTCTAAGATCCTAGACCTACATCACCTTGAGTGTTTCAGTTCTCCTAAGTGTTTTAAATGAAGGGGTGCTTAAGTGTTTGAAGGCAATGAGTGGTGTAGCTAATGATTGTTATTTATGGAAGGATTTGGAACTTTCAACAAGTACCAATGGATGAGCAAGGATGACATTAAAGATGTCAATTGAAGTTAAATGAACCTAAATGATCCTAGAGATCAGGTTGTGTCTTAGGATTATGTTTTGGAAAATATCCTAATGGTTATGAGATGGGAAAAACTAGGATTTGATCAACTTTGATCAATTTTGAGGTGAGATTGATTAATGATCAATATTGTCATAATCGAAGGACTTCTAACCTAGTTGTGAGAGATCATATAAGAAGAATAAAGTGTGAGTTTTGGGAGCGGAAGAGTGATGGATTGAAATGGTAGATCTAACAAAGCCTTAGAATGTGATCTATGTGAGTTGGAAAGAGTAGGAAAGGTCAACCTATCTTGATAAAGTCTTAATCAATCTTAAGACACTATGTTTAGCTTAGTGTGAGGTGTTCTAAGGGATGTGTTTGACATATAATGCTTGCAATTGCATTTTCTGTTTTGTCGGATCCCACGGTTCCCTAGAAGTAGGGATCCGTTTAGTACAACATTTGGGATCCGTCTATCTGTTAGACAGAACCTTTACTAAAGGTATGCAATGATCTTTGACAATGCATTATATTCCAAGTTTTGTTTAAGTGAGTTCTAAAACTAGGAAATCAAATGTAAGATGTTTTATTTCATGGAAGAGATAGGATTACAGAGTAGAATTGATTCTATTTGACTATTTTAGGTTCCTTGAGTGTCTTCACTAGGAGGATCATTATGTGATTGATGGGTATTGGTGGAATCATGAATGAAGAAAGTCTTCATGAGAGATATGTTTAGCGGTTCCATCATCTTGTTCAAAAGTACGTACAACGGACTTTGAAATTGAGGATGGAAGTGCATAACATTGTGATAGAGGCGTGTCAAGAACATTCCATAAGGGATGAGTTTATTCTTGGAGCCTTGAAGATTTGCAATTCTCCTTGCGAAGAAGTAGGCGAGATTGTATGGTTGTTGTGTTAGCAAACAGTACAACATGTGAGCACAACAAGCAGGAAGAATATCTCAATTTCCCCTAAGACTCCAAACATTTTCACGTAGAATGAGAGCAACAGGCTTATACTCTTCTCGGATATCCCGTGTATGGATAATGTTTGGATTGGAGTAATATGGTCGAGGTTTGCATATCATGCGCGTTAAATCTTCCGGAGAGGGTATGTGTGAACAATATGGACTATTTTCTTCACGAAAGTTGAAGAGAGAATCAAGAGACCAATCTTCGGTGAAGGCACATTGTCCATGGTTTGGAATTCGGAGGATGTGAGCAAAATGCCCAAGGCTTAAAGTGAATTTTTGGTTTTTGATATAAAACCAAAGAGATAGAGAGCGATCCTCGTTACGAACGAGTTCCACTTGACGGAAGAATTCCATTATGAACCTTGGACATATCTTCTCGTTGATTTCAAGAAGACATTCTAGTCCTATGGCTCGGAAGGAGGTATTGATACCTTCTTCAAATTGTAGAGAGGTGTCTACAATACGTCCTTCATGGAAGTGACGGTTTTCGAGATTATTGAACCCACGGACATGATTGCCAGGTGTGTTGGGCTCAAGGGAAATGTTCGGGGTGTAGACGCTAGTGAGTGAAAAATCAAACTCATATTCATACGTCATAGTTGAACCTATAGAAGTGATGGGTTAATAAGGGAAGACGTTTATGGTCAACCTATAATAATCTAACGTTTTTTACCAGATATTCTATTAACAATTAGTATTTAGCTAACTCATGGTTTTGAAGCTCTAGTGGATTATTACTTTTAGAAAGATAGTGGTTTTTAATCTTGCATGAAAACTGTTTTCCAGTAGGACGGATCCCACGGTTCCTTTTCAAAAGGGATCCGGCTAGTGTAACTTACGGGATCCGTGGATCTGTAGTAACAGAACCAGTTTTAATAAAAACATAGGTTTTACGGTTATTGTACCATGAAGTATGTTTTATCCTACATTTTCTTTTAGCATGCATACATGACATCTAATGTATCACGAAAGAATATAACACATATAGATCAAAAGGAATGAAACACACATAATAACACAAACATCCTAGATAAAATAGATTATCAATAATATTGAATTTCAATGCTAAGGATGATACAAAGGATTGGGTAAATGACCCCAATATAGATTAACAACACAAAGTAAATATCTCCGTATGTGAACTTCATCATAGGGAACACAAGTGCGATGAGTGTTAGGGCGATGAGCACGAGTGCGATGTAAACCATGTTGATGACGGATCTTCTTGGTTTAGGAAGAGATGGAATGAGGAGGAAGATGAAGTTTTTGAATGAGAGTGAATTTTTTGAAATTGGAAAATTTGAAAAAGTGAGGATTGAAAAAGTGGGCGTCGAGTGGGTTTATTAATAGGGAAGGAGGAATTTTTGAAATTCGTGTTTTTGTTTTATTAGAAGAAATAAAACATAAGCTCTATATAATATGACTATAGACGAGAAAAATAACACGTATGTGAGAAACAGGCTTCCTAACGAAGCTATATGTAAATCATGTGTAAACACAAAAATCTACTCAAATAAAAGCCTAGCAAATAACACTTATATACTAAACAAATATCATTTAGATATAAGTAGAAAGTCATACCTCGAATGCACTTAGGAATGTCTTTTACAAATGACAAATGTCACTTAGACGATTCCTGCTCCTTTGCGTCTAAGATACCTTCTTAGGGAAGGTATTCTTGTTACCAAGAAACTCCTAAAGCTTGGTGGGTATGAGCTTTGACTAATCAATATCACAAGGAAGATTAGTGCAATTAAATAAAAATATATATATATATATATAAAGAAATGTTGTTATCAACTCAACATCCAAACATATAGTTTTTGAAAAACATGGTGTTTGTTTTTATGAAAAACCTTCTTTGTAGTTTTCAATTAACTATGGATCGTATCAAGTTTTTAAAGTACAATATACTTCAAGAAACTTGGTAACGAAGCTCTGATGCCAATTGTGAAAAACTAGAAGGGGGGGTTGAATAGTTTTACCAATTAAAACTTCCTTTTAAACTATTTAGATCGACTTATGTCAATCTATTTGGTTGTGTGTGTTGGATGTTGATAAACAAGCATATAAAGATATGTAATGAAAAGATAAGAGTAAGAAGCACAAAACCACAACGCGAGTATTTATAGTGGTTCGGCTACAAGGACACCTTCCTTGCCCTACTCCACTCCCCGAGTCACCTACTCGAGAGTTTGTAATCACTACACCAATCTCCTTATGGCGGAGAAGCCTTCACAACGTCGCTTAATCTTTTCCCGGTACAAAGCTAAATACCGAGTTCTTTCACACCAAGGCGAACCACACCTAACACAACGTCGCCTACCCTTTATACGGTGCTAGGCTAACCACCGAGTTCTTTCACACCTTAGGTGAACTACACCTTCACAACGTCGCCTACCCTTTATTAGGTACTAGGCTAAGTACCTAGTTCCATTGCAATGGAGGAACTACTACCACACTACACCAACGACTAATCCCAAAGGAGATCTACTCCTTTACAACATCATCGAGGACATCAATATCCTTGGATCTAATGCTAGTCTATCTAGTACATCGAAACACACCATATCGAATGTACATCTAAGGCACCTTTCACTAATGCCTTTGATTAGATCTACAAGACACCTTTCACTAATGTCTTTGATTAGATCTACAAGACACCTTTCATTAATGTCTTATGTCTTCACTTCTAAGCACCTTTCACTAATGCTTCTTGTCTTGACTTCTAAGCACCTACCACAAGTGCTTATCCTATAGACGATAGATACCCTTCACTAATATCTTCGTCTTGACACTTGAGACATCTTTCACTAATGTCTTTAACACTACGCTTCTTTGAAGAAAGAAATGGATCATCAACAAGAGGACTTCAATAGCCTTGATGATGAGGAAGCTTGGCAACTCATGGACTTGAGCTTACTCAACTTCAAAGGTGGTGATCTTCCCTTTAAGAGAAACCTAAAAGATCACACAAAAACAAAACTATAAACATAGATCTCTTGGATCTAAGGTTAGTGAGATTTAACTCAGGGGAGAAAGTATGTTAGAGAGGGGTAAGATATAATGAACAAAATGGCTCACTATTTATAGAGGAAAAACCTACTGTTTCCCCAGATCCCACGGATCCCTTCCGCTTGGGATCCGGCTAGCACAAAGCTAGGGATCCGTGGTCCGCTCCTCTTTGCCCATGGGTATTTTTGGTTATGGGTCATGGGTCATGGGTTATGGGTTGATCCATGGTTTTCTTTCTAGATACAATGTACTTTAAGGATACATTGAACTTGTATAAGTGGTATATATAAAACCATGGGTTATGGGTCAAAACCATTTGCTAGTTTTTTATCTATTTAGTATATACTTGTTTTTTACCCATTTTAGTATATACTTGTTTTTACCCATTTTAGTATACTTAGCTTAAGTATGTGTTAACTCAATATGTAAACACTAGATGTTGTACATATATATCTAGATTATAAAATCACTTATACTTGTTAAGCCAATATGTAAACACTAGTTGTTGTACATATATATCTAGATCATAAAATCACTTATACTTGTTTTAGTGTATTATGTGAAAATGTGAATATGTTAGAAAACTATTAGTTCAAACCATTTACGTATTTTATTTGTTTCGTTAATATGATTTTACTTTTGTTATCGACAAAACATTAGAAGATCGTAAAATATAAATAAACGTTTTTACGGCTTATTTGTATTAACACATCTGGTGTGAAGTGCACACCAGGGATGATCAGTATGTCTAATCCAATCATAATCTGTACCTCTCCAATCCCATGAACAAACATCAGTTTGTGTTGGTTTTGTATCTTCTCCACAGTGAACTTTTCCTTTAATCTTGCAAATAGATTCAAATTAGAGCAAACATGTCTATCTATTTGACTGCTAATATACGAAATTTTATCCCAACCCTCCTCATCTGTCTCTTCCACCATAAAATCTGTGGACAGATGAATGAATTCTGGGTAGGTGATTTGGATCTTTGAAGTTCATGTGTTCTCCTTTGTTTCTGCAGTCTCCTTCTTTTCTTTTCTTTTCTTTTCTATTGGCAGCAATGTGTCCTCTAACCCTACAACCATAGCATACATACCTTTTATGTTTTTCTAAGTTGCTTTGTGGTTTTGGTAGAGACTGGTTGTATGCTTCAATGTCCTATAATTTCTTCTTTAACATGGTTTTACAATCTTGTGAAAGTTGCCTCATACATCTCCCAAACTTGGTGTTGCTTTCTCTTTGAATCTGTCTTTGGATAAACTCCCTTTGGAATCTGTTTGGCATGATTCTCCCAGTTTTTGTGCTCATGCCACATATTGAATGTGCCAATAGATCCTCTAAGGGGGTAAGTATGTCTAGGCCATTTGGTGTCAGAATGTTTGTGATTGTATGCCATTTGTGCAGTGAGATTGAGTGAATATTGAATGCAGTAATATGTGCAATATTGTGTGCAGGAATAAGTGCAGAACAAAATGGAAAGGAGGGAAAAGTTAACAAGAAATACAAAGTTAACAAGAAAACTGTAATTTACAATCCTATTTATAGGTTATGAAAAGGCATGACAGAAAGGATGTGTTGGTTCACTAGAACCAACAGTTATGTCCTTTAACAATAAACTGTCATTAACAGTCAAATAACTGTCATTAACCGCCTTCCTATAACTGTCAAAACGACCAACTATGTGGACTATCTAAAAGTTAAGTGGCTTGAAGCCTAAACTATATGTCTCTGCAGTCAAGTTGATCAACATTGGATCATGACTGCCTAAGATTAATAAGTACAACAACAAATAAAAATTGTCTTAATGTGGCATGAACTATAAAATCTGCATTTTGATCTTATGAGATATCCAACAGATTTTGTGTTCTAATAAAAATCCGCCGTTAAAAAAAAAGTTGTAATTCTCAACTAAATAATGAGCTTAATTACAATATCAAAGGGGCTTAACCCAATACAAACAATGCTAATAGTAAAGACTAGTCCACTAACATGTAAGTGTTATGCTATTAATTTACATTTACATGCAGTCACAATAAAGAATGTAGCCTAAGAGGAGTCGTGCTTATTATGACACAATTAACTTAGCTCTTGCATGGCCTTGATATACCTGGAATTGCTCAGTGATACCCAAATGTGCCATCAGAAGCCAAACATGAGTCAGAAACTCGCCCCCTTTCCGAAGCTGCTGCTCATGCTGAAACCCTCTGCAGTGGGTAGCAGCATAAGCTAACATCTCAATCCATACTTGACTCGTGATTTTCCACATGTCTTCTCTTTCCATCTCTCTCAAACTTGACGCGAGTTTGCAACCTTCAAATAGTGCAGATTTGGATCGATCCCCCTTCACTACACTGGGCAACACTTCTGTACAGTCAACTTGAAGCAACTTTTGGCAGGCTTCTACCTTTCTATTAATAGGACCTTTATCTTTGAAGAAACGCATGGCATCAGCACAAGTATCACGATATCTGATCATGCCAATACCAATAGGCAACATTAGAGGGTATGCCACAAGCAGATGTAACAGGTATTCAGATAAGTGCTTGCTTTCCACGCGACAGACATTAATGTCAGTGTGATCTGTATCAGATTCAAGATCTGAATGATAGCAAAGAGTGGTAGCAATGTGCCATATAAGAATGCTTTGATCGAATTCCACTGTACTAATGCTCCATAGAAGATTCTTGTTCTTTCTGAGAGAAAAACTACCTTTGTGACTACATAATGCTATGGGATCGGAATTGGCATCGGAATTGGCCTTCATGAACTCAAGAAATTGCTTGTATATTAGTGATTTGAGGTTGTCAGAAACACTGCTATAAGTCCTGTAACGGTGCTTCACACGATACTTATCTATCCCAAAGAATTTCTGTATATGCAACAAACTAGCTGGCTTCTCCTCCAGGGCAACACTTATTAGATCTAACTGTGCAATGGAACCAGACCATCTTAGTTTGGTCGGTTTCATCGAGAACGGAAATTTTAGCATGTTGCGAGTGTAGTTGTGTTGGCTCAACCAGTGATCGGTCCAATCAGAGAGCAAAAAGGAAACAACCGCAAAGATTTCCATCATTACTGCTGTTGAAATTAACATGTATGTAATGACAATATCAATGACTCGGTAATGATCCGTATCACACAGAAAACAGAAGCCCACTAGTACCACAAGAACGAGGAGAACACTAGTTAGGCGAAGAAAGGCCCCAATAAAGGTATAAACCACATATGCCTTGGTGTAAAGCATGTCATATGCAAATCCAAGTTCAATTTCAATAGTAGCGAAAGCCTCGGCATATTCAAGATGGTGGAAGTAGGCTAGGCTATAATCTCTATCTTCAAATGTGAGGATGAGGTCTACAAAAATCCGTTTGAATGTTTGAAATAGATCATAAGCTTCAGATATCACGTTACCCTGACCGGCAGGATATGCATGATGAATTCCAGGGAGCGAGGTCTCAGGGACCTCAACTTTCACACTGAACCCCTGTGACTTTCTCAAATGGAACTCCTCCATAACTTTAGGATAATTGGGACCAGGATCAGGAGAACCAAGCATCGATTCTCGTAGATTCTCAGTATTGGCTAACCTAAGAGCCTGAACACGTTCGAAACACTTGATGAAACCTGCTAGGTACATTGATATGCTTAGTAATGGAAGATGAGAAAAACCAGGCAAAGACAATAGGAGGATATAGACAGCTACTCCGGACTGGAAAACGAGCTCTGCCATGTGTCTTAACCATAGTTCGTTGTCTTCTAAAGAATATGCGGTAATGGTGTCTGGACCACCGAGGTGAAGAAGAAGAAATGGTGCCCAAAAAGACATGAGCTCGCTGGTGTACTTTGCTTTTTTGTGTTGTGAATTTGGATGAGAATTGCTGCATACATCTAAGGCACTTTTCGTAATGACACCAAGAGCGGCTGATGCCACTGCATTTGCCAGTAAGTAGGCACACCAGAGAGTGATTCTGTACCGCGTTCTTGGATTGTGTTTCCTAAGGTTTCCTAGTAAAAATAAGACAATTTGCGAAGCAACGCTAATCGATATTAGTCCCTCCAGCGCCCACTCGTTCCATGAATTCTTTACATGATCTGGTATAATCTCAAATAACTTTCTGTGATCTCCACTAAATGCAAGCAAACCTATAGCTGAAAAGAAGTTACAACAATAATATAGTCAGCTCAACTGCAACATATGACATTATTGTTTCTTTTTATAACTTCGTTTTATTTTTAAATAATGAGCAAGCCTAAATAATTTATATAAATACTTGGGAATATAAACTAATTAATTAAGAATAAAATAATATGATAGAATATATTATTTTATTCTTAAAGTAAAGAGAAAAAGGAAAAAAAAAAAAAAAAAAAAAAAAAAAAAAAAAAAAAAAAAGTTGAAATCCCTCATGCAGGTTTAACCCGAATAAGGGTAGTAAAACCCTCACCCAAAACCCGACTCTAATAGGAGTTTGGGTTAATCGGGATTAACCAAATAACCCGAATAATAAATATTTTTTACCATTCAACCCGACCCACATAAGCTTATACTGGTTCAGGGCGGGTACACGTAATATTAATAGCTGGTAAGTTACTAACTTGGTTGTCCACTTCTCAAAGGTATAAACAATACATACTCCGGGTTGGTTATATGGTATGAATATAATAATATATAACACTAAAGCAGAATGTTAACTAACAAGGGTTAAAAGTTACCTATTGAAGTCATCTTCAAACCAGGTTCCTTAAATGCTCAACGCAATGCACGTAAACAAGGTATCAGGATCAAAGATTCTTAAATGTGATTTTTGCACGTAAACAAGGTATCAGGATCAGAGATTCTTAAATGCGATTTTTGCACGTAAACAAGGTATCAGGATCAGAGATTCTTTTTTTTTTTTTTTTTTTTTTTTTGAAAGGCAGGATCAGAGATTCTTAAATGCGATTTTTGCACGTAAACAAGGTATCAGGATCAGAGATTCTTTTTTTTTTTTTTTTTTTTTTTTTGAAAGGCAGGATCAGAGATTCTTAAATGTGATTTTTGCACGTAAACAAGGTATCAGGATCAGAGATTCTTAAATGCGATTTTTGCTAGTTGTGTCACCAGAAGAATAGAATATAAAGAATAAAATCAGTGCCTGAAATAAAGCGAAATTCATTCCCAATTTCTGGGCAACCCTCACACAAGACCAGGATGATTTAGCAAAATTCATTGCCAATTTCTGGGTAAATTTCCAGAAACGATGTGGAAACGACCAAACCTTAATTGCCCAGAAAATACACAAGACTAGGAAATTTAGCTGCCATTGACTATGCATGTAAACAAAGGAAAAGATTCTTAGTATGCTTCCAGTTGACTTATAAGTCTTTCAAGCATTGGTTCCCAGAAATTGCACTCTTTCGTGGCTGTTGACTTAACAGTGGTCTATGTTGGTTTGGTGTCCCGGTGGTGGGCTCCTGTCGTAAACAAGCTCCCTGGAGCTTACATTGCCGAGAGACAGATTGGATGTGTTCTTATGTTGACCAATAATGGTCTCAGTATAGTTTTATCAGATTAAAAAACAGTTTTCTAATATCCAGTTATAATGGTGACTAGTTATTTTCCCCATACAAGTTTTAATAATCGTTTTTTGATGTTTTTCTTTAGATGTTGCTATTTGAACAGTTATTTACTTTGCTGTAATTTGGGACAGTTATAAGAATGTATGGATTAATGCTTTACTAGTGAATACCCAATCCCGCTGGAGCGAGGTATGGGAGAGGTGAGATGTAACCGAGGGTAGAGGGACTACTTCCAGAAAGACCTCCGGCGACCGATTAGCCAGACTAGACATCGGAAATATTTAGAAATTGATTCCATGACTTTTGGGATTTTTCAAAACCCAAAGTCTTTATAACTTTCTAAAGTACAGATCAGAAAGTCTCCTGGCAACTTGTAAACTTCATCCTAACTTCTACCATATAGTCTCTTAGTAATTTGACTAATTTCCTGTAAACTTCATTCTAACTTCCTGCGCATATGCAATCAGTTTCCTAGAAACTTAGATGAAATTACACAAAAAAAAAATAAAAAAAAATAAAAAAATAAAATAATAATAATAAAAAAATAAAATCTGCAACTAAATAAGTTTCATGTAAATTTCCTCATTTAATACTTGGGATTTCTTAGAACTAAGTATTAAGAAGCAGAAACTTACATGTAACTTCATAAATCAGCAATTATGAACCCATTAAACAAGGGATTATTGCTAAAAGTTAAAGACAGAAACATGTATAAAAGTATCAAGGACCCTTTCTTGGTATCAAACTCAATAGCTTACAATCATATTGTGTGAGTATAGAAAGAGAGTTCTTATCCATTACCCAATGGCAATAGAAGCAGTAGCATCTGTGGTGTTACAGAAACTAACCGACATGCTTGAAGGGCAATTACTAACACAAAACAAAGTCATAGTCTATGAAGTGCAGGAGATTATTAAGTCACTTAACTCAATGAGAGACTTAATGATCTCCATAAAAGAGATCAACCAACAAGCAGAAGAGTATCTTGATTCTGTTTACATGGTGGAGGATGGGATCGAGAAGTTCACTCTTAATGCTGTCCGTCGAAGGAAGCTATTTGGGTTGTTGACGAATCATATTTTCTTCTTCAACAACTTGAACTCTTGCCGCCATATCCGCCAGAATATACAGAAAATCATTACCCAACTAATGAAGCTCAGAGACCATGAATATAACAGTGTGACTCTTATCATAGAAGTTCAAAACAATCACAAAAACGAAGAAGAAACTTTGAATGAAAATCGTGATACTCAATCAACTAACCATTTGGAGGAACTGAGCTTCTGCTACTCATGCAATGAAGAAGCGATGCAAATTGTTGGCATAAAAGAACGCTTTCAACAAACAAAACAAATGTCAATATTTTCCTATAAAGAAGAAGAATTGGGCATCTTTGGACTGAAAGAAGACGTCAACACTCTGGTGAACCACTTGGTCACAGACAGCAGTCAACATGCCGTTTCAATTGTTGGTCTAGGGGGCATAGGCAAAACAACACTTGCTCGCGCAATCTACAAAAGTAGAGACATCAAGCGGCATTTTCAGTTCCGTGCTTGGGTTTCGAAGTTGGAGGACTATTTCACGAAAGATATCCTACTGAATTTGTTGAAAGCAACTGGTAGTATGACAAATAAATCCATGAATATGGATGATGAGAAAGCAATGAAGCTCGAGCTCTCAACATTCCTCAAGAATAAGAGGTACTTGGTCATCTTAGATGGTGTAAGTACTAGCAATATCTGGGAAGACTTGAAAGAAATCTTCCCTGATGTAAAGAATGGAAGTAAGCTGGTCTTGACCTCTTCACAAAAAATGGAAACTACTGAGGTCAGCTTATTTTTGCATCGTATGATGCCCCTAAGTGAAGATGACAGCTGGAAAATGTTTAAAGAGAACGTTGGTACAGAACAAAGTCGGGCTCTGGTTCCAGAAGAATTAAAGCATTCAATTTTGCGGAGATGTAAGGGTATACCCCTGAATATTGTCCTACTTGCAGGTCTTTTAAAAACGAAGGATCCAAGTAGCTGGTCTCAAGTCCTCTATTCAGAGGAAAACTGTATGGATGTAGTGTCTCTTTGCTATAGAGATTTGAGTGACCACTTGAAGGTATGCCTGCTTTATTCAGTGCTTTTTCCTAAAAATTTTGACATTCCAGTAAGAAGGTTACTGCGCTTGTGGCTTGCTGAAGGCTTTGTAAAACATACTTCCACCAAATCATTTCCAGACGATACCGCAGAAACGTATTTTGAAGAATTAGTCAACCGGAACATGTTTCAAATATCAAAACTAAGGTCTGACAATAGCCCAAGAAGATGTCGTGTACTTGGAGTTGTGCATGATTTTTTGTTGCCGAAAGCCCAAAAAACCAATCTTTTTTACACCTATTGTAAATTTATTAACTTTGAGGAAGTAGGTTCTTTAAATATCCGTAGGATGGTTGAATATGAAAGTCCAAACAACGAACAAGGAAACGACAAGAGGGAAGTCACTAAAAAGGAAAATGCTGCTTACCCTCCTTTGTCAAGGTACTTAACTTCATTTGAAATTGAAACGCCCAATTTGTTTTCCCCTAAGAAATCACAGCCTAAGAGTTATCCATTTAATCCTGCCCACCTGCGGTCTTACATGTCATTTAACCATAAAAAAACAGGCTATAGGCAGGCTAACCAAATTGGAAGTTTTTTGGGAAATATTATCAATGGTGGTACTGGGTTATTACGAGTTCTTGACTTAGAGGGCGTATATAAACCAGTCTTGCCTGAAAATCTTGGTGATTTATGCAATTTGAGATACTTAGGCCTGAGATCGACATATTTGGAAAGTCTCCCTCCATCTGTCGGGGAGTTGACTCACTTGGAAACTTTAGATATGAAACATACATGCATAGATGAGCTGCCAGGTTCCATATGTAGATTGAAGAAACTTCGCCATCTCAATCTTAACGAAATGATCCTAGATATGGAACCACACTCTTCCTTGAGGCTCTTGACACTGTGGGGATTATTTTTAAACGAGAAAGTCCCCATAAAAGATGGTCTAGATAAGTTGCATGATCTCAGAGAATTGGGAATTACATTCCACCTAAGCTCTAACCAGAAAGATATGATGGATTGGATTGCCAACTTAAAGGATTTACGGTCGTTAAGGTTGCGATCTAAAGATGAATTGGGCCGCCCTTCGAAACTCATGCTCAGATCAATGTTGAAACTTGTGCAGCTTTCACACCTGAATTTATTGGGGCATTTAGAGAAGCTGCCTAGTCAAAATGAATTCCCACCAACACTGAAGATTTTGACACTGTCAATCTCACTGCTAAAGCAGGACCCTATGGAAACATTGGGTCAACTTCCATGCCTAACAGTGCTCCGGCTCTTGGGAGAGTCCTACATTGGAAAAGAAATGGTGTGCCGCAAGGGAGGGTTTAGTAAGCTAAGGGAGTTGAAATTGTGGATGCTGAAAGAGTTGGAAAGCTGGTATGTTGAAGAAGGATCAATGGCAAGCCTCAAACATGTAGATATCAGATGTTGTGAAAAGTTACATAACGTTCCAACCACATTATTGCAAAAGAAGCAATTAGAAAACCTGGTTGTGACAGGCATGCCACACGTATTCACAACTGAGATCGAGCGCTTAATATCAGATTACACTTCGATGACCATCAACCACTGGATATAAATTTCAACTCATCCATTATTTGTGAGTTCTTGATTTACAGTTAACACTACTTTGACTTTATCTCCTAATCTATGATATTGACACGGATGACTTATTTACAAATTCTAATTAACCTCGTGTTTTAAGTGGCAGTAGGAACATGAAGATTCTACTTTGGTGAAGCATATATGGCTAAACTTGAAGGTCTAAGCATCATATCAGTATGCGCAAAGCAACTTATATTCCAAGGGTCCATTTCCAATAATATTTTCAGCTGTTTTCACATAAGTTTTTAGAATATTGTATTGTGTCTTGTTTGTCATTTCTCATAAAAATTTTGTACTTATAAACTTCCTACATTACCAACACAATAATCGAATTGTTCAAGTAATGCTATCTTTCAGCAGGGTGAAAGCACAAGTCATTCAATTTTCGTCAGCTAAATTTCTAAAATTAGCAACAAAAGCAATATAGTATAAACCCAAGGAAACATACCTGAAGAATCAGTTAAGTTAAGGTGCATTTAGATCATAAGCAATATCTAGAACCCATATAAATCTTTCGTTGTCATCAACCGTGAAAAACTTGGCCATCAAGTCCTCGTCATGTGAAAAGCTGTGTACCACCTTGTTACACTCACTAGTAGTCAAACCATAAATAACGTTTTTCATCTCGGTGTGAAGGTTTTTACAGAGCTCCTCCCCTCTCAATGCCAAGGACCGAATTGCAAAATTTGTTACTTCCTCAATCTTTGATCCAATTATGCACGCTGTATTTTACAGGCTTTCTACCAATCAAGCTAAGATTTCATATTTACATACCGGATATATTGCTAAAAACTGATATGACGATATTTGTTGATTGTGGAGGAAATTAAAATGTTGATTTACATTCTAAAGACTTTTTTTGATGAGCCAAGAAAATCATCCATTCTTACAAATACTACAAATAGAAAGAATTGTGAGCTTCCAATTCTTATTAAGAATGCTCTCATTACCTCAATATTTGAAGACAGATGTTTTGCCTCAAAATTCGACACATCCTAGGAAGAAACTAAGGTAGTGTCTTCGTAAAGGGGAGAAGGTGTAAACCTTTTAGCATCCAATACACCAAGACTCATATCTTACCAAAGGTTTTATACATCCCTGGTTCACCAAGTACCTAGAAATCATAGCATACATGTAAAATTTCGAACTTTGGATACAAATTCTGGGTGTCTCATTATTAACACCCAGAATGGCATATGATATCGCCCAAGCATCCTCTTTCTTTACATCAAAATCACCATTTAGAACCAGATTTACCAATGGAGCAATTAACCCGGCCACAATTACAGCCTGTAAATTGAAAACAAATTAGAAATATACTTTTTAGGACCCGTTTGAAACAAAGCACACAAGGTCTAAAATGGCTCAAGGTCTAAAATGTAAGCAGTTTCTACATGCATATACTTACGGATTTACCTGTATTCGTTCATTGTTTCCAGCAGTGAAGTTTAAGATTGCCCAGCAGGCGTCTTCCTTGATGCTAGTTTAACAAGCTCAGCAGACATGGAAGAGCACCATACTCAATAAAACACTACAAAATAAGTGTATAAATCCACTGATAAATCCTGAAAATACAAATAATGTAGATCAATGATTTCTTTCAGAAGCAACAGATACTAATTTAGGGTGGAAGAGAGCAATGAAACACGATAGCATAATTGTACTGATTAAGCCGGTCATATTGGGAACCATGTTTCTGATGGTCTGGTTCTCAAAAAGGAGGCACACAAAAGGTTATAGTCAGGTCTCACGCAAGGCATCACTGCAGTGTTCTAGAAAATGATAGGTGGATCAACTGAGAACCCGGCAGTCAAATGTTTATGCAAGGATTAATCAGGAATATTAAGCAGTCGAGTTTTGTTGTAGTAAATAAGGCTTCAAGTTCTTAAAGCTTTATTCTCACTTTTTTACTTTTAAAAATACTCTATAAACAGTCGGACAATTCTTTAAACAAGTTATATAATCAGCTATGAAAATGGGTAACATAATGATTATAGATTTTTATAAAATGAAAAAGGGGTCACTTATAATATCTGAAAAGTTCTCAATTTCATTTCACCTAGTTGGATTAAAACTCATCCTTGCAACCTGGAAGAAAAAATTGAAAAGCAAAACTTACAAAAGAAAGGTGAATCGTTATTGGGTGGTAAAACGGAATTTACATAGAGACTATAGGTTAGGCCTTTCACTGTTTTGAGTGAGATTTACTTCTGTGTCCTGAAACTTAAAGCTTTCTGGGCTTAACCACTGTCTAACCCTATTAATTGATGACTTTCTTTATCAGGACTATTAATACTCAGCCTAGGCCATAACGGATAATATTTTTGTGTATGTCTAGAACGCCACTTATTCCATGTTTTACGCACTGGCCACTGGCTAACTGCAACAAAGTGCAATAGGAAGTAAAGGGATGGCACCCGTGGGCAATGGGCACAGGTACCTCTAACCCATCACCCGCCCTCGTGGTTATTCTTTCACCCACCACCCGCCCGTCACCCATCAGTAGGTACAATTTTCTACCCATGCCCGCGAGTATCTATTGCCCACGGGGAGACCCATGGGTTAGTGAAATGCAAAAAAGCACAAAATCATGATAAGAAAACTAACTATGAAAGTGTGTAATAAGACACCATATCAATTTGCCAAACACCAAGTTCACAAAAATACATGTCTAAAACTAGCAAATTTTACATCATTACACCAAATCAAAGTCATAGTAATTCATTTCAAGAGATAAAGGAAAATAGATTAAAACATCTTAAGCGAAACACAAAATTCGAGTCACTTGGCTCTCTTAGTATCCTACTTTAACAACAACTTTGTCACGGTGTCATTATTTACTGGTATACCCGTGGGTATTTTAAATGGGTGTCACGGGTTTACACATTACCTGCCACCCACCGATGGGTACAAATTTTCACCCATAACCCACCGTGGGTGATAATTGACGGAGTTACCCACCCATTTACTGGTAATATTGTTTTCGGCATCATAACATATAAATGGTTGAAATGTTCCATCCAAAGACGGGTTTTATTTTCATCGAGTAGTTGGGGTAACTCTGAAAAAAGTGAGCGACAATAAAATATGAAAAGTCGTGCCCAATTAAGGAGGTCAACAATAGAAACATCATACAGTAGTTTTTTTGGTAAACGTTTAGGTTTACTAAATTAAACAAGGATTTGCTAATCTCTCCTAAACCGAAACCAAAAAGACTGAGAGAAGCAATTGCATAATTGAATAGAAGACGCGATGTTGTTAGCTACTAAATAGATGGTTTGTGAAAATAGGTACACGAAACATGACTGGAAATCATATTTTTGTAGTGATTCACCCACGAACCTTTCCAAGAAGAGGTTTTACCTTATGAGATAGGTCATGATTGCTAGTCAATTTCATCACGGCCACAATATTTGTACCATTTCATAATCACATGTATCTACATGATTAACAAGAGAATCCTCCACCCTGAGATTTAATTTCTTTCCCCATAGTCTCTCCCAGTGTTCTTTGATGTAGCGTTTCAATTCCTCGGCAGCGGAATGTAAAGTATATTCCGGCGCATCTCTATGAAATATATAATATAACAACGCTAGAGGATATTTCTTAAAACATGACTAGAAACTGGTTGTTACGCTATAATGCGCCGAAATATACTCTACATTTAGCGGCCGAAGAACTAAAACGATACATCAAAGAGCAATTTAGGGAGACTATGGGGAAGGAAATTAAATCTTAGGTGAATTGTTAATTATGTAGATACATGAAATGGTCCCGATGAAATTGACTAGCAATTATATATGACCTATCTTACAACATAATTTATAGTTTTAGTGTAGTTACGTTCACAAACATCTATTTAGTGATTTTCGCTGCCGGAATATACACATGCGATGGGGCAATCGAATTCATAAGGGAATTTGGGGAAATTGGGTTTACGGTTCATGGGGTGTGGTGATTTGGGAATTAGGTTTAACTCTTCTATGGCCTTTACAAGCTTTTAGGGAACGTTTGGTAGATAGGATTTCAAAGAAATGAAATGAACCAGAGAATAGAGAATTTTGTTCAATTCTAATGTTCGGTAACAACAGATACTTGACCCGAGAAATGAAAAAAAAATATTTAAATAACATTTTGTCATATAAGGCTCACATATATTTGTTTGTCGATTTTTTTTAAAAAAAATAATTTTTATTTTTTCTAAATAACAATTCTTAAAAAATATTTAAAAAAATTATTTTAAAAAATAATTTTTTTTAAATGTATTTATTTAAAAAAAAAACGTTTTTTAAAAATGTATTTATTTAAAAAAAACTTATTTTTTTTAAAAATATTTTTTAAAAAAATTATTTTTTAAAAATGTATTTATTTAAAAAAACCTTTTTTTTTTTAAATATATTTATTTTAAGTTATTTTTTTAAAATGTATTTATTTTTTAAAAAAACGATTTTAAGCATCTAATGTTGCACGTCCTAATTTGTTTACATATATATATTTTTTTTAAAAACAAAATCCATTATTTAACAAAATTATAGTTGTAAAAAAAAAAAAATACATTTTTTCAAAATAATAATAATCCATTTCTCCAATTTCTCCACCAAAATAAGGGAAATGGAGCTAGCCAAATTACACTACCCAATTCTCTCAATTTCTCTCCATTTCTCTACCAAATTCTCCGTTTTTTCAATTCTCTGTACCAAACAATGGAAATAAGTCCAATTTCCATTTCTCTAATTTCTTTTCTCTCTACCAAACACACCCTTAATGTCTAAAGGCAACTAGTGCTTGTTTCTAGCGGTAGAAAATTAACGATATGCGATATTATAGCAAGTGATTCGTTTAACATTCAAAATAAAACGTGAAAATATCAAAATGTAATTGTAAACGGTTGTAACATTTGATAATTCAACTCTAACAAAAAAATTTAACATGGTTTGACATTCACGAATGGTATAAGATTATAAGGTATGACAGTTTTTTTTCAAACAATAAATACTTTCCAAAGTTACCATGCAAAGTAATAGAAATCAAGTTTGACTTTCCAAAGTTATTCAATCCACATTTCACTTTTCACATTCTACTTTTCCAATTATTGACTTGTTGACCATTTTTGTATTTTATGTATTATAGATAGTCCATTGTAGCTAGTCCAAAAGACACGTAAAATTCACGGATTTATTAAACGAGTTCGCGGCGGGGCGTGTTAAATGCGGTTTTGAGTTCACTTCAGGGACGGGCCCAGAATTTTAAAAAGGGCCGGTTGTATATAACAAAAAACGAAAGTTTTTAATTTATTTTGGAGTTTGTGATATAAAATAGAGTGTAGCCCATTACATATCTGGCACTCATAACTTACTTAAAGGTATTTTTTATACGTTTGTTTTCAGTTAAAAAGACATTAAGGGATACCATGCCTTTTTTTAGACGTTAGTGTCTTTTGGTATCCGATTTATTTGTATGTGTACAAAAAATATATTTTCCAATATATTTTGTCATTGCTAGGCATTTGCATGGGAAATATAAACCAACTTAACACTGTTACAGTTTAGTTAGGTCTTTAATGCCTATATAAGAGAGGATAATCAGTCGTCTTTTGGTAACCACATATAATAATTTTTTCACTTAAGCAAGATCTAGGTTAAATGGTTGCCACCCCTAACTTGGAACAATTGAAAGAAGCTTCTGGTTCAGATGAACTTCAGAAGTGTTTCAAGTTTTTCTTTGTGCAACAAATGACAAAACACGAAGGGTTTATCCAGAAGATAGGAGAAGTTTGTGACAACCTACGCATGCAGATTGAAAAGGAAGAAAACCATTTGCGTGAGCTTGAAAGTTTGGGTCCTTTTCACGAAGTTGCTGGTGAGGTCATTGATTGCGTAGTGGAGATGCTAGAGAAGGAGAGGAGTAGGCTTGCTGTGTTGGTGGGTGTGTTGGCAGAAGCAAGGGAAGGAATTACTGAGAAGGAGCGACATGTTTTTCTTATGGATTTGACTGATTCTGATTTGGGTCTGGTGCTTTTGTAATGTGTGGCTTAAAATGTCTTGCTAGCAATGGTATGTAAGCTTTTGGTCTTGTTGGGGTCTTAGCATGTTTCTTTTGTTAATGACTTGTTGGGGTCTTAGGATATGTCTTTTGGTAGTGATTATGGTAATGTTAAGAATGATGGTTCTGTATGTAAGATAATGGTAATGATCAATGGAAAATATTATCCTTGTATATTGTTATCTTGTATATTGTATATTGCTTTCATTTCAAATGTTGATGTATGTGTAATTGACTATTTGAATTGAATGTTTAGGAATACTGATAATCGTTATTTGCTTTTGACTTAATTAAAAAAGCTGGTGTATGTGTAATTGACTCTTTCAATCGAACGTTTAGTAATACTGATAATCGCGAGACTACAAATGGTAAATTGATGATGTTGAATGTTATATGAATGTCTTGTGGATGGGAGCTTTGTTTTAGGTTAGTGTGTGTCTACCTATTTAAGGCATTGCAAGTCTATCGTTGTTTGTCGTTTAAAGTATAGATCAAGATGTTTGTGCTTATAGAATTTACAAAAGATACAGCATCTACTAAAAGATATTGCATATGTATATGCAGTTGAAGTATTTGTTCATACATAGGTATTTAGTTTGATGTCATACTTGGCGCAAAAGATACAACAATGTAATAAAGTTAGTGTTTTATAGGTACACACGTAGATAACGTACATTAGCGGAGCAACAGTAGTTTCTTAAGTATCTTAGCGACGGACTGTCTTTATTGGCCTTCTATTTTGGTTCTTTTGTTAGGCGAGACTGCACCTGCATCTTTGTCTTTGTCTTCAGAGAAAAGGGCTTTGCGGACTAAGCTTTTGTTGTCATCATGTTTAGGCCTGGGTGGATATGTTAAAGTATACCACTTGAATGCTCGAATGAATTGTTTGAATGGACAACAAGCTGGAAACTCTAATATTTCTCAACCAAGGCAGGTGATTAGGGTTGTTAGAAGCCCTAACTTGGAATTTGAATTTAATGAGCCTGGTAATGATAACAAAAGGGGAAGATTGTTAGGATTTATTGATTTGATGATAACAAAAGGACCAAGATCGACATTATGGAATTCTTGAAGATGGAGGATTGTATAAGACTTGTTGAAAAAGATAAAGATCAAGATTAGGAAAGATTTAGTTTCCTAATACAATTAGATTTCCTTTGTAAGTCTAGATAGACTCTATATATAAAGAGATCCCTAGATATTGTTTATGTGTGTGTCTAATCATGTTTTAGGAACACATCAACGATCTCACTATTTGAGATCGTCTAGCCCCAGGATCAAAGATGTCTTTGATCCCTGTTACAGTTAGGTAACACGTTCTATCATGATCAAATAGAATTGGGGCTTATATGTATGAAAACCTTGTTAATAACATTGTATTATGTTTAAATTCCGCTGTGCAACTTGTTATCCTTATTATTATTGATCCTAGATGAGTTATAAGCGATCTTCACACAACACAATCATCAAATGGCGCGACGTGAGTTTACTGGCATTTTCAATAGCATCGGAGGTGCGTGGTGTGATGGCGCGTGTTTGGGAGAGCCAACACGAACTCCACGTAGGAATAGCGTGTTGCAAATGTGAAGACACCCCTCTCTCTTAATGCCTTTCATTAGTGACATAAGAAAGGGTTTTTGGGGTAAGCAATGCCTTTCATTGACGACCAACTAAAAAAGAGCAAGTTGCATCATGGACCCGTACATGCAAAAGACTTATTATGCATATTGATAAAAAAAAAGTGCCGATCCTAATTTCATAAACGTGATATACTCGATCAACCATATTAACAAGCCTGACTTAAATAAATTATCGCATAAAAACCTACATATAAAACATGGGTAGTGGTATTGTACACTCTTGCCCCTATATTTTACTTATTTAATGAGAGGATAAGATCATTTTTTATAGTTTTTGTTTTGTATATGTTTTTCTTTTACTACTTTTGACTTGTCAAACTTTGTAATTTATGTTCCGCATTTTTTTTAAACAGTTTTACCCACTTTATTTACAATACAAGACAACTTTTCATGGTAGTTTGCTTTTTACTCCCCTCGTCCTAATTTTATTGCCCATATTTCTTTTTTGGTATGTCCCAAAATAATTGTCCATTCCTAATATAGATATGAAAGTTTGATCAAGTTTACCATATTACTCTTATTTGAAATTATTATTACAAACTCTAAAGAATACCTTAATTAATTAGTTAAAGGTAAAACTGTCATTCTGTTAAAAAGTAAGAAAGATAAAACTGTAATAAATGCACTTTTATTAAACTGCGTGTTTTTTGTCGAAGAACAATTATTTTGAGACGGAGGGAGATTTTTTTGTGTCTTACTACTTATATTTACGAAGTTTTTGTTTCCCAGTATTAATGTATTATACTAAAAAAAAGAAAAATAATAATAATAAAAAAAAGAAAAAAAAAGAAAAAAATTACAATCGTTTTCTGATCCTATAAAACATTTCTAGTGAATTGTGAGACATCGTGGCCTAAAAGCACACGTCTTTTTTACCTCCCAAGATGGTCGGTTATAATCACCTCGATCATTACATTATTTTTACTTTTTATCCCATTTTAAAATTTCATATCAACTCTTTATCTATACAAACCCTAAAAGGACATAGAAGTTGCACGTGATAAAACGAGGTTGTCATGAGTTCATTGCACTTGACCACCCCAAGTCCATGCTATATAAATCCATGCAACGTCGTTCCATTTTCATCATCAACTCAAAAAACAAAAACAAACTCTGCTTTTGATATATACTAGCTAGTAATCGATCCTTCAAAATATGGCAAGCAAGATCTTCGCTATTGTTTTCACTTTGCTCCTCATTTTCGCTTCTCGTTAGTATCGTTCTTTTTCTTTTTTTAATTACTAAAGTTTTTGTTAATGAATATGGTACTTATAACGTGTGATGAATGCAGAGGAGATGATTCCAGGAGCAGAAGCACGAATGTGCCTATCGAAGAGTCATAAGTATCATGGAGTTTTTGTTAATGAATTTACTTCTCGTTAGCAAATTAAATACTCTAAAGCTTTCATCTTCTCTTTGGAACATCAGATAGTCTTCATCCTTTGATTCTACAACTTCAAATGTAGTCATCTTAGACTTCTTTGCTGCAACATCTTTGGACTTAGGATGCTCAAAATCTACAACTCTTAAGTAATTCCTCAGCTCATCAACTGTATCAGTTCTCAGTTCTATCTTCTTTGATGGTTGTTCATCACCAGTTGTTCTTTTTCTCTTTAAGCTTCTTTTTCTTGCATCCTCATTCTGTTTTTCATCATCAAAAGGAATAATCCCAGCAACTTCCTTCTGATATGCTTCTCTAACAGCATTATATAAATCTTTCATCTCTAAATATTTCAGCTTCTGTAATCCAGTATATCCTTGACCCTTTAGATAAGCCATCATGGCATTTCTTTCCTTAGCAATACTTGGTGGTATTTGTGATATAACTGGTTTAGGTTCCTTCACTGGTAGAGAAACCTCAGCATCATATTCATCTTGAAACTTCTTATCAACTTCTTCATTCGTAGCCACTTCAATAGCTCTTATTTCAGCCAAAGTGAGCTTTTTCTTCTTCTTTGTTTCAACCAATTTACCTTTGCCTTTGTCTTTAGGATCTAAGGCAGGTTGAGAAGCTTGAGATTGTCCTTCAGTAACTCCTGGAATAGTAACACCTCTTGGTCTTGATAGATTTTGCAATATTTGAGCAACAGTCTCATCATCACTTGCAGTGTGCTCTACTTTAGGTGTATCAGCTTCCTCTTCTTGTAGGATTGTAGAAGGACCAGCTTCCTCTTCAAAATTTAGAGTCCTTGGTGTAATAAGCTCTTGTCTATATGTTCCTTGAAGAGCAGCAGTACCTTGATCACCATCACCTTGATCGTCAGTACTTTGTACACCAGTACTTTGAGGCTCAGTACCTTGAGGCTTAGTTTGCTCAGTTTCTTTAGCTTCTTTATCAACAATTTCAGCTTCTTCATAAGTTTGAGCATCTGGTTCTTCATAATGTTCAGCATCTTCATTCAAATTTTCTTGCTCCAATATCCTCCCCAATTGGAATGAAGACTGCTTATGAATTTTCTTGCCCTTTGAAGTCTTTTTAAATGTCCTTCCTTGCTTCTTCTGTGACTTCAACCACAACCTGTGATGTTGAACTAAAGGCCATACAAAGTGTTTTAATCGTCTAAACTTGTTGTTCAACTTCGTCAGCTGTGCAGCTTGAGCTTCATAGTCTTTCTTTAACCTCAAGAGCTCCCTTGTCAAAGCATAGGTATCCAGAACTTGACCCTCAGAAGCCATATCTCCCTCATCTCCTCCATATGTTTGAGACCCATCTGTGGAAGTGTAATCATTGGGAGAGGATGGTGGGTTTACCTCTGGTTCTGAATCACCGTGAGCAGTTTCTTGTTGAGATGTAGTAGGTTGAGCTGCAGTACCTTCCTGTGAAGCAGTACCTTGTGGAGAAGCAGTACGTTGAGAAGCAGTACCTTGGGGTGATGCAGTACCTTCTCGTGATGCTGAAAGCTCATGTTCGTCGCTTGCAGCAGCTTCAGCTCTAACTGCTTGCACTATCTCTATCATAGAAGTAGTCAAAGGAGTATTCCTTCCAGAAAATTTATCACTCTTCTTAGCCATGAAAGTGAATATCTTTGGGGGTTGTACCACAACAGGTAATAAACTTGAAGGTTTTGGGACATCCTGAAGTTGTTTGTTCAAGAAAACTTGAACAAATCGTGGATACATTAACCATGGTGAAGCATTGGAGATATGGGAGAGCATACCATCAAGAATTAGTCTTGAAAAGTTGAAGAGACGAGTAGTAGCTAATCCCACTAAAGCACATGCAATATTTGATCCAAATTGCTCCCATGAAGTACTCTTGGAACTTAAACAATGAAGCAAAACATGGACTAGATACTTCCATTGTGGACTGAATAAGGGTTTCTTAAAGGTTGTTTCAGTGAGAGATCCTTCATACCCAATATCCCTTAATGTGTCCCAAAGCACTTGTTTATCAAAACGAACATCCCCTCCTTCATCATCAAACAATAAATCTTCTCGAATGAAGGCTTCACTCACTCTAACAATCTTTCCAGCAACCTTAGCCTGAATGTAGGAATCATCATCTTCTATATGAGATGTAGTAGTTGCCCAAAATTGTTGAATCCAGGGCTCAATTACATCAGGTTCAACCAAAAGGGATAATTGATTGATGAGCCAGTGAGGAAATCAATTATGTCATGAAACTGAACATTGGCCGGTGTTTTATCTAAATTGGCCACCATGTTATGCTTACTAACTGTGTTTCGATTCGCCATTGAATGTGGTTATAAGAGAAATTGGTTCGATGAATAGTGAAGGTGAATAAGAGAGAAATAAAGAAAAGATCGATAAGTATAAAGATGAGAGGGAAAATCGGAGGGTAGTTATTTATAGGTAAGATTTAAAAAATACAACCCAATTAATACAGTTACCGTTATTTGAATTTTACCCCATCTTTTGACCGTTGGAACAGTACGTTGATAAGACTAGCAGTGCTTTCTACGTAAGCAGTACTTTCCAAAGCAGTACTTTCATAGCAGTACTTTCAGATAAACAATAAGCAGTACTTTTCCATCCTCTTCTTCACAATGGCAAAATCATCAAAAATACATTGTTTATCCTCCCCTTAAACAATGCATAGGACTATCTAACTAACTAATAAGTCCTCCCCTTAATTGTAGCTTAATAGTTAATCATACCTATACTCACCACCAAGTGATTGAATCTTGAAACATCAAATCCCTTTGTGAGTAGATCAGCTACATTTTCATCTGTGTGGACCTTCACAAAATTAATGAGCCTATGCTCATAACAATCTCGAATAAAGTGATGCCTAATCTGAATATGCTTTGTCTTGGAGTGATAAACTGTATTCTTCACAATGCAAATTGTACTCTTATTGTCAATATTGATAGGAGTATTCTTAAAGTTGAATCCATAATCCAAGAGTTGATTCTGCATCCACAATACTTATCCACAACAGCTTGCAGCAGCAACATATTCTGCTTCAATGGATGATGTTGCTGCACTGGTTTGTTTCTTACACTGCCATGAAACTAATCTTCTTCCAAGATACTGGCATCCTCCAGTGGTTGATCTTCTATCATAATTATCACCTACATAATCACTGTCTGAAAAAGCTTCCAAGTGAAAAGGTGAATCCTTTGGATACCACAACCCTAACTTAGTTTGTTGTTTCAAATAACTAAAAATCCTCTTAACTGCATTCATATGGGAGACCTTAGGTGAGACTTGATATCTTGCACATAAAAAAACAACAAACATGATATCAGGTCTAGATGCAGTTAAGTATATAAGACAGCCAATCATTGATCTTTAAAGCTTGACTTCTACAGGTTGACCATCTTCATCCTTGCCCAATGAGTTGATAGATTTTATGGGTGTGGTGACCGACTTCATATTATCAAAGTTAAACTTCTTAAGAATGTCAGTGACATACTTGTCTTGACTAATGAAAATTCCAGCCTCTGATTGTTTAACTTGAAGCCCCAAAAAGAAAGTTAATTCACCCATGGAACTCATTTGAAACTCTTGTTGCATGAGTTTCTCAAATTCTTTCACCATAGACTGTTTTGTAGCTCCAAAGATAATATCATCTACATAAACTTGAACAAGCATGATATCCTTCTTGTCTCTCTTGATAAACAAAGTCTTATCAATTGCTCCTCTCCTGTAACCATGTTGCAATAAGAAAGTTGAGAGTCTTTCATACCAAGCTCCAGGTGCTTGATGAAGGCCATACAGAGCCTTAACAACTTTGTAGACTTTGTTTGGATGGGCAGGATCCTCAAAACTAGGAGGTTGTTTGACATAGACCTCCTCTGTAATCGTGCCATAAAGAAAGACACTTTTGACATCCATTTGATAAACAAGAAAGCCCATATAAGATGCAAAAGCAAGGAATATTCTAATAGCTTCAATCCTTGCTACAGGAGCCAACACTTCATCATAGTCCACTCCTTCTTCTTGTCTATATCCTTGAGCAACTAATCTTGCTTTGTTCTTGATGACATTCCCTCTTTCATCTCTCTTAACTCTGAAAATCCATCTTGTACCAATGACTTTCTTTCCATCTGGTAGATCACATAGTACCCAAACTTCTTGAAGTTTGAATTGAAGAAGTTCTTCTTTCATGGCTTCAACCCAACTCTCTTTAGTTAATGCTTGAGCTACATTCTTGGGTTCTTCTTGAGAGATAAAACAAGTGAACAAACACGTTTGGTGATCCTTATGATTCATCCTGTTTTGTTTATACACAAAGCTTAGTAAAGCATTATGTGGCTTAGAGAAGCCTTTAGCCTTGGTTCTTGTGAGCACCCCTGATTTAGAAGGTCCAATGATTTGACCAGTAGGATGATCTTTATGAATTCTTAATGTAGGAGTCTGTGGAACTTCAAGATCATCATCCAAATTTGTGAAATCAGCTCCTTCATTGGAATTTGAGAAAATACCTTCATCATCTAATTCATCATCAGTGTCTTCTAACCCAGACATGTTAGGATCATACAAATAATCAGAAGTACTGCCAATAGGTGCAGCAGTACTTTGATCCAAAGTACTGTGATCCAAAGTACTGTGAGGGTATTCTGTAGACTTACCCTTTTTCTTTGCTTCTTCATAAACTCTTCTTTGTTCATCCTCATAAGATTGTGCTATTGTTTCTTGAAAAAGCATCCTATTAAGTTCATCTTGAATAGCTTGATCCTCAGCAGACAAAGTGGATTTTGGTTCATCAGTACTTTTCTCCTTTTCGACAGTTATAGGTTCTTCATCAGGAACAACATCAGGTCTAATATTGACTCCATGAACAATGTACGGTAAATCTTCTTCTTTGTGATCAACTTGATTTTTTTCTCTAACAGGAACATAATTCATAGAAGGAGTCAAAACATCAAGATCAAACATCCAATCAGGACCTTTACCTTTTTGATTTTCTTGATCTTCTAAAAATTCAACATGAAGACAATCTTGAACCTTTTTGGTGACCTTATTGTATACTCTAAATCCTTTGCTATTGGTACAGTATCCCAATAAGTACCCTTCATCTGACTTCCCATCAAATTTTCCCAAAGCATCAATAGTATTTAGAATAGTCAGAGGACATCCAAAAGGTTTCATAAAACGTATGTTAGGTTTATTTCCCATAAGCAACTCATAAGGTGTCTTCATCTGATGTTTAGTGACTGATACTCTATTCAACACATAACAAGCAGTACTTACAACTTCAGCCCAAAATTGAATAGGTAATTGTGAATCTGCAAGCATTGTTCTGGCTGCTTCTATCAAGGTTCTGTTCTTTCTCTCTGCAACACCATTGTGCTGTGGAGTTCTAGCAATGCTAAACTCCCTTTTGATTCCTTTCTTGGCAAAAAATTCATCCATAAACTTGTTCTTGAATTCAGTCCCATTATCACATCTAATACCTCTTACTTTGAGTCTCAATTGGTTTTCCAGGGCTATTATAAGATCATGAATAGCATCAAAGGTTTCATCTTTAAATCCCAAGAAAAAGACCCAACTAAATCTACTGCAATCATCAGTTACAACTAAGCAGTACTTCTTCTTGTTTAGACTTGCAACAGAAATAGGTCCAAACAAATCCATGTGCAGCAACTCTAAAGGTTCTATAATAGTTCTTTCCTCAATCTTCTTGCATGAAGCTTTGTGTTGTTTACCCTTCTTGCACGCCAAACATGAGTGATCATTCTTGTATGTTTTGGAAGGTAAACCTCTAACTAAATTTCCTTTTACCAACTTGTTGATATTCTTGAAATTCACATGGCCTAATCTTCTATGCCATTGATGTGCTTCTTCAAGTGTTGCCTTTGCTACTAAACAAGTTGCTCTTTCAGAAGAGTTAAGACTCTTCATATCCAGACTGTACACATCATTGGTTCTTGGTACTCTCAGTATTACCAAGTTATCATCAACAAGCTTGAACTCAGGGGAAAGAATAAGACATTCTGTGTCAGTGAATAACACAGGGTGCTTCTTGTCACAGATCTGAGAGACTGACAAAAGGTTGAACTTGAGCTCCTTCACATAACGAACATTCTCAAAATCTATGCTTCATGCCTTGATGGTTCCTTTGCCAGTAATTCTTCCTCCACTAGGATCATTCCCAAATGCAACTCTTCCTCCAAAATAAGATCTAAAATCTGACAGAATCTCTTTGTCTCCTGTCATGCTTCCAGAGCAACCACTATCAACAATTAAATGATCTTTAAGCTCCTCTTCTGGGTTGCCCTGCACAAAGATAAAAGAGTTAGTTAATTTTAGGAACTCAAGCCATTACTGACTTGTGTTCCCTTTGTGGAGTTACATACTTAAATTCTTTAAGTATATAATTTCCACTGTCTTTAAGCACATGATCAATTATCTTTGGTTGTTCCAAAACTTGTGTTGGTTTTTCAAAAATCTCTTTTTCATCAAAATTCTCTTTATTATTTTCAACAAAAATATCTGTTTCACTCTTACTTGCTGAAAGTATTGTTTGTTCCCCATCAGTACTTTCTTTCTTAACCCATCTGGTTTTAACTTTTTGTGTAGAGTTCTTTGATCTAGATACTCTTTTTGAGGTGTAACGCCTTCTAGATTGATAGTAATTAGATCTCCTAGGGCTTCCATTCCAAAAAGTGCTAGTAGTACCTTGATTGGGTGAAAATCTAGCAATACTTTGAGAAGGTACTGCTTGAGAAACTTTTGGCTTATCAGTACCTTGAAAAGTGTTTGAGGGTACTGGTGATTTTGAAAAAGGTCTTCTCTGGTGAGGGTACCTATAGTCTTTTGAGAAGTTGTTGTGGTTAACCCTATGTGAATGATTCCAAACTGGTTTATTCTCCCTTGGTTTTTGGTTGGCATATCTGGTCTTTGGGAATTTGCTTAGATAATCTGAGTGAAAGTCATAGTCCTTAATCAAATGATTAGGACTATAACAAACAAAACACAATTTTTGACCCATACTCCCTAAATTTCTTCCTTTAGTTCTATGACCAAACCTAACCTGACTTTTGGTGAATTATGAAAATTATTTTGACAAAAATTATCCCAAAAAGGTTTAGCAGTATTTTGAAAAGGTTTTCTTAAAGGTACTGCTGAATGTTTAGCAGTACTTTGGGTTGAAGGTACTGCTTGACTCTTAACATTATCATCCTTAAGTTTCTCAACTGTTTCTTTTGGGGTTTCAGAACTAGCTGGACCTGAATTAGATTGACCAGTAAGCTTTTTCCTAAACTCTAAATTGTCTACTCCAAAACGAGAAACATCTATCCTAAGTGGTTGAAAACTACCAGTGGGATGAGGGACTGCATGATAACCCTTGTCTTTCAGAAATTCAGGAGGTGTTTGACTAATTGATTCCTCATTACTAGATGTGTCTACATAGTTAATGAGTTCATCATCACTAGTTGTTATATCCTCATAATCAAGTTGTTCCTGATCACTAGGTGGGTTCTCTTCTGTGCTACTAAAATCCATACCAAAACCTAGGCCAGTTTTAATGTGTACTCTTTTCTGTTTTTCAACAAAACTAACATGTGAAAGGCCAGATTTTTCCCAAGCAGCAAATTTTTCTAACAATTCATCCATTTCCTTAGTCATCTTTTCAAGTTCAGAAACCTTACATCCAAACTTCCATTCACTCAATTTTAATTGATAATCCTGTTGTTCATACTTTTCTGCCCAAGCCATTTCATTATTTTCATGAGTTATTATTTTGGCTTCCATTGACTCTAAAGTAATTTGATAACCAGCTACCTCAGACCTAGCCCTTCTACAATTATCTCTTTCAGTTACATAATCTTTAAGCACTTTTTGATAAAAATCATGACACTTAGAGCATACCTCAGAGATAGGGGGTGAACTTGGTGAAGTAGCTACCATAGCGAGCAGAACAGGTTCTTCTTCACTTTCCATGCTCCAATCAAAGCTTCCAAGACCATCTCTAGATTCCATAGCAGCAAATCCTGGTTCCTCATCAAAAATTGTGCTCCAATCAAACTCTTCCACTGCGACCATAGAGTAGGTTACTGGTTCATAATCAAATTCAGCACTCCAGTCAACCTCTGATAGGTTTTCTTGAGCAACCAAAGCTTTTGTTTCAGTAATAGGAATTTCCTTTAGTTCAAGCTTGGGTTTCTCAATCATTCTGTTTTCCTGATATTTAGCAAACTTGCACTCTCTTGCAAAGTGTCCAGTTCTTTGACAATTAAAGCATTCAATCTTGGAATTGTCAAACGTTATACCCTCTTTGGGTTTGAAGTCAATGCCTCTTCCTGTTTTCTTCATGAACTTCTTGATCCTTGCAGTGATCATAGCAACTTGCCACCTTATATCAATTTCTTCAAGAGCATCCTCTTCAATTTGTGACAGATCTTCTTCATAAGTAACAGGTAAAGTGGCTTGCTGAGCGAAGAATGAGCATACAAATTCATCAGAATGGATGGTGTTTGTAGGTGATGATGTAGGAGTAGGATAAGCAACAGTACTTTGAGCAATAGTACTTTGAGTAGGATAAGCAGTACTTTTAGTGGAAGTACTGCCTCTCTTTTCAGAAGACACAAAAGCAATACTGTGAGATTTTGAACTTGTTTGGCCATTCATCTCATGCTCATACACCTTTAGATGGTTGTAAAGATCATCAAAGTCCATAGTGTCCAAACCAGGTTGTCCTCTGATCATAGTAGCAATCACATGCCATACGGATGGCAAACTTCTTAAGAACTTCAGGTTTGCATCTTCAACAGATACCTCTGCTTTGTATAACTCTAGCATGCTGAGAAGATTTTGGAATCTATCATAGGCAGCATCAAGACTTTCTCTTTCACCAACAGTGAATGTTTCAAACTGTTGCTTCAACAGATTTCTATGCATCTTTTTGGAAGCATCATAAACTCCAAATCTTGTCTTGAGAGCAACCCATAGTTGTTTTGCATCCTTAGCATCATGGAACTTGAGTAGGTGACCATCAGGAATAGCAGACAGCAGTATGTTGAGAGCCTTTTCTTGATTTCTTACTGTAGCTGCTGGCAAGACATCCTTAGGTGGTTTAGGTTGTCCAGGAACTTCTACAGGATCTTCAACAACTTCTTTACCATTGACAATTACATTCCATAATGCATGGTCTGTAATAGTAATGTATTGTCTCGTCTTCATGCTCCAGAGATCAAATTCTCCCTTCTTGATGATAGGAATTCTGAGTGAGGTGATGGATGGGGGCGGTGCAGCTTCAGTCGACATCTTTAGGGTTTAATGTTAAATCGGTTTTAAGGGTTTCTTCTTAATCAGAGTTTCCACACAAGCTTTGATACCACTTGTTGGATCGATATACTCTGACCAAACTAACTATGTAGCTTGTAAGGGCTTAGCAACCTCGGATAAATCCTAAGTCACTAACAATGAAACACTGATATTACTTTACTAAGTATGCGGAAACTACTTCAATAAAGCTAAGAAGAATAACTTTAACTTCAACGATTTTATTAATACTTTGAACCTGCTTGATACACAGATTCACTAACAACCCTAACAACTCTAATATCGAACTTGATAAACTCTAATATTCTCTCTAAAGTCGTATTCTATGAACGTATCTCTAATGCCAATCTAGGGGTCCTTTTATAGGCATAAGGATAACCCTAGTCAGTTTACAACTCTAATCCTTGTACGACAAGTCATCTATACTAAGAATATTCTAGAATAACAAAGCTTTCTATAAACGATATAACAGTTCTTTAGCTTTGCAGTACTTTGATGTTGAGCAGTACTTTAACTTGCTTCTTTAGCAGTACTTTGACTTTCTTCAGCACTTTTGACTTCAGTACTTTGACTTTCTTCAGCACTTTGATCGTCAGTACTTCTCTTTTATATCCCAACACGACGCATCTGAATTATTCAGTGCTTCTTGAAGAGTTGATGGCTCTCCTTCCCCTGTAAGAAGACAGTATGCAACGTTCCTTTTCATAACAGAATCCGAGTGCCACACTGGATGTTTTCTTTCATGATTAAGAGTACGAGTCATTGGAGCTTGAGACTCGGTTGTCTCATTTACCTCGTGCTCTGGTACGACTTCAGAAGAATCACTCGACTGAATTTGCTTTTCCATCTGTATTGATGAAGTTTCTCTTGTAGTGCTATGACCTTCTTAATTCTCTTGAATTTTGTCTTCCATAAAGACAACGTCTCTGCCGATGACAACTTTGTGGGAAGTGTGGTCCTACAAGCGATACCCCTTTATCTGTCAGCATACCCCAAGAATAAACATTTTCTGGATTTTGGATCCAGCTTCGTAGTTTCTTGGGTATTGTACATCACGTACACAGGACTACCGAATATATGAAGGTCCGAATAGTTGACTGGCTTTCCCGTCTACATCTCCATCGGTGTCTTAAACTCAACCGCAGTTGAAGGTGACCGATTTATCACATACCAGGCGGTACTGATTGCTTCCACCCAGAACGATTTTCCAAGCTTGCAGTTGCCAATATTGCTCTTGCTATTTCTAACAAGGTTCTGTTCATCCGCTCTGCCACTCCATTCTGTTGAGGAGTGTATGCTATCGTGAACTGCCTTTTGATTCCTTCTTTCCTGTAAAAAGTATCAAATTCATCACCTGTATATTCTCCTCCATTTTCATTCCCCAAACACTTGATCTTTTTTCCGGAATCAAGTTCAACCCGCGCTTTGTAAACCTTGAAAACTTCAAACACATCTGACTTCTTCTTGATTGGGTACACCCAACATCTCCTAAAATAATCATCAATGAAAGATACAAAATACCTTTCTCCTCCCAGGGATTGAACCAGTGCTTGCCACACATTAGAGTGAACCAATTCTAGATTTTGATTGGTGACGATTTTACAAAAGTAGTCAAGTGTTTTGAGATCGATAAATCAATTCCAAGGGGATGCAATTCATCTTTCATATCCTTAATTACAAAAGTCTCTAATCCACGTCTTCCACAAGACTTCCGTCCCATCATTCTTTTTGGTTGCTATTATAAAGTACTTTCAAAGTGGATTTCGAAAAAGCTTTCGACTCAATAAACTGGAATTTTATCGATGACATTATGGGTCAAATGGGTTTTGGTACTAAATGGAGAGATTGGATATTTGTTTTCCTTCGCTCGGGATTTTCCTCGATCCTCATAAATGGTAGTCCCTCCAAGGAATTTAAGCTCGGCAAAGGTTTGAGACAAGGAGATCCGTTGTCGCCTTTTTTGTTTATCACTGCTATGGAACCATTTCACATTGCTATGATGGAAGCAAGAGAAAAAGGAGTTTTTAAAGGTGTTACAGTAGTAAAGAATAACGTGGAGATCTTTCATCTACAATACGCAGATGGCGCACTTCTTGTAGGTGAATGGTCTGAGTTAAATATAACTAATCTGATCAGAATTTTACGATGCTTTCAAGTATCCTCGGGTCTTAAAGTTAATCTTAATAAAAGTCGTCTTTTGGGTGTGGGGTGAAAAAAGATGAAGTTAAAAGAGATGCGAGGACTGTCAACTGTAAAATGCAAGTCTTCCTTTTATATATTTAGGCTTACCTGTTGGTTCAAGTATGAGAAAAACAAATGGTTGGGATCCTGTTATCAGTAAATTTCCAACTAAAATTGGCAAAGTGGAAGGCGAAGTCTCTTTCTTTCGGTGTGCGTTTGACTCTCATCAAAGCTGTCATGACTAACCTACCGACTTATTATTTCTCTCTTTTCAAGGCACCAAACTCAGTTATCAAACTGCTTGACCAAATCCGAAGCAAGTTTCATGGATCGTGTGGAGTAAAGTTACTGCCCCTGTGAAATCGGGAGGTCTCGGGATAGGATCTCTCAAAGCTTTTAACTTAAGTCTTCTTTCTAAATGGCTATGGAGGTGGCACACAGATAAGGATGCCTTATGGAATCACATTCTTCACTCGATTCATGGATTAAAGGGAGGTGATTTTCTAAACTCTGCTTCTATTGATACAAAGGGTACCTGGTATGATATTTTAAAGGCGTGTCATGATGTGAATAGTCTCAATATTCCCCTATCTTCTTTCTTTACCCGGTCTATTGGTGAATGAGTCTCAATTAAATTTTAGGATGAAGAGTGGCTCGGTACTTTCAAGCTGGCTTAAGTCTATCCTAAATTATATGCTTAGAGTCCATGAAAGATTGCAACATATATGATCGCCTGTTTAAATTGAATGATCATCTTTCATTGGCATGGAACTGGCGTTGAGCTATTCGTGGCGGCAGAGAAAAAGAGGAAATGGAAAGTTTGGCTTGTTTAATCCAAGGAGTAGAGTTAAATCAGGGCCAGATGGTTGGAGTTGGGCTCTTGAGAGTTCCGGAAAATTCATAGTTAAATCCCTTTGGGTAAAATTAGATGAGAAAATTCTCAGTTTATCTCATGAGAAAACAAGATGGAATCCTTTAGTTCTGAAGAAGGTGAATATTTTAGTATGGCGAGCCGACAAAGATAGTCTTGCAACAAGATGTAATCTAGACAAGAGGTGTATTGACTTGCATTCGATTCTCTGCCTGATGTGTGAAGAAGATGTTGAATCTTTAGACCATTTGATGGGTCGCTGCTCATGGTCTCATAAAATTTGGAACCTCATTTTTAAATGGTGGGGTTTCTCTCTTTCTGGGGATCTCGATTACAAATGTGTTTGCAATTTTGTTTACCATTTGAGCACCGAGAAAAAAGCATGTTATCGCCATTTCATCTTCAATGCTTTGAAGCAGTCATTTTCACCTCTGTATGGCATATTTGGAGAAGCAGAAATGCTAAGGTTTTCTGCTTAAAAGAGTCCCACGGCTGTGATATCTTCAAGGATGTTCAAAGCTTATCATATTGTTGGGTGAGTAATAGGTGTAAGAATTTTAGATTCGATTGGGATCTATGGGTGAAAAACCTGGTTTTAGCTATCTCTCCAATCATGTAAAGTTTTTTTGTTACTTTCTAGCATCTTGCTAGATTTTATTGAATGTGCCAACAGATCCTCTAAAGGGGTAAGTATGTCTAGGCCATTTGGTGTCAGAATGTTTGTGATTGTATGCCATTTGTGCAGTGAGATTGAGTGAATATTGAGTGCAGTAATATGTGCAATATTGTGTGCAGGAATAAGTGCAGAACAAAATGGAAAGGAGGGAAAAGTTAACAAGAAATATTAACTGTATTGATATCTAATAAATGTAATTTACAATCCTATTTATAGGTTATGAAAAGGCGTGACAGAAAGGATGTGTTGGTTCATTAGAACCAACAGTTATGTCCTTTAACAATAAACTGTCATTAACAGTCAAATAACTGTCATTAACTGCCTTCCTATAACTGTCCAAACGACCAACTATGTGGCCTATCTAAAAGTTAAACGGCTTGCATCCTTAACTATATGTCTGTGCAGTCAAGTTAATCAACATTGGATCATGCTGCCTAAGATTAATAAGTACAACAACAAATAAAAATTGTCTTAATGTGGCATGAACTATTAAATATGCATTTTGATCTTATGAGATATCCAACATTCCTCCATAAGGTCAAAATGTTGTCTGTTCTTTGTCTTCATTCGTGATGCATTCAAATGATGATGGTAAAGTCATCATTTGAGAAACTGTCATAGTCCCCTTCAATTCTTGAGCTTCATGTCCCTTCTTCATCTTGAATATTCATCTTGTTTGATTCATCATTGCTGTTGAGATTCTCTAGCATCACACCAAAGTGCTCAATCCTTTTGCCTTCTTGCTTGCTTATGGGCTCTTTCTTTGGAATCCCTCCATAGCATTTCTCCATGCTTCGTGAAACAAGTCCTTCTGTTGCAGTGTGTGAGGCCCTAGATGTGCTGTAATAACACTTAAAGACATCTAAATAAAGGTTGTAGCATTCTTTTATCTCATGGCCATTTTCTTTTTGTAGACCAAAAATTTCTACAATGTAATCAAAACCTTGTGTAAAAACCACACTTAGGTATCCCTAGTGTGTCAACAAGTTTATAGAGATCCATTAAGTGGATCTCTATGCCATTAATTTTGGGTGGAATGGGTCCTAGTAGGTCCCTATTAAGGTAGACAGTATAGAACCAAATAAAAACTTTATCAAATAATTTTCTAAAACTGTCCCATTTTTTACTTATGAATTCATCAATTTGTAATAAGTCAAGAAATGTGACATAATCTTTAAAGGAAGACATTTTAGTAGGGTAGTGTACATCTTTTACACAGATGAAGTCATCTTGTTTTGGTATGGTGTCATACTAATTTCCCTCTTCCTTTTGCAAAGAGCTTTCATCAAAGAGTCTATAGAAGTCCTCCATGTATTTTTTCTGCCTTTTCTTCATTTTATCTTGATCAAAACAGCAATCAGATGGGTTCTTGAACATAGGAACAGGCTTGCACCTATTTCCTTTGAAAGTGAGTTCCAAACCCTGTGCTTCTAGTTGCTTGGCAGAGAGGATATTCAATGACACATCTGGTGTGAACTGCACACCAGGGATGATCAGTATGTCTAATCCAATCATAATCTGTACCTCTCCAATCCCATGAACAAACATCAGTTTGTGTTGGTCTTGTATCTTCTCCACAGTGAACTTTTCCTTTAATCTTGCAAATATATTCAAATTAGAGCAAACATGTCTATCTATTTGACTGCTAATATACCAAATTTTATCCCAATCCTCCTCATCTGTCTCTTCCACCATAAAATCTGTGGACAGATGAATGAATTCTGGGTAGGTGATTTGGATCTTTGAAGTTCATGTGTTCTCCTTTGTTTCTGCAGTCTCCTTCTTTTCTTTTCTTTTCTTTTCTTTTCTATTGGCAGCAATGTGTCCTCTAACCCCACAACCATAGCAGACATACCTTTTATGTTTTTCTAAGTTGCTTTGTGGTTTTGGTAGAGACTGGTTGTATGCTTCAATGTCCTATAATTTCTTCTTTAACATGGTTTTACAATCTTGTGAAAGTTGCCTCATACATCTCCCAAACTTGGTGTTGCTTTCTCTTTGAATCTGTCTTTGGATAAACTCCCTTTGGAATCTGTTTGGCATGATTCTCCCAGTTTTTGTGCTCATGCCACATATTGAATGTGCCAATAGATCCTCTAAAGGGGGTAAGTATGTCTAGGCCATTTGGTGTCAGAATGTTTGTGATTGTATGCCATTTGTGCAGTGAGATTGAGTGAATATTGAGTGCAGTAATATGTGCAATATTGTGTGCAGGAATAAGTGCAGAACAAAATGGAAAGGAGGGAAAAGTTAACAAGAAATATTAACTGTATTGATATCTAATAACTGTAATTTACAATCCTATTTATAGGTTATGAAAAGGCATGACAGAAAGGATGTGTTGGTTAACAGTTATTAGAACCAACAATTATGTCCTTTAACAATAAACTGTCATTAACAGTCAAATAACTGTAACTGCCTTCCTATAACTGTCCAAACGACCAACTATGTGGCCTATCTAAAAGTTAAGTGGCTTGAAGCCTTAACTATATGTCTGTGCAAACAAGTTGATCAACATTGGATCATGACTGCCTAAGATTAATAAGTACAACAACAAATAAAAATTGTCTTAATGTGGCATGAACTATAAAATCTGCATTTTGATCTTATGAGATATCCAACAGATTTTGTGTTCTAACAAAAATCCGACGTTACAAAAAAAGGGTGTAATTCTCAACTAAATAATGAGCTTAATTACAATATCAAAGGGGCTTAACCCAATACAAACAATGCTAATAGTAAAGACTAGTCCACTAACATGTAAGTGTTATGCTATTAATTTACATTTACATGCAGCAACAATAAAGAATGTAGCCTAAGAGGAGTCGTGCTTATTATGACACAATTAACTTAGCTCTTGCATGGCCTTGATATACCTGGAATTGCTCAGTGATACCCAAATGTGCCATCAGAAGCCAAACATGAGTCAGAAACTCGCCCCCTTTCCGAAGCTGCTGCTCATGCTGAAACCCTCTGCAGTGGGTAGCAGCATAAGCTAACATCTCAATCCATACTTGACTCGTGATTTTCCACATGTCTTCTCTTTCCATCTCTCTCAAACTTGACGCGAGTTTGCAACCTTCAAATAGTGCAGATTTGGATCGATCCCCCTTCACTACACTGGGCAACACTTCTGTACAGTCAACTTGAAGCAACTTTTGGCAGGCTTCTACCTTTCCATTAATAGGACCTTTATCTTTGAAGAAACGCATGGCATCAGCACAAGTATCACGATATCTGATCATGCCAATACCAATAGGCAACATTAGAGGGTATGCCACAAGCAGATGTAACAGGTATTCAGATAAGTGCTTGCTTTCCACGCGACAGACATTAATGTCAGTGTGATCTGTATCAGATTCAAGATCTGAATGATAGCAAAGAGTGGTAGCAATGTGCCATATAAGAATGCTTTGATCGAATTCCACTGTACTAATGCTCCATAGAAGATTCTTGTTCTTTCTGAGAGAAAAACTACCTTTGTGACTACATAATGCTATGGGATCGGAATTGGCATCGGAATTGGCCTTCATGAACTCAAGAAATTGCTTGTATATTAGTGATTTGAGGTTGTCAGAAACACTGCTATAAGTCCTGTAACGGTGCTTCACACGATACTTATCTATCCCAAAGAATTTCTGTATATGCAACAAACTAGCTGGCTTCTCCTCGAGGGCAACACTTATTAGATCTAACTGTGCAATGGAACCAGACCATCTTTGTTTGGTCGGTTTCTTCAAGAACGGAAATCTCAGCATGTTTCGAGTGTAGTTGTGTTGGCTTAACCAGTGATCAGTCCAATCAGAGCGCAGCAAGGTAACAACTGCAAAGATTTCCATCATTAATGCCGTGCAAATTAATATGTATGTAATGACAACATCAATGACTCGGTAATGATTCGTATCACACACAAAACAGAAGCCCACTAATACTATAAGAACGAGGAGAACACTAGTTAGGCGAAGAAGGGCCCCAATAAAGGTATAAACCACATATGCCTTGGTGTAAAGCATGTCATATGCAAATCCAAGTTCAATTTCAATAGTAGCGAAAGCCTCGCCATATTCAAGATGGTGGAAGTAGGCTAGGCTATAATCTCTATCTTCAAATGTGAGGATGAGGTCTACAAAAATCCGTTTGAATTTTTGAAATAGATCATAAGCTTCAGATATCACCTTACCCCGACCGGCAGGATATGCATGATGAATTCCAGGGAGCGAGGTCTCAGCAGGGACCTCAACTTTCACACTGAACCCCTGTGACTTTCTCAAATGGAACTCCTCCATAACTTTAGGATAATTGGGACCAGGATCAGGAGAACCAAGCATCGATTCTCGTAGATTCTCAGTATTGGCTAATCTAAGAGCCTGAACACGTTCGAAACACTTGATGAAACCTGCTAGGTACATTGATATGCTTAGTAATGGAAGATGAGAAAAACCAGGCAAAGACAATAGGAGGATATAGACAGCTACTCCGGACTGGAAAACGAGCTCTGCCATGTGTCTTAACCATAGTTCGTTGTCTTCTAAAGAATATGCGGTAATGGTGTCTGGACCACCAAGGTGAAGAAGAAGAAATGGTGCCCAAAAAGACATGAGCTCGCTGGTGTACTTTGCTTTTTTGTGTTGTGAATTTGGATGAGAATTGCTGTATACATCTAAGGCACTTTTCGTGATGGCACCAAGAGCTGCTGATGCCACTGCATTTGCCAGTAAGTAGGCACACCAGAGAGTGATTCTGTACCGCGTTCTTGGATTGTGTTTCCTAAGGTTTCCTAGTAAAAATAAGACAATTTGCGAAGCAACGCTAATCGATATTAGTCCCTCCAGCGCCCACTCGTTCCATGAATTCTTTACATGATCTGGTATAATCTCAAATAACTTTCTGTGATCTCCACTAAATGCAAGCAAACCTATAGCTGAAAACAAGTTACAACAATAATATAGTCAGCTCAACTGCAACATATGACATTATTGTTTCTTTTTATAACTTCATTTTATTTTGGAAAAAAACTATAAATTCATAACGTACTTTACAAAAAAACTCATTATGCTCTATCTACTTCACTTATTGTCATAATGCATAACCGTTTTCATTTTATTCGGTTATTTTCTGTATGTTTTTATCCGTTTTCGTAAAACGTCCATTTTTATCCGTTTTTATCTGGACAGATTAAAATGAAAACGGATAAAAATGGACGATTTACGAAAACGGATAAAAATGAGTTTTTTGTAAAGTACGTTATGAATTTATAGCTTTTTTCCTTTTATTTTTAAATAATGAGCAAGCCTAAATAATTTATATAAATACTTGGGAATATAAACTAATTAATTAAGAATAAAATAATATGATAGAATATATTATTTTATTCTTAAAGTAAAGAGGAAAAAAAAAAAAAAAAAAAAGAAAAGAAGAAAGTTGAAATCTCTTATGCAGGTTTAACCCGAATAAGGGTAGTAAAACCTTCACCCAAAACCCGACTCTAATAGGAGTTTGGGTTAGTCGGGATTACCCAAATAACTCAAATAATAAATATTTTTTTACCACTCAACCCGACCCACATAAGCTTATACTGGTTCAGGGCGGGTACATGTAATATTCATAGCTGGTAAGTTACTAACTTGGTTGACCACTTCTCCAAGGTATAATCAATACATACTCCGGGTTCGTTATATGGTATGAATATAATAATATATAACACTAAAGCAGAATGTTAACTAACAAGGGTTAAAATTTACCTATTGAAGTCATCTTCAAACCAGGTTCCTTAAATGGTCAACGCAATGCACGTAAACAAGGTATCAGGATCAAAGATTCTTAAATGTGATTTTTGCACGTAAACAAGGTATCAGGATCAGAGATTCTTAAATGCGATTTTTGCACGTAAACAAGGTATCAGGATCAGAGATTTTTTTTTTTTTTTTTTTTTTTTTTTTTTGAAAGGCAGGATCAGAGATTCTTAAATGCGATTTTTGCAAGTAAACAAGGTATCAGGATCAGAGATTCTTTTTTTTTTTTTTTTTTTTTGAAAGGCAGGATCAGAGATTCTTAAATGCGATTTTTGCACGTAAACAAGGTATCAGGATCAGAGATTCTTTTTTTTTTTTTTTTTTTTTTTTTTTTTTGAAAGGCAGGATCAGAGATTCTTAAATGCGATTTTTGCACGTAAACAAGGTATCAGGATCAGAGATTCTTAAATGCGATTTTTGCTAGTTGTGTCACCAGAAGAAAAGAATATAAAGAATAAAATCAGTGCCTGAAATAAAGCGAAATTCATTCCCAATTTCTGGGCAACCCTCACACAAGACCAGGAAGATTTAGCAAAATTCATTGCCAATTTCTGGGTAAACGACCAAACCTTAATTGCCCAGAAAATACACAAGACTAGGAAATTTAGCTGCCATTGACTATGCATGTAAACAAAGGAAAAGATTCTTAGTATGCTTCCAGTTGACTTACAAGTCTTTCAAGCATTGGTTCCCAGAAATTGCACTCTTTCGTGGCTGTTGACTTAACAGTGGTCTATGTTGGTTTGGTGTCCCGATGGTGGGCTCCTGTCGTAAACAAGCTCCCTGGAGCTTACATTGCCGATAGACAGATTGGATGTGTTCTTATGTTGACCAATAATGGTCTCAGTAGTTTTATCAGATTAAAAACCGTTTTCTAATATCCAGTTATAATGGTGACTATTTATTTTCCCCATACAAGTTTTAATAATTGTTTTTTGATGTTTTTCTTTAGATATTGCTATTTGAACAGTTGTTTACTTTGCTGTAATTTGGGACTGTTCTAAGAATGTATGGATTAATGCTTTACTAGTGAATACCCAATCCCGCAGGAGGAGGTATGGGGGAGGTGAGATGCAACCGAGGGTAGAGGGACTACTTCTAGAAAGACCTTCGGCGACCGATTAGACAGACTAGATATCGAAAATATTTAGAAATTGATTCCATGACTTTTGGGATTTTTTTCAAAACCCAAAGTCTTTATAACTTTCTAAAGTACAGATCAGAAAGTCTCCTGGCAACTTCCTGTAAACTTCATCCTAACTTCTACCATATAGTCTCTTAGTAATTTGACTAATTTCCTGTAAACTTCATTCTAACTTCCTAGAAACTTAGATGAAATTACACAAAAAAAAAATAAATAATAAATAAATAAATAAATAAATAAATAAAATAAAATAATAATAAAATAATAAAATCTACAACTAAATAAGTTTCATGTAAATTTCCTCATTTAATACTTGGGATTTCTTTGAACCAAGTATTAAGAAGCAGAAACTTACATGTAACTTCATAAATCAGCAATTATGAACCCATTAAACAAGGGATCATTGCTAAAAGTTAAAGACAGAAACATGTATAAAAGTATCAAGGACCCTTTCTTGGTATCAAACTCAATAGCTTACAATCATATTGTGTGAGTATAGAAAGAGAGTTCTTATCCATTACCCAATGGCAATAGAGGCAGTAGCATCTGTGGTGTTACAGAAACTAACCGACATGCTTGAAGGGCAATTACTAACACAAAACAAAGTCATAGTCTATGAAGTGCAGGAGATTATTAAGTCACTTAACTCAATGAGAGACTTAATGATCTCCATAAAAGAGATCAACCAACAAGCAGAAGAGTATCTTGATTCTGTTTACATGGTGGAGGATGGGATCGAGAAGTTCACTCTTAATGCTGTCCGTCGAAGGAAGCTATTTGGGTTGTTGACGAATCATATTTTCTTCTTCAACAACTTGAACTCTTGCCACCATATCCGCCAGAACATACAGAAAATCATTACCCAACTAATGAAGCTCAGAGACCATGAATATAACAGTGTGACTCTTATCATAGAAGTTCAAAACAATCACAAAAACGAAGAAGAAACTTTGGATGAAAATCGTGATACTCGATCAACTAACCATTTGGAGGAACTGAGCTTCTGCTACTCATGCAATGAAGAAGTGATGCAAATTGTTGGCATAAAAGAATGCTTTCAACAAACAAAACAAATGTCAAGATTTTCCTATAAAGAAGAAGAATTGGGCATCTTTGGACTGAAAGAAGACGTCAACACTCTGGTGAACCACTTGGTCACAGACAGCAGTCAACATGTCGTTTCAATTGTTGGTCTAGGGGGCATAGGCAAAACAACACTTGCTCGCGCAATCTACAAAAGTAGAGACATCAAGCGGCATTTTCAGTTCCGTGCTTGGGTTTCGAAGTTGGAGGACTATTTCACGAATGATATCCTACTGAATTTGTTGAAAGCAACTGGTAGTATGACAAATAAATCCATGAATATGGATGATGAGAAAGCAATGAAGCTCAAGCTCTCAACATTCTTCAAGAATAAGAGGTACTTGGTCATCTTAGATGGTGTAAGTACTAGCAATATCTGGGAAGACTTGAAAGAAATCTTCCCTGATGTAAAGAATGGAAGTAAGCTGGTCTTGACCTCTTCACAAAAAATGGAAACTACTGAGGTCAGCTTATTTTTGCATCGTATGATGCCCCTAAGTGAAGATGAAAGCTGGAAAATGTTTAAAGAGAACGTTGGTACAGAACAAAGTCGGGCTCTGGTTCCAGAAGAATTAAAGCATTCAATTTTGCGGAGATGTAAGGGTATACCCCTGAATATTGTCCTACTTGCAGGTCTTTTAAAAACGAAGGATCCAAGTAGCTGGTGTCAAGTCCTCTATTCTGAGGAAAACTGTATGGATGTAGTGTCTCTTTGCTATAGAGATTTGAGTGACCACTTGAAGGTATGCCTGCTTTATTCAGTGCTTTTTCCTAAAAATTTTGACATTCCAGTAAGAAGGTTACTGCGCTTGTGGCTTGCTGAAGGCTTTGTAAAACATACTTCCACCAAATCATTTCCAGACGATACCGCAGAAACGTATTTTGAAGAATTAGTCAACCGGAACATGTTTCAAATATCAAAACTAAGGTCTGACAATAGCCCAAGAAGATGTCGTGTACTTGGAGTTGTGCATGATTTTTTGTTGCCGAAAGCCCAAAAAACCAATCTTTTTTACACCTATTGTAAATTTATTAACTTTGAGGAAGTAGGTTCTTTAAATATCCGTAGGATGGTTGAATATGAAAGTCCAAACAACGAACAAGGAAACGACAAGAGGGAAGTCACTAAAAAGGAAAATGCTGCTTACCCTCCTTTGTCAAGGTGCTTAACTTCATTTGAAATTGAAACGCCCAATTTGTTTTCCCCTAAGAAATCACAGCCTAAGAGTTATCCATTTAATCCTGCCCACCTGCGGTCTTACATGTCATTTAACCATAAAAAAACAGGCTATAGGCAGGCTAACCAAATTGGAAGTTTTTTGGGAAATATTATCAATGGTGGTACTGGGTTATTACGAGTTCTTGACTTAGAGGGCGTATATAAACCAGTCTTGCCTGAAAATCTTGGTGATTTATGCAATTTGAGATACTTAGGCCTGAGATCGACATATTTGGAAAGTCTCCCTCCATCTGTCGGGGAGTTGACTCACTTGGAAACTTTAGATATGAAACATACATGCATAGATGAGCTGCCAGGTTCCATATGTAGATTGAAGAAACTTCGCCATCTCAATCTTAACGAAATGATCCTAGATATGGAACCACACTCTTCCTTGAGGCTCTTGACACTGTGGGGATTATTTTTAAACGAGAAAGTCCCCATAAAAGATGGTCTAGTTAACTTGCATGATCTCAGAGAATTGGGAATTACATTCCACCTAAGCTCCAACCAGAAAGATATGATGGATTGGATTGCCAACTTAAAGGATTTACGGTCGTTAAGGTTGCGATCTAAAGATGAATTGGGCCGCCCTTCGAAACTTATGCTCAGATCAATGTTGAAACTTGTGCAGCTTTCACACCTGAATTTATTGGGGCATTTAGAGAAGCTGCCTAGTCAAAATGAATTCCCACCAACACTGAAGATTTTGACACTGTCAATCTCACTGCTAAAGCAGGACCCTATGGAAACATTGGGTCAACTTCCATGCCTAACAGTGCTCCGGCTCTTGGGAGAGTCCTACATTGGGAAAGAAATGGTGTGCCGCAAGGGAGGGTTTAGTAAGCTAAGGGAGTTGAAATTGTGGATGCTGAAAGAGTTGGAAAGCTGGTACGTTGAAGAAGGATCAATGGCAAGCCTCAAACATGTAGATATCAGATGTTGTGAAAAGTTACATAACATTCCAACCACATTATTACAAAAGAAGCAATTAGAAAACCTGGTTGTGACAGGCATGCCACACGTATTCACAACTGAGATCAAGCGCTTAATATCAGATTACACTTCGATGACCATCAACCACTGGATATAAATTTCAATTCGTCCATTATGTGTGAGTTCTTGATTTTCTGTTATAATAACACTACTTTGACTTTATCTCCTAATCTATGATATTGACACGGATGACTTGTTTACAAATTCTAATTAACCTCGTGTTTTAAGTGGCAGTAGGAACACGAAGATTCTACTTTTGTGAAAGCATATATGGCTAAACTTGAAGGTCTAAGCATCGTATCAGTATGCGCAAAGCAACTTATATTCCAAGGGTCCATTTCCAATAATATTTTCAGCTGTTTTCACATAAGTTTTTAGAATATTGTATTGTGTCTTGTTTTGTCATTTCTCATGAATATTTTGTACTTATAAACTTCCTACATTACCAACACAATAATCGAATTGTTCAAGTAATGCTATCATTCAGCAGGGTGAAAGCACAAGTCATTCAAACTTTCATCAGCTAAATTTCTAAAATTAGCAACAAAAGCAATATAGTATAAACCCAAGGAAACATACCTGTACAATCGGTGAAGTTAAGGTGCATTTAGATCATAAGCAATGTCTAGAACCATATAAATCTTTTGTTGTCATCAACCGTGAAAAACTTGGCCATCAAGTCCTCGTCATGTGAAAATCTGTGTACCACCTTGTTACACTTACTAGTAGTCAAACCATAAATAACGTTTTTCATCTCGGTGTGAAGGTTTTTACAGAGCTCCTCCCCTCTCAATGCCAAGGACCGAATTGCAAATTTTGTTACTTCCTCAATCTTTGATCCAATTATGCACGCTGTATTTTACAGGCTTTCTACCAATCAAGCTAAGATTTCATATTTACATTTCGGATATATTGCTAAAAACTGATATGACGATATTTGTTGATTGTGGAGGAAATTAAAATGTTGATTTACATGTACATGCTGGAATTACTTAATTCTTTGAACATTTATTTAGTTTATACACAAATCATGTCAATATTAATTAAAACTGTAAAACCTAATTATCAAATCAACAGTATAAATGAAAAAATAGTTAATTGTGAACAACAATCTGGAAAAAAAAAAAGGAACCTTGGTTATATTCATACATCACTTCAATTGACCAACACAAAAGAGATCCTAACACAATCAAATTCAGCACCTGATTGCATAATCATCATGCAGTATGTTATTTTATCACAATGTAGCAAAAATTGGATCCGGATTTGTATCTGAAATGATATAAACAACTCCATAAACACATTCAATACAAGCAGATAGAATCATAGAATGTACAAATAAATGCTACTAACTTTTGTCCGACTAGATTTTTCTATATTATCAGTCATTATTAATTTTTTTCAGCTGTCAAAAATCTATTAAACTAATGACTTGTACACAGATATCTGAAATAAGCTCCATGAAAAACCACACATAACTCCATCAACCAATACAGCAATGAAGTATGAACCCATCAAGTAATCACATAACACTACCAATCTAACAGCCAAATGAGCTTTAAACCTCACGTACGTTTTGCATTTAAACCACTCACTATAGCTTTCCCAACTATATGATCCCACAAAAGGTCACCCTCACCCAACTTGGTACCTTTTTTCTTCAGAAAATAAATCACTAACAACGACCAGAATCTTCAATTTTATCCACATTGACTCGGTAAAGCCCTCGTAACTTATTTCAATTTTAGATGTCTTCCAAAAAAGAAGAAAGTATGACGACCCCAAAAGACTAAATTACATTCAAATTATGTTATGATCTAAAGACTTATTTTGATGAGCCAAGAAAATCATCCATTTTTACAAATACTACAAATAGAAAGAATTGTGAGCTTCCAATTCTTATAAAGAATGCTCTCATTACCTCAATATTTGAAGACAGATGTTTTGCCTCAAAAGTCGACACATCCTAGGAAGAAACTAAGGTAGTGTCTTCGTAAAGGGGAGAAGGTGTAAACCTTTTAGCATCCAATACACCAAGACTCAAATCTTACGAATGGTTTTATACATCCCTGGTTCATCAAGTACCTAGAAATCATAGCATACATGTAAAATTTCGAACTTTGGATACAAATTCAGGGTGTCTCATTGTTAACACCCAGAATGGCATATGATATCGCCCAAGCATCCTCTTTCTTTACATCAAAATCACCATTTAGAACCAGATTTACCAATGGAGCAATTAACCCGGCCACAATTACAGCCTGTGAATTGAAAACAAATTAGAAATATACTTTTTAGGACCCGTTTGAAACAAAGCACACAAGGTCTAAAATGGCTCAAGGTCTAAAATGTAAGCAGTTTCTACATGCATATGCTTACGGATTTACCTGTATTTGTTCATTGTTTCCAGCAGTGAAGTTTAAGATTGCCTAGCAGGCGTCTTCCTTGATGCTAGTTTAACAAGCTCACCAGACATGGAAGCGCACCATATGACCATACTCAATAAAACACTACAAAATAAGTGTATAAATCCACTGATAAATCCTTAAAATACAAATAATACAGATCAATGATTTTTTTCAGAAGCAACAGATACTAATTTAGGGTGAAACCTGGTGGGAGAGCAATGAAACACAATAGCATAATTTTACTGATTAAGCCGGTCATATTGGGAACCATGTTTCTGATGGTCTGGTTCTCAAAAAGGAGGCACACAAAAGGTTATAGTCAGGTCTCACGCAAGGCATCACTGCAGTATTCTAGAAAATGATAGGTGGATCAACTGAGAACCCGGCAGTCAAATGTTTATGCAAGGATTAATCAGGAATATTAAGCAGTCGAGTTTTGTTGTAGTAAATAAGGCTTCAAGTTCTTAAAGCTTTATTCTCACTTTTTTACTTTTATAAATACTCTATAAACAGTCGGACAATTCTTTACACAAGTTATATAATAAGCTATGAAAATGGGTAATATAATGATTATAGATTTTTATGAAATGAAAAAGGGGTCACTTATAATATCTGAAAAGTTCTCAATTTCATTTCACCTAGTTGGATTAAAACTCATCCTTGCAACCTGGAAGAAAAAATTGAAAAGCAAAACTTACAAAAGAAAGGTGAATCGTTATTGGGTGGTAAAACGGAATTTACATAAAGACTATAGGTTAGGCCTTTCACTGTTTTGAGTGAGATTTACTTCTGTGTCCTGAAACTTAAAGCTTTTTGGGCTTAACCACTGTCTAACCCTATTAATTGATGACTTTCTTTATCAGGACTATTAATACTCAGCCTAGGCCATAACGGATAATATTTTTGTGTATGCCTAGAACGCCACTTATTCCATGTTTTACGCACTGGCCACTGGCTAACTGCAACAAAGTGCAATAGGAAGTAAAGGGATGGCACCCGTGGGCAATGGGCACGGGTACCTCTAACCCATCACCCGCCCTCGTGGTTATTCTTTCACCCACCACCCGCCTGTCACCCGTCAGTGGGTACAATTTTCTACCCATGCCCGCGAGTATCTATTGCCCACGGGCAAACCCATGGGTTAGTGAAATGCAAAAAAAGCACAAAATCGTGATAAGAAAACTAACTATGAAAGTGTGTAATAAAACTACAAAAATACATATGTCTAAAACTAGCAAATTTTACATCATTACACCAAATCAAAGTCATAGTAATTCATTTCAAGAGATAAAGTAAAATAGCTTAAAACATCTTAAGCAAAACCCAGAGTCACTTGGCTCTCTTAGTATCCTACTTTAACAACTTTGTCACTGTGTCATTATTCACTGGTATACCCGTGGGTATTTTAAATGGGTGTCACGGGTTTACCCGTGATGGGTACACATTACCCGCCACCCACCGATGGGTACAAATTTTCACCCACAACCCACCGTGGGTGATAATTGACGGAGTTACCCACCCATTTACGTGCGGGTACCCATGGCTGCCATCCCTTACTAATTCGATCTTTTTTTGATATTATAGAATTGTAACATTACACGCAAGCCCATGAACAATGTTCCGTTGTTCTGTTGGAGACCTAAAAACGAATCTTTACTACATATACTCTATACGTTAGTACCTGCACTTTGAGATCATCTGTCAAGTTACCAATAGTTCGCAGAGCATATAACTGAGTATCGAAAGCGAAGGATGCCTGAAAAAAAAGATGGTAAATTTGTCAAACTCTGAAGCATTTCAGTCAAAAAGTAATAATTCAAGCACCGAAACGGTATTGGGTACCCATAACCCGTGGAAGACGGCATTAGGAGTTACTTTTTAAATTTCCTTTTTGGTATGTCTTAAAATAATTGTTCATTTTTAAATACTAGACAAGTGCCCACGCCTAGCGGCAGCGGTTTCTAGCGTCAGATAATTAATGATTTGTGATATTGTGGTGAGTGTTTTGTGTAGTGTTTAAAATAAAACGTGAACCGATGAAAATGCAATTGCAAACGGTTGTAATATACGATAACTAAAGTCTAGACAAAATTCTTAACATCTATCAAACAACATATAAAAACATTTAATGAAAATAAAAGTAAACATTACATCGATTATGAAATAAAAACTAATAACACGCGTTACTTGTTGCGTAAAAACTAACAAGGATGGGATTAATTGTGCCGTTGTTATTTTGTAAAAGATTTGGGTACATTGAGTCCAATCTTTTTTTTGAAATTGGCGTATTTAGCTTATTGAAAAGTTATATGTGCACTAACGGGCACATATTTTCTGTTAATTGTAAAACATTATAATCGTCTTTTAAAAAAAATTTATATATATATATATATATATATATATATATATATATATATATATATATATATATATAGACTTGGGTTATTATGAAAAGATGTTTAAAATGAAAAGAATGGGAAGCCACCACAATGCGCCATGTGTCCCATCTTCACCCCTCCCTTTTTTTTACTCTCAAGGGCATTGTGGTAATTTCACCACAAAATAAAAGGTATATAAGGTTTTTCTTCTCTGTTTTTCACGTTTCTTTCATCTCAACTTCTTCTGCTCCTCTGAAACGGCGATCTCCACCACCGTCCTTCTCCTCTGAAACCACCGTGATCTGCACCACCGTCCTTCTCCTCTGTCATCACGACCGTCCTTCAACAATAACGAGTTCATCTTCACCGTGATCTTCACCGTGATCAACAATGAATACCGTTTGTTCATCTTCAAGCAATAACGAGTGTTCTTCTTCAATCAATAACGAGTGTTCATCATCATCATCAATGAATATTGATAGTAAGATTTTAATTTTTATATTTTTTCTTTTTATTATTTTTAATTTAATTTTGATATACTTTTTCTTATTATGTTTATGATTTTTAACTGATTATACTAGTAGTAGTTTCTGTTGATAAATTTGTATTTTGATTGATGCACAGCTGGTGTTTGATGTTTAGTTATAATTATGCTGCAGTTGAAATATAACTATGCTGCAGTAGACATATGAGTATACGAATTATTAACTTAAGAGTTTGATTTTTAGTTACATATAGGTATATGATGCACTAGTTGTTAGACTAAGAATAATAATTATCTAATTATGATGTATTATTATGATGCAGTAGTTTTAAGAATATGATGATTAGATATATAAGTTTGATTTAGTAGTTTGTGTTGTAGATTATAATATTATGATGTAGTAGTTTTAAGAGTAGTTATAAGTTTATGATGCAGTACATTAGGTCTATGATTCATTAGTTTTAAGACTCTGATGAATACTACTTTAGATTTATAAGATTATGATGCATTAGTTTTAAGATTAGTTATAAGTTTATGATGCATTACATATTGTATTATGATGCATTACATATTGTATTACTAATTTTTAGACTATGAAGAATAGATATGTAAGTATGATCTAGTAGATTATAAGATTATGATTTTGTAGTTTTTAGATTAGTTATAAGTTTATGATGCATTACATATTGTATTATGATGCAGTAGTTTTAAGAATTAGATGAATAGATATATAAGTATGATGTAGTAGTTTTAAGATTAGTTATAAGTTTATGATGCAGTATATTAGGTCTATGATGAATTAGTTTTAAGACTGATGAATACTACTTAAGAATTGAAACATACTTGCTCAATCTATGATTAATGAAAGCTTAATGTATTATTAATGGTTAATTATTGTTATATTTAGTTACAAATGATAGACTTTAGAAGCTATGAATAAGGTACTTGAAAGATGTAGTGCCATTCTTTTCATTTTAAAATTATAACTGTGGATATGTACCAATAATTGAGGGGTGATTATTCTAATCTTAAAGATGCAGAGATGGTTATTGATGTTAATGTAGATGGAAGTAGGAATGAGGAAGGATTCACGATGGTCATTGCACATTTGAATTGGTTTAGTATGGTATGCACACACATATGATAGTCATAGGATTATATAGGATTAGTGTAGGGGATATGGTCATGGTTTTAAGATTTGTTATAAGTTTATGATGCAGTACATATTATATTATGATGCAGTACATATTAGATTATGATGCAATATTTTTTAGTATATGCAGTAGTAGTTTTAAGATTAGTTATAAGTTTATGATGCAGTAGATATTATATTATGATGCAGTACATAGTAGATTATGATGCAATTGATTAGTACACTGCAGTATATTTATATGAGTAGGATTACTAGTGTTTTAGGAGTATTCTCAGTTTTTATATGTGTATGCTTCGATTGTGTTTGATGTTTAGTATAAATATGAATATGATTATTAGACTTTTAGTAGATGGTCGCAATAGATTCATGTCTATATGAATCATTAACTCAAAATGTTTGATGCAGTATATTTAGGATTATGTATTTTTGATTACTATATAATTATGATTTAGTAATTTTTTGCAGTAGATTTTAATATTATGATGCATTAGTTTTACACATATCTTAACTTAAACTCATATGCCACAAAGAAGTCACTGCTGCATTAATACATTAATACATTTGGATAGATAGCACATAAACACACATTAAAACAGTTTTCGACAACTAAAAAACTAATATGATACTAAAAACATAAATGACCATCATCATAAACTACTTTTTAGTTCCAGAGCTCTCTCCCTTGCTTTTCTTATTTGCTTTGAGTCGTTGAAACAGATTTTCAAGACTACTAATCCTATTTTCCAAATTATAAATATCTTCAAATAATGTAGGATTATTCACTTGTTGCTCCACTTCGTTTTTATCATCTTCCTCAGTTTGTTGCACCACCTCGCTTTGCTGCATCACCTCACTTTGAAACTCTTCCTCCACCTCATTTTGCTGCACTATCTGACCTTGCTGCACCATTTCACCTTGCTGCACCACCTCGCTTTCAGCCTCCTCCTCATTCTCTAGATCTTCCTCATCTTCATCTTCTTCCTCCTCTTCCCCATCAAGTCCATAAATCTCATCCCAGTAGAAGTCTTGGCGACGCAGCCAAGTAAGGATATTTGTCCTCATCCACACACTCACTTGCCTATATGAACCATATTCTGACATTGGTTCTTCGCCAAAAGCATCTAACACTGCGTCAAAAAGCAAATAGTTGTTTAAGACAAACTCATACTCTTCTTCATCATTTTGAAAGTTTCCATTTGGTGCTGCCATTGTTATTGAGTGAGAATAAGAGAGAATAAAGTGAGTGTGTGTGATAATTACAGAGCAGAAAATAGGAAAATTTTATGTAGTAGGATATGGAGTAGAGAGTACATTATATAAGTAGTAACAAGAATCTTATCTTTTACATTGTGTTGTACTTGAGGGAGAATAAAATATTGTCTCAAAGAATACTGTCAAAAAGTAAAATGTATTAGCAGTACCAAGACTTATCCTTTACACTGTGTAAAGATTCTTATATTATCTTTTACACTGTCAAAAAGTAAAATGTGATTTATAATTTGTATGTTCAGACATTTAAATGGCAATGTTTTATAATTTAGATGTTTCAGACATTTAAGTGTTTAGGGACTGAGCAGATTGGACTTAAATCAGTTAAAAGTGTTGTGAGACATAAGTTTTTAACTAGTGAAGCTAATGGATATTTATTTGATTGCTAATGCTAACTGAAAACGATAGTGTCAGTTTTTAAAAATAATAGTATCGCTAGCGATGCACTATTTTATATATGTGATGCACTATTTTTTCACATTCTTTTTGTTAAACATACAGGTGCAGATGTTGAAACTGTTCGAATTAGAGATCATGTTGGTTTTTATGTTTGTGGAAAAGATGGAAGTAGAACTTGGTATCCTGATTGCCTTGAAAAACCTATAGAAGGATGTCAGTTTATTTCAATAGATCAGGCCTATAATTTTTATGTGGCGTATGGTAAAAAGGGCGGTTTTGACTGTAGAAGAGGTGGCCAGTACAAGGCAAAAGGTTTTTCAGATGCAACGTTGAAGTATTTCTATTGTTCTAGACAAGGGTTAAATGAAGATTCTAATGGTAAATCTGGTGATTCTGTTACTGATAATGATATAAGTGGACAAAGTGAAATCAGTGATGATTCGTATAGGTTTGGTGATGTTAAGAAAAAGCAAACTAGGAAGAGGACTTCATTTAGGTGTGGTTGTTCAGCATCACTCACAATTAATAAAAAAGGAAACATTTATGAAGTTACGAAGTTTGAAGATGGACATAACCACCCGCTAGTAGCTGAAAAAGATATGATTTTTTTGAAAAATTCAAGGAAGATGGGTTATACAAAGCAACATTTTCTTTACCAAGTTTCAAATGCAAATTTTGGTCCTGCTGTTGGGTTTAGATTGATGAAACAAGTCTATGGTGGCTTTGACAGAGTTGGAACAACAGTTATTGATTGTAAGAATCAGAAGAAGAAAATTAGTGTTTTTATTGGGGATCGAGATGCTCAAATGGCTGTTGAGAAGTTGTTGAGTCGAAAACTTCATTCTCCTGGTTTCTATGTTAATTATTATAAAGGTGATGCGTATATTCTTTAGTTCATTAAATTTTTAATATATGTTTGCATCATAGTTATTTTTTTATGTGCATCATAGTGTCAATATTTGGTGCATCACATTATTAAATTTTTAATATCTGTTGCATCATAGTTATATTGTAGGTGCATCACTTTTATAATTATTGGTGTATTGTATTGTCAATATATGGTGCATCACATTATTAAGTTCACATTTATTATAGTTTAATTTTTTTTTTGCTTTTAGGTGATGATGATAAGTTGGTTGGGCTTTTTTGGGCTGATGAAGAAGCTATTAAAGACTATGCTTCTTTTGGTGATATAGTTTCTTTTGATGCGACATTTCGATCAAACAAGTATAATCTTTTTGCTTATGATAAATAATATTTTAAATATATTTCTATTTTAAAGAGATTTTGATTAAATAAGTATAATTTTTTTATAGGTATGAGATGGTATTTGTTCCTTTTACTGGTATCAACCATCATAACCGTTGCCTTACATTTGCCTCGGGTTTGCTTGCTGATGAGAGTGCCGGTGCTTACATATGGTTACTTGAACAATTCAAAGAAGCTTTTGGGAAAGAACCAGAAGTTGTTATTACTGATCAAGATCCATCAATGAAAATTGCTATTGAAGAGTGCTTCCCAAATACGAGGCATCGTTTGTGTATGTGGCATATAATGCAAAAATTGACTACAAAGGTATTTTTTTATATCCATTTTTATGATGCAGTTGATTTAAAATTCTAATGCAGTTAATTTTTGTATATTCCATTCCAATTTAACTTAAGATGCACTATTTTTTTAAACTGATGCAGTTGAATTTTGTATTAACATTTTTTTTTTTTTTTTTATAGGTTGGTACTGCACTTTGTAATAGGACAGATTTTAAACAACGAATTTGTGATATTGTGTGGACAGACCAAATATTGCCGGAAGAATTTGAGACAGAGTGGGATAGGATGATTAATGATTTTGAACTATCTGATAACAAATGGTTAGGTGATATGTTTAATATGAGGGAAAGATGGATACCTGCGTATTTACGTGATGTGCATATGGCAGGACTTATGCGTACTACTTCAAGATCAGAAAGTGAGAACCATTTTTTTGGTAAATGGACCAGCCCTCACCTTACTCTAGTTGAGTTCTTAAGTCATTACGATACTGCTATTGAGTATCAAAGGTACATTGAACGTAAGAATGACCATGATTCAAGATATAAAACTCCAAAATTCAAAACAGAGCATCCTATGGAGAAAGAAGCATGTAAGCTATATACTAGGACACTGTTCTTTGACGTGCAGGATGAGATTCTTGGTTCTTATAAGTATTGTATTGGATTGAGTGTTGTTCAAGCTGATAATATGGAGAAATATGAAATCCGTGATACTGAGTTTCAGAATAGAAAGAGTGGTGACAATGATTTTGCTGTTTATCAGGTATGTAACTGTGATGCACTAAAATTAACATTGTGATGCACTATAAACAGTAATATTATATACTGTAATGCACTTTTAATTAACATTGTGATGCACTATTTTTATACATTTTAATGCACTAGTATTTTTATATAAATTTATCTACTAGTGCATCACATCATCATATCTATTGCATTATGTACTATTGCATTATCACACCATCATTATCTTAATTTATTGTATCATATTGTAAATATTTCTTTATTTGTTTTCATTTATTTTTTTGTAGGTTGATTTCTGTAAGTCTGAGATGATTGTTCAATGTTCTTGTAATCGGTATGAGTCGTATGGGCTTTTATGTCGTCATGCATTCTATGTTCTAAGGATGAACAATGTCAAGGAGTTTCCTCGAAATTACTTAAAAAAGAGGTGGTTAAAGAATACCAAGCCTTCAAGATCTGCTATTCCAAGAATAATTGGTGCATCAGATTTAGTACGGAATGAAGTTCTAGATATGTATGAGATTTTTGAATCTACTGTTGATCGTTTGGTACATGATTTGAGTAAGATGCATATATACAAAGACAAGTTGCAAGAGTTATTCAATCAAGCTGTAATTGATATTCCAACAGTTCCAAAGTGTGATGGGAAAGCTGTGATGAGTTCTATGTTAGGTGTGAAAGAACCTGAAAAAAAGACAATGAACAATCCAGGCAAGAGTAAAACTAAAGGAACTGGTTGTTTTTCAAGGTTTAAGCCTATAGCTGAAGTATCTGCTGAAGAACTATCAAAGAGAAGGACGTGTGGGGTATGCGGACAAAAGGAAGGCCATAATTCTAGGACTTGTACAAGGCAAATGGTAGAAACTACCCCATCAAAGAAAAAAAAGACACAAGAACAGCCAAGAAGAGAAGGTTTGAGACAATCTAAACGTAAAAATTGATTATTATTTTCTATATTCAAAGCACACGTAAAACATGAGTATTCTTTTTTCTTACCTTTTTTTTTAAAAAAAATAAAGCACTTGATGAATTGTAAAGAAAGATAGGTATAGCATACAGTTTTAATTGAAGATTATATTAGTTACAGTATTTTTTTGTTGTTTATCATTTTGCAGTAAATTTTAGTTTGTGATGCAATAGGTTTAACACAATGATGCAATAGGTTTTACATTTGTGATGCACTATGCATACATATTATAATGCATAATTTTTCTAATGTCGTTTGATTCACATATGAAGGTGGATACTTCAATCATCTTAAACTTACAAACATCACCAACAAGTAGATAATTCATGTTTAATATATACTTTGTTTGCTGATGTTTTTGTTTAAATTGATTCATGAGTTTTTAAAAAGCATCTGATAGTGTCCACCTTCCATTTCTGGGGAAACATTTCAAGTAGATATTTAAAGCTGGTGCAATAGCAGAATAACAGTAGAATATGAACTTTGATGCAGTAAAAGATAAAAATTGATGCAGTAAGTATTAAATATAAATTTGATGTTACCACTGTATTGTTGACTGTTACAGTAGGATATGAACTTGATGTTACCATTGTATGTTGACTGTTACAGCTTAGTAGTACCAGCAACTGTTTTCCTACGGCTACCGTCGGCTACAAATCGCGGTAGTCATCATTTTTATATGTAAGAAACAACCAATAGCAGTGTCACTGTCCAGTGCAAATCTGCTAATGTAGGATGTAAACTGTTATGTACATTCTATATGACATTTGCATTATTGGCCCATTTCATGGACACTATCACAGATACATACAGGCTGTCGTTATTTTCAAGCACAACATTTAGTTCGAGAACAGTACTATCTATTGTGCTGAAATAACGATATGACAAAAGTACTTTTATCAGAAACAAGTCGAAAACCAATGACAAATTTTTCGCAAATATAAATGTCATGTGAATACACATTCGCCTAATATACAAACAAGTAATGGTGCCGCGATCATAAGCCAACCTTAAATCACCAAACGCGGCAACAAAGCATGTGTAATACTCAACACAAATCAGTCTAACACACAAGATTCAAACAAAACAAATAACCATAACAACAATTTAAACATACATAAAAACCAACACTTATATTAACATACTACACGTACAGAGACTGAAAGTACATAAACACTAACATCCAACAACTACAATTACATACTTTATCCACAACCTACACCAGCAAAACTACGAAACACATACTTTATTCTAGATAACCAACTAAGACAAACAACTACATGAACATGCCCAGCTTTTTCCAAAAAAAAAGCATAAAAACCCATTCGACATCTAATCACTGTCATCATCATAATAATCCATGATACTGATGTGCCTCTCCTTCTCTTCCATAGCCTCCCTAGCCTCTGCCAATGCTTTTTCCAAGTTGTCAAGCATCTCGCGCTGCCTTTGTTGAGTATCATAAATGCAATCAATGATGTCATTAGCAAGATCGTGAGATGCACCAAAAGTTTCAAGCTCAAGCACTATTTCCTCATCCTTCTCGATCTTCATTTGTAAATTGTTGCAGTCCTGTTCAAGCTTTTGAATATAGCATTCTTGTTCAGTCGTTTCTTGAGTGAAATAAAACTTGAAACATTTTTGGAGCTCATCAGATCCGGACAGCCGCTTGAGCTCATTCAAGTTTGGACGATTGGACATGGCTTATCAGCAATGGTAATATGTGAAATGAGCGGCTAAGAGAAGATGTAAAACCTAGAAAACCTAAGCTGCTATTTATAACCACTCACAAAACCCTAATCCTTTGAACTAAATTGCTACAGTTGTGACCAGTAACCATACAAACAGTAGTAACCAGTTATATTTCCATGCATAAAATAATACTCCCTATGTCCTATTTTTGGTATGTCTCAAATTTATTTGTCCCCTTCTATAAATGTGTAATCAATATAAATAAAGTTTACCATATATTTTTATTGTCCATGTTTCTATAAACACTTATTAAAGTAGATTTTAAAGCTGGTGCAGTAAAAGTTAAATATTGATGCAGTAAGAATTAAATATAATTTCAAGTATAATTACTGCATCACTGTGTTATTCTACTGCATCATTATTTTTACTACTATATCATTTACTTGATAAATGTAATCAAATTCAAATAATAGACAAAATCAATAACAAAGACCGATCATTATAAGTAAAAGTACTTAGTTTTCAACATCCATTAACTAAAAGTAAAAGTACCATACAACTACTGATCCTTTTTGATTAATCTAAACAGAAATTTCACATTAGCCTTCAATTGTCTTTTCCAGAGTTTCTTTAAACTTTTGCATCAAATTTTGATCCTTTTTTACATCAATATGACTTAAGATCTTAAATCTTTTTCCTTGATTCTTTGCAAATGCTTCAGCTGCTTTCATTATTTCCTTCTTTTTGAGATTTAGATCTTTGAGTAATATCTTTGCCAAGTACTTTGCGCGAAGCATTTTCAGTTGTCCTCTTTGAGCTTCAGCTTCCCTGTTTAGTTCATCCAAAAATACTTCTTGACCAATATAGGTTTCCATATGCCTCATGACAAAGATACCACAGTCGACACTATTGTTGATTGTCTTCCATTTTATATCCACTAACCTTCTGTCCGCCAATAAAATCTCTTCAATTTTTGGGTGGTTTTTCCTTTGTAGGTAATTGATAAATGAATCAATCTGTGAAAATAATACGATACAGTTAATTTAATTTTAGTTTCTTAAATGCTCAATATATATAAATATGATGCAGTAAAAATTTTGAAATTTAGTAGTTTATAACTCTTTGATGCAGTAGGAAAACATTCTTTGTATTTATAGTTATACTTACCACAGCATTTGCATAATCCCCATATCTATCTGATATATTTTCTATACCGTCGTCGATGTTGTCAAGGATGTCTATATCACCATTCTTCAGATTAAAGCAGATGAGATAGTAATGATTTGATCCATTTTCAATCATCTTTATACAAGGAAAGAAAACCTGTTGTCATTTTAATGCATTAACATCATTGAAATTCATGTTAAGAATAAAATCACTGAAACTTGAAATAATAAATCTATTTTTTATCTTACCAAATTAACATCATTGAAATCCTTCACTCTTGCAGATTCTAAAACACTTTTAACATTTTCATCAAAAACTTTATTTCTTTTCTCCACATCCTTTCCATCTTCAACCACATGATGAGGCTGTTTTCATAAACATGAAATGTTTTATAAGCATTAAAAAGTGTGAACTAAATTTAGCTATATTATTTAGATAAATTTCTCACCAGAATCGTTGTACTACAATAAACATTTCTGTTTCCAGAAAGTTTGTCTCTGAATTGCTCTTCATCGTTTAGCACAATGCTCCATACATCAATTATACTTGAAGCAACTCTCATTTCAGGATAAAGGCTCAAGAAAAACGCACATTTTAATTCTAATCCTTTTCCATGGAAAACAATCTCACTGCACGTTTATGATTCAGTAACATTTTAGTATTTAATGCAGTAACATATAATTATTGATGCAGTATAATCTAAACAGTGATGAAGTAACATATATACATTGATGCAGTAAAATATAGGTATTGATGCAGTTAATAATATAAACAGTGATGCAGTAACACATGAATATATATGCAGTAATTATCAAATATCTGTATAATTAAATTTACCCGTCAGGACACTTGTCACTCCATATGTATTCAACAAGCTTCATATTTGCTTCAGTCCATTTTTTGAAAATCACGACTTTTCTATCATAGAATGGTGATACCATAGCACTAGAGGGCTTACTTATACGTTTTTCATTAATTATTTCAACCTCTTTAGCTTCTTCCATAGCTTTTGCGCCTCTTTTTTGGCCTCTTTTAGGTTTTTCTGAATCCACTTTCACTGATTTAGGCTCTGGCTTTTTTGTTGGAGCCTTTCTAACTTTACCAATTGCCCTTTTTGCCTGTTCTTTGTTTGTTTCTGCGTTTTTACTCACTTCTTTTGATTTTGTTGCAGCATCTGATGTATCACATTTCCTTGTATTTGATTTTGTTGCAGCAATAGTTTTTTCCTTTCGATTTTTCTGAATGGGAATGTATTTTATTGGCGCAACAGATCTCACAGGGACCGCATCAAGCACATTAACAGTTGATTCCTTTGCTGCATCAGCAGATAACCCTTTTGGTGCATCTGTGATATCGCTAGAACACAATAATGGCAGTTTCATCACTTTGTTAATCATCTCACATTCGTTCAAGATAGCTTCGCCTGCAAATGGAACAATAGCATTTTCAAATGGAACAACATCATTAAGTTTCTCTCCATCGCTAGTTTTTTCTCCAGCGAATCTTCTCAAAGCCATCTTTTTTGTTGTTTCCTTCAATTCATCATTCTTTTCATTTTCAGTTCTTTCTTTGTTCCCATCATTATCATTATTTCCACCATCTAAATTTTTCTGTCTACCCATTTTATCATTCTGATCATTTTCATCATCTCGATCATTATGATTATCCCCACCATTTCCATCATTATCCTCATCAATGTCATCTTTCTCATCTTCTCCATCATCACCATCTTTATACTCATCGTTCTCATCTTTATCATCATTTTTATCTCCATTTTTATCCCCATCTTCCTTATCTTTATAACCATCGTGCTCATTTTTTTTACCACCTTCATCAACATTATCCCCATCCTCCTTATCTTTATCACCATGTTCCTCATCAACATTTTTATCATAATTTTTTTCTCCATCTTTATCCGCATCTTCCTCATCTTTATCACCTTCAACAACATTATCGTTCTCAACTTTATCGTCCACATTTTTTTTACCACCTTCATCAACATTATCCCCATCTTTATCCCCGTCCTCCTTATCTTTATCACCATGTCCCTCATCAACAATTTCTTTATCAAAGCTATCTTCTTTATATGAATTAGCAAACAAATCCTCTCTTATTTGAATCAATTTCTTCATCTCCTCGTCCTTAGGGTTTAATCTCCAAGCTATCCTCAACTTGTAATCAGTATGCAACATCAACTGATTACATAATATAAAACTGTCTCTTATATCCTGCTTCATTTCCTATATATTTTAAAAGAAACAAAGTTAGCTAAATGCATTATAGTTTTTTTAATTCAATTATATTGCACCAAAGTGTATTAATGTAATGCATGTTAATTTATTACTAGTGCATCAAAATTCAGAAATTACTGCATCATATTTCTTAAAGTTTAAATGAATTATATCTGTGTTCAAAATCTAGTGCATCACAGGGTACAATGCTTTTTAATTAATAATACCTCAAAAGATTTTGCTTGGAATTCTCTATTTGCTTCATCTATATCAATTGTTCCAAAAAGTCCTGTTAATAAATCAACATAGAATTCAATTAGAAATAAACAACTTTTACAAAATTAAATAAATTTTTATTTAATATACCTGTTTCACTCTTATTCTGTTTTTTAATCAATTTCTTTTTTTTCGGAGCCCTTTCTATCTTTGGTTCAATCACCTCCACACCTTCTGCAATTGGTAGACAACCAAAACCCAATTTAAGCTCTTCTTTTTGTCTTTGATACAACAGTCTTGAACTCCATGTTTTGAAAGCTGGAACAGTTTTCTCAACTTTTATGGTCTCAGATGTTGTTGAATTAACGTATATGATCTGCAAAAAATAAATGAGTATTAAAAATATGATAGAAAGTGTATTTTTTTTGTTTAATATGTATTGCAGCACAGTTTAACATTTAGTGCATGATAGTGTCAAATTTAGTGCATCAATGTTTTATGTCTACTGCATCATAGAGTCATAATCTGTCAATCAGAGTTTTTATATTTTACTGCATCCTAGTGTCATAATCAGTGGCTAATACTTTTTTATTACTAGTGCAATTAATGATAAAAAACTTACAGCCAGCAAAAGTAATGGTCCACTGTAATATGAAGTTGGTTTAAACCCGGTACACTCCTTCACCATACACTCTAAAACATATGAGCACCAATCCATCTTTGAAACATTATCAGTGTTATAGAGAATTGGTATAATTCTCTCATTTACCTGCCCATCTTTGTTTCCTTGACCAAAAACAGAGAAGAAGAGGACAAGGAAACAAACTTGAAATTCCCAACCAACTTCTTTTATAGCACTCAAATGTTCCTCCAACCTTTGTATATAAATTTTGTTGTTCACAACAATACTATCCAACATTTCTCTCCATTTTGCAGTAGTCTCTTCTAATAGATTTTTCTCTTCAAGTGCTTCAACTTTTATCTCCCCCATTGGAATTCCAAGCATATCCCTGATCAGTTCTCGAGTAATTTTGATCTTTCTTCCATTTTTCATTTTTATCGAGCAAGTTTCTGTATCGAAATTTCTAACAACCCACATTCCTAATTGTGACGGTATAGAATCAAAATGGAAATTTTTATAAAAATTACCAAACCCCAGATTTTCTAATTCCTTAACCTGAGGAGTCCTCAATGTCTCAAGAACTTTTTGTAGATTTCTAGGTGACATTCTGTTCTTGATAGATATGGGTTCGTTCTTTCTAACCACTTCTTTTATATCTTCATCCTCCTTCTTAATCTTCTTTTTTTTTTTAGCTGGAGTTGTATCAGAATCTGAATCCAAATCTGCAGCGGATCTTTTACCCTTAAATTTCCTTTTACTTGTGCTGATTTCTGTTGCGGATCTTTTCCCTTTAAATGCAGCACCTTTAGTTTTCTTCCTCTGATGTTCTGAAACAAGGCTGGTAAATAATTCATTCCATTTTGCTGCAGCAGCCTTTTTTAAAGCAGGATCAATTAATGTGGTCTCTTCTTCATCTGTTTCTTGCTCATCTATTTCAATATGATCAATTGTAACTCAGTTCAACTTTTAGTACATCACAGAAACCATCAAGCATACAAAATCTCTTTTCTACATCACATAGGCAAGCTACATTTATACTACTTTACGCACACATGCTGCAAATTAAAGCTACTGCATCTCAATTCAACCACTAGTACATCACATAAAAACACATAGGCAAATTAAAGCCTATTGCATCTCACTTCAATCACTATAGGCTACAATTATTATATCTTACACACACAAGCCGTTAATTAAAGCCTATTGCATCTCACTTCAATCACTATAACATCTCAGTACAAACACTAGTACATTACAAAAACAGTCAAGCATTCAAAATTTCTTTCTCACTTCACATGTGCTTCATTTATCGTGTATTACGCAGACATTCTTCAAAATTAAAAGCTACTGCATCAGTCTAACTACATTTAACCAAAATTAAAAGTTATAGCAGATTAAAATCTATTGCATCACATTTCAATTCCTAGTGCATCACATAAGGTACATTTAACCAAAATTATGCTCATATTTCAATTCCTAGACACATAAGAACTCCTATTGAATTATATTATTTAAACCAGCTGTTATAAGTCATTAATTCATTAATCCTACTGCATTTCAGTACAAAAGCCAATGCATCTTTCATACGACAATGCAAACAACCTTAACTCATGCACCGCAAATTAAAAAACTAGTACATAGACTACATCAACCTTAACTCATACTCATACGCCGCAAATTAAAAGCTATTGCATCTCAGTTCAACTGCTAGTGCATCATATAAAAAATCAAACATAAAAACTCATTCTAGCACATGTCACAGACCACATCTATCCTAACTAATACTCATACGCCGCAAATTAAAAGCTATTGCATCTCAGTTCAACTGCTAGTGCATCATATAAAAAATCAAACATAAAAACTCATTCTAGCACATGACATAAACTACATCAACCTTAACTCATACTCATACGCCGCAAATTAAAAGCTATTGCATCTCAGTTCAACTGCTACTGCATCAGATAAAAAATCAAACATAAAACCTCATTCTAGCACATGTCACAGACCACATCTTTCCTAACTCAAACTCATACGCCGCAAATTAAAAGCAATTGCATCTCAGTTCAACTGCTAGTGCATCATATAAAAAATCAAACATAAAAACTCATTCTAGCACATGACATAGACTACATCAACCTTAACTCATACTCATACGCCGCAAATTAAAAGCTATTGCATCTCAGTTCAATTGCTACTGCATCAGATAAAAAATCAAACATAAAAACTCATTCTAGCACATGTCACAGACCACATCTTTCCTAACTCAAACTCATACGTCGCAAATTAAAAGCAATTGCATCTCAGTTCAACTGCTAGTGCATCATATAAAAAATCAAACATAAAAACTCATTCTAGCACATGACATAGACTACATCAACCTTAACTCATACTCATACGCCGCAAATTAAAATCTATTGCATCTCAGTTCAACTGCTACTGCATCAGATAAAAAATCAAACATAAAACCTCATTCTAGCACATGTCACAGACCACATCTTTCCTAACTCAAACTCATACGCCGCAAATTAAAAGCAATTGCATCTCAGTTCAACTGCTAGTGCATCATATAAAAAATCAAACATAAAAACTCATTCTAGCACATGACATAGACTACATCAACCTTAACTCATACTCATACGCCGCAAATTAAAAGCTATTGCATCTCAGTTCAATTGCTACTGCATCAGATAAAAAATCAAACATAAAAACTCATTCTAACACATGTCACAGACCACATCTTTCCTAACTCAAACTCATACGTCGCAAATTAAAAGCAATTGCATCTCAGTTCAACTGCTAGTGCATCATATAAAAAATCAAACATAAAAACTCATTCTAGCACATGACATAGACTACATCAACCTTAACTCATACTCATACGCCGCAAATTAAAATCTATTGCATCTCAGTTCAACTGCTACTGCATCAGATAAAAAACCCAATAGTTCGACAATGCAAACAAACACGTTTTTGGATACATAACATCAAACAAACAAACTACCTTCAACCTTATTCATCCTTATACATCATAAACACTATATCTCATAAATTTAAAACTTAATTGATTTTTCTGCTTCAACTTGTTTTTATCTTTTTTTTCTTTTTTCAACAGCAGCAGTCGTCTTTCTGCTATTTTTATTTTCTAAATTTATAAAAAAATAAACTATTTTAGAAATTTAAAAACATTTTTTGATGAAGAAAATCATGATTATCGATTAAAATACACTTACTTGGTGGTGAATTATCTGTTGCTTTCTTTTTCCTCATTGAAAATGCAGTAATTTTTGATAATTGTTTTTAGGGTTTTGAGTTTTTGAGAGTACGAGAGAACGATAGAGAGAGAGAGAGAAAAAGTGGTTGGCAAATTTGATTGAACGAGTTTTCTTATTAGTGTTTTTTTTATGTTATAAGATAGTGCATCTTTGCCCCTCAAGTTTTCAATGTTTTACAAAATTCACTAGTATTCATAATTATCTTTTTTTGCAGATAGGCAAACTTTTTAATAACACAAATTTCATTGTGATGCATCACTTTTTTAAACTGTGCTGCACTTGATATAAGCATTAAACAGCATTATTTAAATTTAATAAATATCAAAGAACGACTTTCTTCATTAAGAAGTATTATAATTGATATTTAAAATTTAGTGATCCAAACTATTACAATCAAGAATTTAAAACATCCAATAGTATTTTATCAAAATTACTTAATAATCTAACATCTTTAATACACGTTCATTCATTGTTTTGAACATCTCTTGAGAAACTTTGACATTATCGTCCATTATGATTTTAAAGGCCTTTGGTTGTTTCTTCACATATTCTTCTGCTTCTTTCAAAACTTTTGGCTTTTCTTCATTAAAATCCATAAGAATTATCTTCGTCAAGTACTTTGCGCGCAACAACTTTAGTTGTACTTTTTGTCCAACGCTTTCTTTCTTTAACTCGTTCAAAAAATTGCCACGGCCGACATATGTTTCCATATGTCTCATCACAAATATGCCACAGTCCGAACTATTGAATGTCGTTCTCCAATGCATATTTATAATTGTAGGTACAGCTATCAAGAAATCGACATATCTAGGATGGTCTACTCTTCCCAGGTAGTTAACAAATGCGAATATCTGTAAGAAATATAAAAAAAATATAAAGTCAATGATGCACTAAATTTATAACAGTGATGCAGTGATTTTCAATAAGTTGCAGTAACTTTATAACTTTTGTTGCACTAACTGTAATACAGTAATATTTTTTTATAGCTGTGATGCAGAAATGTTATGTAACAGATTTTTACACGGTAACTTTTTGTTTCAACTCTGATTGAATAAGAAAAAGAATTGTATTATACTTACCACAGTGTTTGCATAAGCACCATATCTTACGTCTAAATCTTCAAGATCATTATCTATGTTGTCAATGATATCTATTTCCACAGTCTTCAAATTAAAGCAAATCAGATAGAAATGATGTGATTCTTTCGATATCTTTATCATAGGGAAGAAAACCTGTAGATATTTTAAGCGCATCAACATTTTTTTAAACTCATAATTAATAGAATGTCTGTATCAAATTAATAAGAATACTTACCAAATCAACATCACTTAAACTCTTGTGAGGCGATTGTCTCAAAACAGCATGCATGTTTTCATCCATTAGTTTTGATATCTTCTCTTTTGGCGGTTTACTTTCAATCAGGTGATGAGGCTGTTTTAATCAATAAATTATTATGACACACAAGTATGGGATGTAATAAAAACTCTATGATGCACTAAAATTTATAACTGAGATGCATTAACTTTATAATTGAGATCCAGTAACTTTATCCAGTGACTTGTATATGTGATGCAGTACATTTAAGTTTCTTAAAAGATAAACCCTTCAACAGGAAATGGCTAAAGTTACAGTTTACAATTTCTTATATAGTGTATTTAAATCACTCACCAACATTACGGAATGACAATATACATTTGCACCTCGTGAAATCTTGTCTCTGTATCGCTCTTCGTGGTTTAGTACAAGGCTCCATATGTCAAGTATATTTGCAGCAACTTGGACATCAGGATAAAAGCTTTCGAAAAATGTCCACTCCATTTCCATGTCTTTTTTCTTAAAAACAATTTCACTGTGATTCAAGTAAAAAATAAAGTAATTCAGCATTCAACAAATTATTCAGCATTCAACAAATTGAGATGCAGAACATTAATTATAGTATGCAGTAATAACAATAAGGTGATGCAGTACTAAATAAACTGTGATGCAGTACGAGTTGTGAAATTTTTTATACCTTCCATCATTACTTGTGCTCCATATGTATTCAAGTACTCTTTTTTCTTCTTCAGAAAATGGTTTGTACAAGATAACTTTCCTTTCATAAAATGGAGAAACTAAAGCACCAGAAGGGTTAACTTCACGTTTCTCCCTTTGAATTCCAATTGCAGGAGGAACGGCTGTTATTGGAGATGCATCAACAAAATCTTCATTCTCAATAACTTCTGTGTTTTTCCGTTTCTGTGCAGTAGGTTTTTTAACTTTGGCTGATTTAGAATTCCCTTCCTTCAATTTTGAATTTTTCACTGAAGTTGCTTTTTTTGCACATTTGACTTTTATCTTTTCCACTTTTGGTTTCTCAGCTTGTTTCTTTTCAACTTGTTTCTTTTTGGCTTCTGCTTTTTTAGCTCCTGCCTTTTCCACATTTGGCTTTTCGGCTTGTTTCTTTTCGGCACGTGGCTTTTTAGCTTTTGGTCTTTCTTCCTTTGACTTTTCTTCTTGTTGTTTTTTAGCTTCTCTTTTTTTAGCCTGTGGCTTTTTAACATCTTCGCTTTTATTAGTTGACGATCTACCTTGTGCTTCATCAGTTTTGTCTTTATAAAACTTTAGCTTCACGCTTTCAAAGATTCCTTCACTGTTTTTCACTAACCTTAATTTGGTACCATTAAATGGTTCTGTAGTGCCTTCTTTCTGTATTTTAGTAGATATCAGAATCTCACTTGGTAAATCTTCTTGTCTCTCTTTTTGAATAGGTGCAGCTGATTTGATAGTATGTTCTTCACACACTCTAGATCTGTTTCTGTCCAACTTCAACTTTATACTATGAAAAGATTTTGGGATTCCTTGATTTTGTTTTTCAATAATTTTTCGCATCTCACCGACAAATCCTTGTGTTTGCAGATTTTCTTGGGTACACATAAATGGGCCATCTTTTTGCAGATTTTCATGGGTACACAGTGGTGGTGGCTGCAGAAGAGAATCTACTAGATCCATTCTAAATCTTTTCATTGAAGGATTTTTCATTTTTGGAATTTCCATTGAAGCTTCTTCAGAAAGGATTTCATTCAAAATTCCATCAATCTTATTTGAAACTAAATCATACTCGCAATCTTCTACAAATCCATCATCTGTTTCAAAAGATGATGCAGCAAAGATTATGATAAATAGAATGCAGTAACCAAGTACATTTGATGCAGTAACCAAGTAAATGTGATGCAGTAACCAGGTATATGATAAATAAATAGGTTTGATGTAGTAACCAAGAATATGTAAAAGTTTAAATTTTCATAAAATTTTATTCAGTACAAATTTTGATGCACTTTTTTTAATTTTTTTTTTACTGTGATGCAGTAAATAAATAACCATGATTCAAAAAATATTATAATAGTACTGCATCATATCTAAAATTCACTGCATCACAGTATAAAGTTTAAAGCCTAATAGTTTATTTTATCCTAAAACTTTAAACAGAATTCATATATCCAAAATTAGAATTCTGGTTTTTTTTCCAGAATTCTAATAGTTAAATTAGTATTAGTTAAGTTATTACACATATCCAAATTTAGATAAGTTATTACACATTACTACATATTTTTATAATTGTCTTTGATGAAGTGAAATTATTTCACTTCTTGGGTTTCGATTTCAATACTTTTATCTATGATCCCACCTTCATCAGACCCCTTGTTTTCTTGACCTTCATCACACCCAATCTTTGCTTCACTTTCATCTGACCCAAGCAATGCTTGAACTTCATCATACCCAAGCAATGCTTGACTGCTCTCTTGTGATGTCTGAGATGAATCCAGAAAAGATGAATCATACACCACAATAGCAAGATTTTTGTCAGATTCTGTTTGATTTCCATCGACCTTCTGTTTGTCTCCTTCTTTTTGAAGATTGCCGGTTTCAACATCGTATGCATTCTTAACTCCATCCATAACATTCTCAGATTGAACAAGATTTTCAGCATCTCCTGTAACGTTTTCTTCTTCATCATTATCTTCTGTATCATTCTTAACTCCATCGATAACATTCTCAGATTGAACAAGATTTTCAGCATTTCCTGTAATGTTTTCTTCTTCATCATTATCTTCTGTATCATCTTGAACATCATTACCTCTATCAGTATCTTCTGGAATCATTATAAACGATGCATCAAGATACTTGTTGATAAGTGTATTTCTCTCCATAAGAATTTTGTTGATATTCTTATCTTCTGGATATTTTTCCAATGCTAACATCAGCTTATCATTGGTACGCATCATTAAATCTTTGCTCTCTGCCCAAATATCTTGTAAGCAGTCTGTCATTTCCTGCATGTTAAATTTTTTTTAGTTTAATGCATCACAATATATTAATTTACTGCATCAGTACTTATATATATAATGCATCACAATGATACATGCATCACAATATATTAATCTACTACATCAATTTGTTTTAAATGTATTGCATCATAATATATTCAAAATACCTCTATCGATTTTGTCTTGAAATCTTCAAGTTCTGCATCTCGGTTCATTTTTCTATCATTCTCCTCTGTTATTATTTTAAAAAAAGAATAAACAATAATTAGTACTATATTATTTTATGTTTTAATGCACCTGATTTAACAATAATATTTACAAAATTATTTTTTATAATTTATACCTGTTTCAATCGTCTTGTTTTTCTTTTTTTTTCAAATTCTTCTTTTGTTTTTTCTTTGGAGTTTCAATAAATTGCATTCCTTCAACAATTGGAAGTTGACCAAATCCTCCTGCAACTTCTTCTTTCTCCCTTTGTTTCAACAACTTTGAACTCCAAGCTAGGAAGCCTGGTACTGTTCTATCCACCCTTGTAGTCTCAGAAACAGTTGAATTGACGTAGATAAGCTTCAAAATAAAATCAAGAAAAAAAAAACATATATTAGATTTAGAAAAAGATATATTGCAGTAAAGAAAAACTATGATGCAGTAGTTATAAAAGCTTTAAATAAATTCTTGTTATTGAATCAGCAAAAGTAATAATGAATATTCTGATGCATCACAATATATTAAAACTAATTGCAAGTATAAGTCATTGCATCACTATATTATTATACTGCATCACATTATATTTCTACTGCATCACATTATTATACAGTAACAATTAAAGGGAGATGCAGTAAAATGAATTTTTTTATAACTTACCGTCAAAAGAAGAATTGGTCCCGAGAAAAATAATCTCGGTTTAAAATTCTTAAATGAATCTTGCAGACATTCAAGACAGTAAGAGCACCAATCCAAACTTCTAATATTATCAACGTCTTCAACGGATGGTAGAAACCTTTGATTTACTGATCCATCTTTGTTACCATATCCAAATATAGTGAAGAAAATTACCAAGAAAGCTACTTTGAATGACCAACCATCATCTGTACTTTCACAAATATATGTTTCTAACCTGCTTATTGGGATTTTCTTTTTATGTGAAGGTCCATCAGGATCATATACTTCTAAAGGTAGTGTTTGCCTCCATTTTACTGTTGTTGCATCTGCTGTTGTTGTTTCAGGAAGAGCATCAACCTTTGTATTCCCCATTGGAATTCCAAGAATTTCATGAATTAGATCCCTGGTGATCTTAATCTTTCTTTCATCACTCAAAACCAAACAACAACTTTCTGAATCAAAATTTTTACATAACCACATTGCTAATACTCCTGGTGTTTGTTCAAATTTGAATTCTCCACAATAATGTCCAAACCCCATCTCTTCTAAAGCTGTAAACTGACTAGTTGTACAACTTCCAATAACATTCTGCAAAACTTTTGGAGACCCTCTTATTTGCAGATTTGCAGGTTCATACTTTTTACCATCTTCTCCTTTTTCAGATTCTACAATTTCCGATTCACATTTTTTACGTTTCTTTACAGCAGGTATTTTAACATTGATCTTCTTTTTTGGAGTACGTTTTTCTTGATTCTTTTTATCAACAGCTACAATGCTTTTATCAGTAACAGATTCAGCAGCTTTTCCTTTAATCTTCTTTTTCAGTTTATTTGATTCCTCTTCTATATCAAACATTTCCTTAATTTCCTCTCTTGTTCTTTTACCTTTGATTTTACTACTTACTTCAGCTTGTTCATTTGTTTGATCTTCATTAGTTCTACCTGTAAAATTAAAGCTACAGCATCAAATCATGAAAACATATTTAAAATAAAAATAACTTCATTCAATAACTTCATTAGAACTACTGCATCACTTTACAAATTCTACTGCATCACTTCATCATTATATCTTTATAATTGTATGCGAATAATTTAAACTAAACTCATACCCCACATTAAAATTACAATTGCATTAAACCAATTTCATTAATAGCACAAAAAAGACTTTTCCAATTGCATCAATAACACATCATCATAAATTTTCATCTTAATCTCTACTATATAAACACATACTATTTTACAGACATGCGTACAAACATTTTTACAGACATCAAAAAAGCTACGCTTACCCTTAATGACTAGATCACATTCCCCAACAAGTGAAGTTAAAAATACATCCCCTTCCAGACTACCCCCAGGACGTTTCTTTTCAGGTACTTTTTTAGATTTTTTTCTCTTATTACATCCACGAATTCCAGTTTCTGTATCAAGTACAACTCCTTCATTAACTAATCTCAAAATAACATCATTCACTTTTAAATCATAAACTACTTAATCTCTTATTTTTAAATCACTTCATTTTGCATTCATAAATTCATTCTAGTAGATTTAAAAACAAGGGTTAATGAAACATATTCATTTCAAATTCATTTTCGCACGAGACGTAGACTACATCTAACATAACTCATGCTCATACGTTGCAAATTAAAAGTTACAGCATCTGAATTAAAAAACTAGTACATGATATTAACAATCATGCATACAACGTCAAATTTGCACATAACAAAGACTACATCAACCCTATCTCATTCTTATATGCTGCAAATTAAAAGCTATTGCATCTCAGTTAAACTGCTACTGCATCAGATAAAAAATCAAACATAAAAACTCATTCTAGCACATGTCACAGACCACATCTATCCTAACTAATACTCATACACGGAAAATTAAAAGCTATTGCATCTCAGTTAAACTGCTACTGCATCAGATAAAAAATCAAACATAAAAACTCATTCTAGCACATGTCACAGACCACATCTATTCTAACTAATACTCATACACCGCAAATTAAAAGCTATTGCATCTCAGTTCAACTGCTAGTGCATCATATAAAAAATCAAACATAAAAACTCATTCTAGCACATGACATAGACTACATCAACCTTAACTCATACTCATACGCCGCAAATTAAAATCTATTGCATCTCAGTTCAACTGCTACTGCATCAGATAAAAAACCCAATAGTTCGACAATGCAAACAAACACGTTTTTTGATACATAACATCAAACAAACAAACTACCTTCAACCTTATTCATCCTTATACATCATAAACACTATATCTCATAAATTTAAAACTTAATTGATTTTTCTGCTTCAACTTGTTTTTATCTTTTTTTTCTTTTTTCAACAGCAGCAGTCGTCTTTCTGCTATTTTTATTTTCTAAATTTATAAAAAAATAAACTATTTTAGAAATTTAAAAACATTTTTTGATGAAGAAAATCATGATTATCGATTAAAATACACTTACTTGGTGGTGAATTATCTGTTGCTTTCTTTTTCCTCATTGAAAATGCAGTAATTTTTGATAATTGTTTTTAGGGTTTTGAGTTTTTGAGAGTACGAGAGAACGATAGAGAGAGAGAGAGAAAAAGTGGTTGGCAAATTTGATTGAACGAGTTTTCTTATTAGTGTTTTTTTTATGTTATAAGATAGTGCATCTTTGCCCCTCAAGTTTTCAATGTTTTACAAAATTCACTAGTATTCATAATTATCTTTTTTTGCATACTCATACGCCGCAAATTAAAAGCTATTGCATCTCAGTTCAACTGCTAGTGCATCATATAAAAAATCAAACATAAAAACTCATTCTAGCACATGTCACAGACCACATCTATCCTAACTAATACTCATACGCCGCAAATTAAAAGCTATTGCATCTCAGTTCAACTGCTAGTGCATCATATAAAAAATCAAACATAAAAACTCATTCTAGCACATGACATAGACTACATCAACCTTAACTCATACTCACAGACCGCAAATTAAAAGCTATTGCATCTCAGTTCAACTGCTACTGCATCAGACAAATTTTTTTTAACCTAACTCATACTCATACGTAACAAAACATAGTCTCTGTATAACCTAATTCATGTACATTATAGTATACAAAACATAAGCTAATGCATCTCTTCTTTACTTGTACTGCTTTAATCTTTCAAAAACACATACATGCACATTTACATAACTAAATCTCATTATGCTAGTATAAAACTTACATATACTTTGCAAAACAAAAGCTATTGCATCACTTCTTTAATACTACTGCATTAATCTATCAAAAACACATACACGCATATTTACACAACTAAAACTTATTATACTAGTCTAAAACTTAAATATACTTTTCAAAAGATAAGCTACTGTATTAATTATTCAAAGACACATTCACGCACATATTCACAATTAAAAACTCAATATGCTAGTCTAAATCATACATTATACTTTACAAAATAAAATCTAATGCATCTCTTCTTAAGTATTATTGCATTAATCATTCAGTGTACTTACTGTCGGAGATAGTAATAGTTTTTTCCGGAGATGTTTGATTTTTTCTTACATATCCACCAGCGGCAATTAATCTACCACTTTTTCTAGTAGCTAAATCGAAAAATTAAGAAACGATTTCAGTAAATTAAAATCACTATGATGCAGTGGATTATAAAAAATTAAAAAAGGATTTCAGCAACTTACGAGGGGGTATAAACTTTTTCATAATACTTTTCATCGATCGTAAATTTGATTGCGTCAATTTGATGCAGTGTACTGAAAATGAGATCTAGGGTTTTGATTTTGTTTTGTCAGTTTGATTAAACGTACACAAAAGATACTAGCGTTTGTTGTTTGTTTAGATTTCGCCCCTGAAGTTTCCAATATTTACAAATATGCCACTCCGCGTTTTTTAAGATTGAAATCTAATCCAATGGTTGAGATGGCTTCTCATTCTTTTCATTTTAAACATCTTTTCATTTTAACCCCACCATATATATATATATATATATATATATATATATATATATATATGTGTGTGTGTGTGTGTGTGTGTGTGTTTCGAGTGTATAGGCTCAGATCTGCCATGGCTGCAACCACAACTCATGTGTGGTTACCTCGCCACGATATATTTACCAGAAAACAATCATCATCGCCTTAACAGATAAACCAATGGTCATCTGCATATGCATCGTTTACGTAAAAGAACGGACAAAACATTGGATTCAGATATGTATCCGATTCAAATACTATTTTGAGTTTTCTCTACCTACCGAATAGACGACCAAATTATTGTACTAATATAGCTTTGATATCCCCCGAACAATGCTGACAGTTATAATAAACAAAGGTAAAATATTGGCAACCATTTATATAAGATATAATGGGAGGGTGCCTTTCCTCACAATCAATACCGTAACTGTTTTATAATAAACAACCTATTGCTATTGGGAAGAAAGTGTTTCAGTCAAGGTGATTCACTATCATAACCGGGACCATTATATATCTCATACATTTAGCGGATTCAACAATTGCCTTTTATAAAGGTTATAATAGGTCAGCGTCATCTGACAAATGATGTCAGAAACACTTTGAACCATGAGTGACCAAAACCAAGT